>WEIU01023065.1:470229-522448 GCA_013389925.1 Aegithalos caudatus | reverse complement strand
GCTCGGCGCTGGGCGCGGGGCTCTCCCTGCCCGCCCGGGCGGGATGGAGGCACCTGCACGGCACCCGGGAGCTGCTGGGTGAGTGGCGGGCCGGTGCCCTGCTCTAAGTGTGACCCGCGGCGGAGAGAGCGTTGGGAGGGGGTGGTTGCGGTGGGTTGACCCTGGCTGGGTGTCGGGGGTAAACACCTTTACAGCTCCCCTCCGCAACTGGGCAGGGGAGAGAAAACACAGCAGAAGGGTCAGGTGTTGAGATAAGGACAGGGAGAGAGAGAGAGAGAGAGAGAGCGCTGTTGGAGTGCGGGCAGGGACTGAGCGGGCAGGCGGAGGAGCGCAGCCGCTGCTCGCCGCTGGGTCTGCTCCGGCTCTGGAGCTGCTGGAAGCGGCGTGGATGGGATGGGCCCGCGGGGGGGAACTCGGAGGGACATGGGAGGGTTCTTCAAGGTCTAGAAAGCAAGAAATTGAAATCTAGAGAGGAAAATAAATTAAGCCCTCAAATATGAAAATGTTTTGTTGTGGATAAGGAAAAAGTTCTCATCGTTGAAAAAAAGGAGTGTGTTTTTTAAGTGGAAGTACAGCTAAGCACTGAAAAAGAAAGTTTTTTATTTGGTTATTTTGGTTGATGTTTGGCAATTCCACCACATTTCTGGTTGTCTTATTCTCCTGGTAATGTTTCAAGTAACTGGAGAAGGGGGTGTGATGTATCTTTTATCTAATTCTATTTGGTTTTTTAATGGAAAAAATAGAGTTTGTTAATTGCATGCTTAGCATCCTTTCCTACATAGAAGTCAAGGAGTGAGGTTATGACAACACCCTTTCAAGATGTACTTTTTAGGAGTGTGTTGTGACACAATTATCAAGCAGGTCATTTATCCTTCCATGTTTTCCTCTGTCTCTAAGAGACGTGGGAAGGGTTAGAGATCCTGAAATGAAATGTGATCTTTCCCTACTTGCTCTGTAAGTTACAACTTGTAAAACATTTAAGCAATGATCAGGTGCATTGTTATGAGGTCCTGGTGTGATGCTGAGCATGAAATACCTGAACTCTTTGGAGTTCAAGAGCACTTACAAAAAAAGTGAACTTTCATTAACCTCATGTAATAAAACTCAGTAGTAGTTCAGAGATAGTTTAATCATTGTGGTTTAGACCTCAGCATTCCCTTCTTTCCTGCACTGGTTGCCTTTGCTGCTTTCCAGTATGAGAATCTTTTCCTTTGTAAAATCTGCTGTGTGTAATACAGGGAAGTCTATCCTTTTCTTGAAATAAATGTGATTTGTTTCCAAATTTGATCAGAAAAAGCTTGCTTCTTGCTATGTATAATAGTGTGTAAATATGATACAATGCAGGATAAGCTACTCCTAAATTGGTCTTATTATTTAACTCCTTAAATAACCCTTGTCTGCAGTCCTCCCAGACAATCTATTATCTTTTTTTTTATGTTGAGAGTACTTAATACGTAGCTGGAGTTAAGTGTCTAAATTTGGACATGCAAATGACTAAAATCTTTTGATTCCTTACAGTAAGCTTTAAAGTGTTAGGGTGGATAGATCACACCTTTATCCATTCAGGCTTTCTTCATTCAACCTTTCTAGTGTATTTACAGCTTTTCAAGGTGGTGTATATTTTAGTGACACTATTTTTCTTTATTGTTGCCTCTAAACTTAAAGATGAGAACTCATAACTTGTCTGTTACTTCTCAGGTAAAATACAGCTCATTTGGACATAAAACTCACTCTTGGTTTCCAGTTTCACAATGTAAATTTTATTTTAGTGTTACTTTTATTTCTCTGGTTTTCTGTTTCTGAAAAAGCCACTATTTTAACTATTGGTTCATGTGGATTTAGTTTTTCATGGCACATGAATTTTTTGTTTCTTTCTATTTTCTGTTCTTGTTTGTGGTGCTGATAGAGGAAAAGTTGTTTTGCACACTTAAAACAATTAATTCAGAATGGAATTCCTAGTTTGTTGGTCACAGAGAAACAGGAAAAAGAGAAAATAGACTAGAATGACCTCTTTATGTTAGAGGTGTGTCATTTTTTCTTTGTTTTTAATGTTTCATAATCTTATCATTGGTTGAGGTATTTTTTTCAGTTTTCTACTGACTACAGAGTGTGTGTAGGAGCTTATGAAATATATCTCTGGTGGGACAGGTTAAAAATGCAGTGAATCCCTTCATGGAGAGGGAAGGCTGCAGAAATGTTCCCAGATTCAACTTGTAGGTTAAAACGTGTCACAAGAACAAATTCTCTTGGATACTCAGAGGTACACTTTCTTTAAAATAGCAGTCTCTTCTGCAAGTGAGGTTTGTTTGTGTTCTTTTTAAGCATTCCTCCTTTTATATCCAGATAATTGATGTGTAATAATGTGTTGCTGTTGATAGAAGTAAAAATCAGTGGGTGGTGACTTGAAGTTCAGAAGTTTTGCTTGCTTATGGTTCTAAATTCTAATATGCCCCTGAGCTTAATCTTTGAGATTCTGTGCAAATGCCAGAACTTTCTGCTGACCCACAATTGCAAAACAGCAATGTTTACTTCCCAAGGTGCTTGTAAGGGCTGCCTGTACACTGCAACTAACTTATGTAGATGCAGTGATTACTTTACTATCCCATTTTTTACTTGAATGAGGGGAAATAATGTTTGGTGAAGGTAATTCTACATTGTAAGGTGGCTTTTCTTTGAGGAGGCACATATAAGCCTGTTTTTTTTTTATGTGTATGGTCATTAACAAGCAACTAGAACAGCTTTGAAAGATTGTGGTTGTGTGTAGTTGTTCTTGAGTATCTCCTGCTGAACAAGGCTCTTAATTGCAACTGCACTGAACTCTATGCATGGACCTCTCTGGGTATAAGCATCAAATGGGTGCACAAGGTCCTGGCTTCTACTTTGTATCCAGTTTATTTATTTATTTGTCCATTTCATAGCTACTTGCTGCTGGAGTTCCTCTTCTAACTTGATGAAAGGACCAGAATTGATTGTATGTTTTGTGGTAGTTGTTCATAACATTGAAGGAAAATGTTACAGTGGCACAAATTTGTTGCTCAGATTTGTTTTTGTGCCAAAGTATGAAGCATGCTTTGGGAAATGGATCAAGTAGCTCTTTGTGGAAGAGAAATGTGAACCACCATGTTTAAAAATTAATCTTTTCCTCATTAAAACTGTGGATTATTTTCACTTTTTAAAATGAGGTCTGCCCCATTAGTTCTCAATAATCTTAGATATTTGTGGGATATGAGTTCAAAATAATGTTTCGATTGTCAAAGTCAGACTTGTCAAGTTAGACTGAAATGAAACTGAGAACACTTCTTTGCATCCTGTAATGTATCATATAATCTATAGTGTTTTCTATTTGCTGTTATTGAGAATTTATTTTTGAGTAAATATGTATAGTATAAGACAATTGTTAACTTGTACTTTAATTTGTCAATCATACTTCAAATACTACAAAATTTTATTTGGTGAATAAACACAGATAAGCATTCACATACATAACATAGTTCATTTTTCTGTTCATGTTTCTAGTCCTAGTTGAGAAGTTGCAAGAAACTTTTTAAACAAAGTGCATGGAGGCAATTCAGATGGAATTGTGAGTGTTACAAAGAACATTGTCTGGATACATTTCTAAACATGACAGTCATGAGTAATATTAAACTGAAACTGCCATGGAAAGACTGAGACCAAAAAAGTGTGTATTTGCTCATGCAGTCTTCTGGGAACATCAACCATGCAATTGAGCTCCTTTCCACAAAACTCAAGTGTTTTGGGTAGCATGATCCTGATTGTGTTGCTGTCTTGGGGGCTTTTGGGAGTAACTAAATCACTTTCTGCTCTTGGTGCTTTTTAAAATGTCAGGGTCATTGATGGCTGCTTAGGTCATTAGAGGTTTGCTACAATGTTTCCATTTCACATTTAAAAAAATTATGGAGTGGTTTGGCTTGGAGAAGGAACCTTTAAAGGTCATCTAGTCCCTTCCCCCTGCAATGAGGAGAGACATCTTCAAATAGACTGGGTTGCTCAGAACCTCAGCCAACCAGACCTGGAATGCTCCCAGTGATGGGGCATCCACCACCACTCTGGGCAGCCCCTTTCTGTGTTTCACCTCTGTCATTCTAAAGATCTTCCCTTTTTCAATTCAAACCATTGCCCCTTGTCCCACTGCTATTGGCCCAGTTAAGAAGTCTGTCCTCATCTCTCTTAAAAGCTCCCTTTAGTAACTACTGAAATACTGCAATAAGGTCTCCTTGGAACCCTCACTTCTCCAGACTGAACAACCCAAACTCTCTTGATGTTTCTTCATACAAGAGGTGCTCCCTCCCTCATGGTTGTTGTGGCTGTCCTCTGGACCCCCTCTAACACATCCATGTCTTTCCTGTGCTGAGGATTCAGGAGGTTGGAGGCATTTTTCCAGGTGGGATCTCAGCAGAGCAGAGAGGCGTAATCACTGCCTTTGACCTGCTGGCCACACTGACATTTTTTGTATCCCAGGCTATGATTGCCTTCTGGTCTGTGAGCCACAACCTGCCACATGACTTTTCAACTGCCAGTACCTCTAAGAGACTTGTCACCAATGTCCATGGGGGCATTGACATGATGGCCACCACCCTCTGGATCCAGCCCATTCCTTACCCTGGAGATAGTGCACCCATCAAATCCTGATTTCATCAATTTACAGAGAACAGTGCTGTAAGTCCAGAGAGGTGACATCTCTAGCCCTTCTCTGTTCACTGGTGTAGTCATTCTGTCATTTAAAGCCCCTGTAGATTGGTCAGGCAGGGCTTGCCCTTGGTGGAGCTGTTCTGGCTGTCCCGAATCACCTCCCTGTCCTCCATGTGCCTTGGCACTGCTTCTGGAAAAAAATGGGGCAAGGAAAAAAGCTAGAAGAATTTTGAGCTTAAAAGCAGGTAATAAGGAAAAAAAAAAAAAGAAAAAATTATGAATTTCTAAGTGTTTCTTTTTAGCTGTTTCTGACTACTGCAAGCAATACAGCAACTGGGAGAAATGTGTTGTTTCATATTCAATGATAACAATCCTTGATTCTGGGTATTAGAGGAAGAAGAATGTGAAGTAGAAATGCATCTTGCCATTGTATATAATGTACCTTCTATGTGTCTGTTTCTGTTGTGTCACTGAATAACAGACATAATAGTTCAGACATAATAGTTCAAGAAAGAGCCTCAAAAATCAGGTAATGGAAATCTGCCTTTACAAAACGGATCTAAAAAGATGTCCTTGTTTTTGGCCTCATAACTATATTTAAAAGTTCAGAAAGGCAGTATGTCTCTCATTAATGTCAGAATACTCCTTTGGTATAGAGAATCTATTGAAAAGAGGTGTAATTTGCCTTGAAGCCAAGGACTGTGCAATATCCTGAGCTCTGGCCTCCAGAAGAATCCCACTAACGTGGCACACACTTGGTGTTTTACAGTGCTGCTTCTGCACATGGGTTTACTGAGCCAAGACAATATCACTGAAACTTGAAATTAAGCAATTTCTGCCAAGTAGAAGTTTTTCTAGTAAAAAAAGGATAGATAAAAAAAGGATAAAACTGGTTTACTAGTTTTCTAGTAAAAAGGATAAACATTTAAAAAGTTTATCAGTGAAAGGAGGTAGCTCATCAGTGTCTGGAATACTGTGATCACAAAGGCTTTATTAATTTAAGAGATATGCTTTAATCTGGAAAAAAATCCACAACCTGAGTCAAGGAGGAGAAGGACAGCAGGAGAAAGGAGGATGCAGTGCTTTTGGTGGATTTTGGGATGATCAACAAAACTTCAGGTCTAGGAATTCAGGGTTTGTGGATTTCCATTTCTTTTGTAATATGCCTTTTCTTCTTTGAGCTCTGGGCATGCATATAAGTAAGCTTAAAAAAAAGAGAGGATAATAGTGAATCTTTTGTTCAATTATCTTTCAGATTCATGCACTTTGTTTCATTTGTGTTAAGCAGTTAACCGAGAAAAAAATTACACTGAAAAAGTACTCAGTTGAGATAACCACGTGCTTGTTTTGCAGGTACACCTGGTATTAAAGTTCTTATGCCTGCACTTTCTCCAACAATGGAAGAAGGAAACATTGTGCAATGGTTGAAAAAGGAAGGTAAGAGAGCATTTTCTGTGGCTACATTTTCTGTAATTTTTCAGCTATGTAAATCTATTCTGTAAAAATAAGATAATTTTTCCTGGTTGTAGATCAGTATTTTGAAGCAAATGTTTAGTGTACGGATGCTGCCATCATGAACTATACCTGCTTTGAAATTGTTCATTCTTGAAATGTTTTTTACTTAATTGTCTTCCAAAAGGTTGCTTTGATCATATTTTTGAAAAGTTTGCATTGGGCTGTTCCAGGGTGTGTGTGTGCTGTTTCTGATTCCCAATGTTATCCTGCTGCTCAGTAGCTTTGTAAGTCTGAGAGCCAATGACTTTGGGGAGGGCCTCTCTTTCATTATTCTGCTGTGGTATGGAATACCATGAAAGATACGGTATTTTTGAATATCTTATTAATAGCTTAATTGTAATCTACAGTTAAAACTGAGAGAAATTTAAATTACTTTCATAACCCTAGTACCACATGAGGAATTTTTTTTCCTTAAAAGAACTGAAACTGAAAACTAACCTACTCATCCAAAAAAAAAAAAAAGCCTGAACTCTGTGCTCTGACAACTATGTGCTTCTGTTAAAATATTTTGGAGCAATTGGATAAAAAGTCTGTCAAGCTTTGTCTTCGTGTAGGTTGTATGTTAATTAAAAACGATCTGTAGAAGAGTCAGCAGTTCCTGTTCTGTCAGGGCACTTTTTGTCCTATTTACTCCTACCCTGTCCCTTCTTCAATTTAATATTAAACCTGAATTTTGACTGTAGTTTTGGATTGCAGGTAGCTTTTGTCCATTGGTATAGGATGCATTGCAGGGTCTTGGATAGGAGTAGGAATATACCTTGTTCACAGGCATTTTTAGATTTCCTGAAGAGATGAATACATCTGTGGAAAATATCTTAAAGCTTATTATCTTTGACAGACACAATTTGGATAGCTAAAAGTGTTTTGACTATTGTGCCTATATAAGCCTTTTCCTTTAGCTTATCCTTTTAAGTGTTGCTACAGGCTCCATTATTGTGTTACTGGAGAGCTTTGCTTTCCTACATTTTGAATCCATTTTGATAGGTGACTGGCAAACAGCTTCTTGCTCCAGTAGTGGACTTGGCCTTTCACTCATGGAACTTTTAGTAAGAATTTCTGCAGAATTTACTGAGAACAATTCAGAAGTTTGTCTATTAAAAAAATTGCACGACTGTTCTTGAAACTTGAAGCTTCAGTTAATCAAGTCCAAGATGATGCAGAGAGGAGCAAGTGATCTAAAGTTCTTTTTATATTTGTTAGTTGTCAATAATTGTAAAACATTAAATATCAGCAGTAGCCTGTTTTACAGTAATTATAGCACTCAATTGCAAGAGAAAGTGAAGAGAGCATGGTAGGAGTTGAAGTAGATTCCAGTTTGCTCCCTAACATGAATGAGGAACTTTACTCATAAAAAAGTGTTAGAATGTGAAAGCTATACAATGTTTCTTCTCAGTCTTTCCACTAGCCTTCCATCCTAACACAAAAGAAAAGAAAGCTTCACACCCATTTTAATTAAATCAAAATCAAATCTTACTTGATGATTCGATTTTGAAAGAAAATTATTTTAGTATTTTTATTGCTCTGTTTTCTATTTAGAAAGAAGACCAACCCCAAATATTGTATTTTATATTATTGTCCACATCTATGACCATATTAATACTTTTGTTTCCTCTAAGAGTCTGGACAATAAACTTAAAGACAGTATTAAAAAAAAGGAAGGTAAATTTCAAAGAAAATAATGAAGTGATTTAATGCTTACACACCTCTCTGTTAGGGATGCTCTTAACTACTTAATTCTCTAGAGTATTTGCCATGTAAAAGAAGTGTTATTGCTGAATATAAATGTTTGGCAATCTAATGACCAAGAAAAAAAATATTTTTAAGCAGTTTACAGAAGCAAGCTGCTTGCATATGAAATGTTTTTCCCACTCCATAACCAGAAGGGGTCAGTGTAGTACTATTTTGATAATCTTTCTGTTCTTTGTGTAAATATCAAATGTTTTCATTTTATGGTTTCACAGGCTGGCCAGATAATTTCACTACTGCAGAAGGGAAAGCGCTGAATTTAATTGATAGCTTTACTTTTCCTTCTCATTGTTAATGCAGTTTCATGTTGATTCCTGTGGGTAATAAAGTCATTCTCACAAAGATTGAACTATGTTTCTAAAAACTTGTATTTATTATGTATGAATTTAATGTTGATGAAAGATGGTAGAATGACAGCCCAGGAGTGTAAAATCCTCTTGTTAATGTGGGCAGAAAACAGAAGATGTAACAGTGCTGGCAGCATCCACACGCAGTTTAACTCTGCTGCCTTTTGAGACATCAGCTCCAGGGACTTCAGTAGCTGTGTTCAGTCAACTCTGATTTTATTTGCAACATTAAGAAATGCAGTTTGTATCTTGTGATTTGGATTCTTGTCTGTCAGTAGTTGAACAGAGCACCAAGGCTATTGGATGCCAATTGGTTCTCCCAGAAGGAAACTCTGCTTCAGTTGAGATCCTAACCACTCAGCTTAACTATGGAAATTTAATCATTAAAAGCAAAACCAAAGGAAGAAACAGAAAACCAACAAAAGAATCTGAACCCCACCCAAAAATTTAAGGTCACTGTACATAATCTCAGAGAGCTCTGGTTGAGGCAAATACTGCTCTCAGTTTAAAGTATAAGAGCAAAGATATGCTTTTGCTTTGCAAAAGTGTTCTTTCCAATCCTAATTATTGGGAAAGCTGATTTGTAATTGACATCAAATTGGGCATCGATTAGGAGGTATCACAAATATTACGGTCTCTAATGAAAATAACTGTGGTCCTTTCTATTGCACTTGGGTACTGAAACACACACAGGACTTGAATGCTACAGTGAAGTGAATACCTACAAATTCTTATACTGCATTTATTTAGTTGCCTTTCAAATTTGTGGTAACTTTATGGCTGCAGCAATGAAAGGAAAACAAACAAAAAAAAGTAGTGGAAAAGTGTTTTATCCAGTTCTCTGAAGACTGTTCCTGTTGCCCTCCCTGTGCAAGACAAGGTTAATTTTCTGGGAACAGCCTCAGGTACCCAAGTTGAGATGTGATGTGTAACAAACACATGGATGAAGGTACTTGCTTGGCTGGCCAACCCTGCTGGAGGTACTGCTCTCGGTCTCTGAGCACTGAGATTTCTTTTTAATGATGCAGAACGCCTACAGTCTGATGGCAGATTAAGATACAGACTTAACCTCCTTTCTGCTTGCCAATCTTTGCTCTGTAAATTACAGAATTTGCCCAACAATTTGATTTCTTAACAGCTGAGAAGTACTTGCCTAATGATCTGATATATGGCCTACTTGAATTAATGATCCAGTGAAATTAAAACACTCGTATAGAGCCTGGAGTTTTGACTTCCTCTTATAAACTGTTCATGCTCTAGTTATTGCAAAGTGGAATGTGGCTGTTAGATTATTACATTTAAAAAGATGAAGTATATTTCTCTGCCAATTTCTGTAATAGGAACATTTATGACTTATAAAACTATGTAGGTGACTGAGCTTTTGATGTTTTCATTCAACACAAGTGAGGTACACACCTCATTTTCCCTTTCTAATTCATGTAGTCCTGAAGCAGGAAATTATTTTTTTTTAATACTGTTATTTCTTACCTAAATGTAGGTGGTAACCTGCACTAGGTTTTAATTCTGCTCCTTAAGCACAATAGAGTGCTATCAGTAGTTAAGCTAAATGCTTAGACAGGTAGTGCTGTTGCAGCATTTCTGGTAATGGGGAAATATTAAATTTTCACTTAATATAAAATTGTAGGCATGTTTTAGGCTTGTATGTGTTGTCTCTATAAGGAGAAAAAGCTGTATTTTGTTGGAAGCCAAAACATTCAGCTACCTCACAGTTTTTAAGGTAACGTCATAACCTCAACGTTTTTAATGTTGAACATCTAGTCAGTACTGTTTGTTGAAATAATCCAGACATATAGTGTCTTTATCATCTGCTAGCAGATACAGATATTCTTCAAAAGCAGAGGAAGAGCATGCCTGAGAATTAATCTTGGATTTGTGTAATGTAGCAAAAGCAATTTCTAGCACTTGTGCATATTTTTATTTCACAAAGTATGAATGAATGAATGCTTAAAAAGACCTTTCTGAACTATATAGAAGATTAAGCAAGCTTGCAGCAGTGCTTTCCCAAAGACATTAAAATTCCTGAGGTTTTTATTTGAATGTCTTTAATAGAGTAGGCACCAGTTACAGAACTATGATACTATTGACCTAAGCAGTTTTAGATAGCTTGCTCTGGCTGGTGGCTAGCAGTGAATATGAAAGGCTCAGTATTTTATTCATGGCAGTGCTACTGAGTGTGGGGTTCTGGAAATAAATTTCATTGTGTGTGTACTTCCTCTTGGGAAGCCTGCTGTAAACATCAGTACTTGGAACATGTCAGTGTTCTGCCACAGCAGTTAGTGGTTCTTGAATCTTGGTGATTTTTTTTGGAAAGGAAAGATACAATATGATAAGTAATGGTGGGGGGTCAACTAGCTATAAAATACATTAAAGAATACAAAATGACTGTATTATATGGTGCATATTTATCTTCCATGGTTAAACAAATCTGAAAGGACATTTAGAGTAAGTATTCTTAAGTTGTGTTGTATTTTGCAGGTGACACAGTGAACGTTGGAGATGCACTGTGTGAAATTGAAACAGACAAAGCAGTGGTTACCATGGAATCAAGTGATGATGGCATATTGGCTAAAATACTGGTAGGAATCCTGCATTTCTCAGTAGGATATTGTAACTTGTGTCAGACTGTTAGAGAACAGACTGTTGTTTAGCATATTGCTTCAAAACCTAGTTTAGATAGCTAAATTTCTGCTCAGCATTCAGAAAAATGCACTTGCCTGCGTTTCTGGGGAGAAATAATTGCTCTATTTGTGCCATGAGTGTACCAGACTATTGGTACATGGTTCTGTATATATTTAATGGATTTTCACTTAACCTGATTGAAGTAGGTTGTTTTGTATGTTTTACACCTGATGAATTATGCCCATGAAATACTGTAGTTTGACACCTCTTACTCTGAGTTACAGGAAAACAATTAACAATCAGTTGGAATATGGGATTTGGGGTGGTACTTTACTCAGGATGTGTCATCTCTGTGCTAGATTGTCTTGTGCCAGTCATTCAGGGTGGAATGTTATACAAGATGGACCTAGAGAACAGTTCTTGGAGTTAATAATTTCCTCTATCAAAATTAGATTAAGTTTAATATAAAGAACAAGAACTGGGATGAGTTGGAAATTTTCCAAACCAGTCTCAGCTGGTGGTGTATTGCAGCTGTTCCTTCTCTCCCTCCACTATAATTAAACAGGCTGAATTGGAAGGATTTGGAATAAAATAAATAAAAATATGAGAGATGTGTACTTTCAGTAAATATTATGTCATTTGGTCAGGGAGGTCTCATCTAGGGACTATCTACCCATGTAGTGTGCATCACATAATTATACAAATTAGGCATACTGGTGCTAATTGCAGTCCAGCTACTTAGGAAACAGCAGAATGGGCATGGGTACAAAGTGGTTCCTGGAGCCGTGAGAAAATTCCACCCTGTGCACAGCGAGGCACGTGTTTCTGCTGCTATTATTACAAAAGCTTTTTGGATGGGTATATTAGACTGCCTAGCTTTGCTACACTTGCATTTTCTTACATCAGCAAGTATTTGCACAGTTATTCTTTGCAAAAACAGAAAAGGGAGAGTAGTTTCCTGTGTGGCAGCATTTGAGAAGCGATGTTCTGTTTGCTATCTTCCTTTTTTTGTTTAAGCAGAGGCAACATCCTTTGCAAAAGTGAAAGTCTTGAGATAGATGAGAGGCTGGGGTAGAGGGGAGAGGGGATGTAAGATGGAACTCAGCTGTAAATTAACTATCAGGACTTGAAAAAACTGTAATTAGTGTTCAATTTCTACAGTATAACTTGCATTTAAGCACTAGTGTATAGTATATAAACAAGAGTTTTAAAAATCTTTTTTCCTTCTTTTAATTGCATTGCTAAATTTTGTGTCTAACTATGGAACAACACATTTAATAGGTTTCAGAGGATCTATTCTGCTATGCCAGGATGAAGTCTCACATTAGAAGTATTTTTTAATCTGTGTTTAATATCCTTGTAGTTATTTAAATAATTACTGGGTAATGCTTTCACTTTTTTTAAATCTTTCTTCTTCAGTTTTGAATGTTTCTGAAAATCAGTTTGCTTCTAATTGCCTTGAAAAATCTTGTGCAGCCTATTCTGCATTTGCAGACACTGCTTTCTAATAATGTGAGGGGGAGATATGGGGATTCTCTCTCTCAAAAGTATTAAAGAATTAATCCTAGAGAGATATTAAAAAAATTGAAATTTGCTGAGTTTCTTTAATAGCAATTAATAATGGCTACAAGTAACATTAGTATTTCAGAAGTTGTGGGTTTTTTATTTTCTTTCTTATATTTCAAATGCATTGCAAATTTCAAAATTTCTCTGTGTGTATTGTTCTCATGGCATGTTTTTTGGTAGATCAAAGCCAGACTTTCCAGCAGCTGCATGATACCAGTGTCATGGAGCAGTGACATGCAGCCTTAGTTATATCCATATCATCCAGTAACAATCCAATGCCAACAGCTGAACCTGAGGAGGAGATGCCAGGAGGTAGAAAAGAACTATAGTGTCTTTCAGAATAAGGGAGGAGAGGCAGCTTTATTGGAGTAACATGAACAGCTAATTATGCAAACCAAATTTTTAATGGATTCTTTTAATCCTTGGAATCTAGGAATGGTGGGGCTAAAAATTAGAGTACAGAATAGATGTGCTTTTATTCCAGTCCCTTAAAAAGCACAGAAAAAACCTGATGCTTCAGAAACTAAAATAACAACCATAGCAATAAGATCAGAATTTTTCAGGGTGTTCTTTTTCTTTTTTCCCTAGCTCAGGTGTGATCCTTGGTTGTCATTCTGCAGTATGTGGTGGATATCTGTATCCTATGTACTGCTTTGTATTAGGAGTTCAGCAGATGTTTGTGTAAGGCTTATAAAATGAGCTATGTCAGGTTTGTGGATGGGGTGATGATTACTGATTGAAAAGATTGTCCTTTCAAGGCCCACTCAGAAGTTTCACATGTGATGTAGTTGATGGCAATTTATGGATGTTTTGTGCTTTTGAGCTAGCATCTGGCTGAATTTCACTCACTTCCTAAAAGAAGTAAGAAAAAAGTGGTGTGCCTTTTGATGCCAGCTACAATTCTGAACCATCTTGATGGAGTTCAGTATGGAAAACTTGAGTCAAATGAGCACACTGCTTAATGCTTTGGGCTTTGCATTTAAAGATAGGAGGTTCATTAGGTTAAATTAATTCAACTTCTCTAACCCTTCTTGGTTTTTCTTGACTATATAATCTAAGTATGGTTTAGAAAGAGCAGGCTAACAGCAAAATCGAATCTCATGCATATATATTTCTTCTCTATCTGAATAGGTCTTTTAATGATCATGTCTGATTCAGTGTAAAATGTGGTAAAAGATTAACTAACTGAATAAAATATTAGAAGGGTTATTTCAGAATGATGATTATTCTTTCAGTAGAGTTGCTTCTTAAATTAACACTGATTTTTTTTTTCCTAAAATACTTTGCAGTTCAATTTGGAACAAAACAGATGATGAATGATTGTTGAAGGACTAATTAATTGTTGAGGAGTAGACTTAGAGCAGGTACTGGGTGTGCAGCTGCAGTGCAGGTTGTGCCCTGGCTGGGGAACATGGTGGGAGCACCAGAAAAGGGGCCTTGGTCTGGTGCTGACCCTTTGTACAGCAGAGGGCACAGGGACCTGTGGCAGAGGCCAGAGACACTGGGACACAGCAGGAGCCAAGGGCTCAGCAGGAAGAGCCCAGACCATGGGCAGCACAGACTGAGGGTGTGAAAGCACAGGGATTCCTTTGTTTATGCTCCTTCCCTGGAGACACCAGCTCGAGCTGGTTTTGTGTTACTGGGCCATAATTAAAATTGCTGTAGGGATCCATGTGCCTGAGATTGTACTGTGGGAAAGCCAGGGTGAATCTGGTGAGGAAGCCCTGTGTGAATGTGGGGGCAGGGCGTGCAGGGAGCCAGGGGAGGCACCCATGGGGTCACTGGAGCCACCCCCTGTAAAGGGGCATTGGTCCCCACTCATGTGGTGGGGTTGTCACTGCCAGAGTAGCTCCCAGATGGTCAGACAGGAAAGCTTTCCTTACATTAGTATCCATTACCCTTTTCTCATTCACAGCCTAAATGAGAATTGGGAACCACTTTGCATATAAAATCCACTGCAGAATGAGCCAGTGTAAGTTCTGTCCCCATTTCTTCCCAGTGGAGGAAATAAACATTTACTTTAGCATGTACTTGTTAGTGACTAAAGCACTATGCTGCAGTGGCAAAAGCCCCAAGGGAATTTAACTTCTCTGTTCACTTTATCTTCAATTTTTTTTCTCCCTGTCATGGTCACCTGTGCTTTGTTGGTTTGTCAGCAAAGCTAGGATTTTTTTTTGACTCTTCTTGAGTCAAACCCCAAAACATCCAGAGCCCTTACAGGAAGCCTCTCCAGTGCTCTACCACCTTTGAGTGAAGCATTTCTTTCTAATTTAAACCTGCCCCCTTTGATTGTAAAACCATTGCCCCTTGTCCTGCCTGTATAAAAAGGCAGGCCTATGTCCTCCCTTTTATAGGACCCCCTTAAGTACTGGAAGGCTGCTATAATGTCTCTCCAAAGACTTTTCTTCTCCAGGCTGAGCAACCCCAGCTCTCTCAGCCTGTCTTTGTAGAAGTGCTTCAGCCCTCTGGTCATCTTTGTGGACCTCCTCTGGACCCACTCTGAACAGGTCCATGTCTTTTTGAGGACCCCAGACCTGGGCACAGCACTCCAGGTGGGAACTCAAAAAGTGGGGTAGAGGGGCAGACTCATCTTCCTCTACTCTCCCTGCTGGCCACAGTCCTGCATTTGCCTTTCTGGGCTGTAAATCCACACTGTTGGCTTGTGTCCAGCCTCCCATCCTAGAACCCCAAAGTCCTTCTACTTATTTTAGCTCTTTATACATCTGAGATTCCAGGGTTCCTTGGGGTTTATGCAGAGGTTTGTTTTTTTTTATTGTGAGTAATGAAAATGTAGCAGTGACGCAAAATTTTGGGAGATGAAAAGTTAAGCAAAATTGTAACAATTTTTCCTTTTTCTAGTCTAGTTCTGAGTTGTAAAGTCTGTGTGTATAAAGTTACTTTGATTTCTGAGTGCTAACTTCAGGTGTATGGGATTTGGGGCATAATTTAATGTTCCTCTCCTTATAATAGCAATTATAATTAATTTCAGTCTTGAAATATCTTAATAATAGTAGCAATAAAATGGGATATATCTTACTGATGAATTGTCATTAATATGCCTGAAACTTTGACATCCACTGGTTTTAGTCATATTAGGGCAGACAGTGTAATATGTGATTCAATGTTCTTAATTTAGGTGGAAGAAGGAAGCAAAAATGTTCGCTTGGGCTCACTAATTGGTCTGCTGGTAGAGGAAGGACAGGACTGGAAGCAAGTTGAAGTGCCAGCTGATGCTGGTGTTCCATCTTCTGTGGCTCCACCAGCACCTGCACCTGCCTCAGCTCCTGCAGCTCCTTCAGTTTCAGCCCCTCCTAAACTGCAACATCAACCTGGGAAATTGCAGTATGTTTCTGTTTGTTATGAAATGGAACTCTTCCTTAGATTAGTAGAACTGAACCAAGAAATATTTTTTGTCCCTTTTTACCTAGTAGTAGGCTGATAGTTGCAGAGTGTTTCAATATAAGTGAGGTGATAAACCTTGCAGGTCTAGACTGTTTCTTTGCTCATAAGCCCAGTAAATCAATTCAAACAACATTAGAATTAAATGTGCTTTTATTCTGTCCTGCAATTAAATTTGGAAAGATTCTAAGCTTACAGTTGGAAAGAAGCTGTGCTAAGATAGGATGGACAATAGTGCTTATGCATCAGATGCTAGGTGTACCTATGACTTGTTTTCTATTTATTTGAGGAGAAAAAATAAACAAGGAAATGGCATGCTCCAAGGTCCTTCTAAGCTCTTGCATTTTTGATATTAGAAAAAATTATTCTAATATTTTCATAACAGTGGAGTGTAAAAAACTTGAAACAGTCGGTTTATGTACTCTTTGTTAGTTTGGTTTGGATCTGTTGGTATTCTAAGCATTGCAAACATCTTGGAGGAGAGGTCAGCTCCACGAGTGTTAGTCAGGTAACAATAATCCATAATCACTTAGTGTCCCAGGATATGTCCTGTTTGGAGGTATCTCTCCTTATTTGTGTTTCTTTTTCCCCCCAAACCTTTTCTATCTGGTTTGCTGTGTTCTAAATGCTGCCAGCATTTAGGCTTTTCTCATGCAGGTGGAAGACACTTGAGGTCATTGCCCAGGCATTACCTGTAGTAGGAGGATGATCCACAAAAGGATCCTTGAAAGGATTATGTCTTTCATTTTAGTACCAAAGAACAGCAGAAGTGTTGCTTCACTGCAGCTGTTAAAGATGTATCAGCATGTTTGGAACCAAATGATCATTTGACATGGCTTTTTTTGGCAAGGCCTTAATGGACTGTTCTTAAAATTCAATAAGGTGCAAATATAGTCTTTAGGAAATAATTAATAGGAGATTTTGTGGAAAGACTTGAAATCAAAGTTTTATTTTTTATGAGTGTGTTGTTTCTTTGTATCTAAGAATTCTAAAATATTTTCTCTAGATGCTGGCTTTTCTTTCTCTTCATTTCAGAAAGCAAATTACATTAAGATACACTGGGTACTCTGTACCAATGTACTGTTCTTTCCAGTTGACCAAAGAGAAATGTAGTTTCTCGTGATGTACATTAATGAAATAAGTTAACTTTACTATTTAAATAATTTCTTTATTTCCCCTCATTTATTCAGGGTTCGCCTAAGTCCTGCAGCTCGCAACATTCTGGAGACACATGGACTAGATGCAAGCAATGTTACACCTACTGGGCCTCGAGGAATCTTCACTAAAGAGTATGTAGATAAGGTGGTAAACCTACAACTTTAGATACCAGAGCAACCTCCATTAAATTTAAGTTTGCTTATTAAAAAAGCCATGTCTTCGTTCCATTTTTTGCTATGGATGGGTTTAGTTAAATTTGAAAAATCTTTTGAAAATAGGGAGAATGGGTTAGGAGGTATTTGAAGAAGCCCTTAATTGGAAAAAACCAAAACATTAATTTGTAAATTTTAAGTCCCATCTTATCTGTGTGGTACTGCTGTCACATTTCCTGTAGCTCAGCCTAATGGTGGCTATTGCCTCCTAAGCATTACTATTAGCTACCACTGTGGATCTCAAGAATTTTACTTCCCAGGATGCATACAGAGCCAAAACAAAATACCAGTGGCCTGTTTTATTCAACTCCTTTTCTTCAGGGACTTCAGATATTTTGATTTTTTTTTTTTTCTGCAATTCTGTTCTGAAATCTGTCAGAATTTCATTTTTTTCCTATTTTTATTAGGCTGGGGGGAGCAATGAAATGTAATTATAAGAAATTCCAGAATTCTGTTTTTCTCCCATTTTTCTTTTTCCTCTCTACGATTTAAAGAATATTTGTTTACAAGGCTGTGGTTTGTTATGATCTAGTAATTTTTTATACCTTTTTGAGTGTTCCTGTGTAATGACTGACACTCAAGCCTTTGAGTGAGAAAGTTGAGTGTAAAAAATGTGGTAGATCCAGTGCATTTAGCCTTGAAATGATGCATTTTCTTCACATGAGTGTGTATGGTACTGGAAGTGAGGATGTTGGCAGAAATAAATATTTTTGTTCTCAGTAAAATTATTCCTTTTGAAAAATACCATCATTCACTTACTTGCTTGCTGCTGTTATTTTAGTTCCATTCAAAGATAACCAGGATCAGGTCCATGTAACTTGGAACTGGACCCAGAAAAGTGGCAATTTTTCAAAGCCTTTTTTTTTATTATGACTTTGGCTGAGTTGAGATGTAATAAGGAATTGAATAGATAGAATATGCTATGTAACAGCAAATCATCAGAGAGAGTTCTTTCTTAATTATGTAAGTGTAATGGTAATTTATGGTGTGTAACGAGGCTATGCCAGGTGGAAACCCTCTAGGACTTTGAGCTAACAAATTAACATTTCCTAGTTGTCATGGAGATCTAGCAAAGATTTTTCTGTAGTTATGAGTGTTATCTAGCAAAATAATTTATTTTTAAAACTATTTTTTTCATACAAAAGATTTGACTATGAAATGTCAATTTAAGATGAAGAATGTCTGGGATTTTCTAACCATTCTTTTGAAATGGGGTTAATCTTTCAGATGCCTACAGACTCTGCTATTATATTCAGTTTGAAATGAAATGTGCAGATTTTTTAGAGAGCTGCTGCAGATATTCAGGGAAATATTTCCTTTGCTCCACTCACCAGATTACAAGAAAGAAAGAAAGATAGCGAGTTACGTAAGCAAGGAAGATTCTTTCCCCCAACTTTCTATCTTTAAATTCAATTCACTGTAAACTTGCAACAGCAGTTGAAACTTCCACTCTACTGGTATTCTCTCTTTATTTTATTTATCTGTATACTTTCCTTTATTTCTATTTCTCTTATGTGTCTGTTCAAGGTTGAATTACTGCTGCCTTTTTCCTCCATGTTTTGTTGTTTTTTTGTTTTGTATATTTTTTTTTTTAATGGAGTGGCAGGGTTTTTTTACTTGTTACTTCTAAGTAATATCAGCTCCTATCACTTAATTTTCTTCAAAAATGTCCTAGAAAATTGGTGTGCCAGTACAAAGTAACTCACAAATTCTTTCAAAGATTGTACCATGTTTCCACTCAGCAGCTCAGACACTGTTTGGGAGGGCTATATTAAAATCGATGGTTTCAGCTACTACTGCCCTTTCCCATTCTATTTCATAGTGGTCTAGGGATTTATAAATGTAGCCATGAAAAGGCAGGTTACTGAGAACCATGTTTTTCTGAGGCCTGTTGGTAAGTTAGTGTGTTTTGGGATCTCTGAGCTGCTCAGGCATTTTCAGCTTGCAAAGAACACCTGGAGTGCTGCTTTTCTGGAGGTTAAATTCATGTGCCTGTATTGGGTATGAACTGAGCCTGGGATCTCTGCTGTGTGCAATTTGTTAGCTGCTGTGTGGGAGGAATGAGTTCTTTCTGTAATGATAGGTAGTAAGTCTGCTACCTGGGAGTTCCTGATGTGTTCTGAATCTCTGCTGACTGACTATTTGCCTTCTTCCAGGAAATCTATGAATTGAGTATACCGGTGAAAACATGTGAAAGGGGAATATGAATCATATGAAAGGGGTTGGGTACAATTTAATAACAGTAACTGCCACCACAGGAAGCTTGTGTCAATCCATGCATCTCTTGTTGCACCATTGGATCCTCAGTGATTCTTAGGTGTCTGTGTAACCTAACTTGTCTATATCAAGGAAAGTATATTTTGAGCACAAAATACTCAGTTTCCTTTCACCATTCTTTGGATTTTGGCCAACACAAAGTGAAAAGACTACACATTTTGTAGTAGTGCTAAACTGAATTATAACAGAGTTGCCTGAATCTGCGTATTTCTAATAATAATAGTTTGGTATGGCATATTTTTGTTTAATAAATGTTTACTAAACTCTCATATCTTTTCTGCAAAGCAGGCTGCTCTTTCATGTTTGTTACGTCTCTTTGTCTGTTACTCACCCATGCTGATAGGAGTTTATAGAGTCGTTGGAATGATGTGACCAACCCTTCCTTTTCCAGTTGTAATAACATATCCATTTGCATGACTTGTACTTAAACCTGTTTAATTTTATTTGCTTTGATGCTTCTTCTAACTCTACTTATATTCAGGCTTGCAGTGTTGCAACTATGACAGTCAACACTGCTGTACCTCTTTTTCTTAACCAGTTAAATAATTTGGAATTGATGTGGGGATCTCTATTCATATGTATGTATAATAAATATATAGGTAAACTTTATTTTTATAAATGTCTTTTGTACAATACAAGTTAGTTTCAGAAAGTCTTGAGCAAATCTTTTGATCTAAAAATAAGCTCAATTTTGGCAATTAACACACTAAAAACCACCAAAACCAGATGGTCTCTCCTATGACTGCCAAGTGAAAACCCTTAACAAAGTTGTTAGCTTCTAATATGTTAACCAAAAAGCTTGCATTATGTCATGCAGTTACTTTTTATGTCTTTTTATGAAATTGTCATGGTAGGGATTGATTGTCATTCTATCAAATCTGATTTTTTTCCTCTGGTGCAGTAGTTGTGTCAAATACTAAACACTTAATTTTAAAACAAGTTTTGGCTAGCATGCTAATTTGGGAAAACAAGTAACAACTTCTAATTAGGTAAAATTTTATCTTGAGCTCACTCACTTTTTTGTTTTCAATATCATTTGTTGGAAGTATGTGTTGAAGGTAAGAATAAATTGAAGCAAATCAGCAGTGGTAAAAGACATTATGTAGCTTTTAAATTCTCAGTTCTTGTTTCTGGAGTGCTACTTTTTAGGAACTAAGAATGCCTGATGTCCTGAAATTTTGTTCTTTCTATAAAAATTTAGTAACAAACTCCTGTTTGTCACTCAAGCTGTCACTAATGGCTGTCACTCAAGAACAGTCTCTCAAGCAGTAATTACTGAAATTAGATAGCTTTGTTTAGTATTTATGGCTCGTGTTTTAAAACCTTGGTAGAGTTGTAAGGAATCTGATTTTTAATTTATTTTAATTTCCCCTGCCAATTTGTGCAATTGAACCTTTGTGTACATGCTGTGTCTTCATGAAGTGATAAAGATTTATCTAGGGTATATGGTACAGGCTTTTGTTAACAGATCTGGAGAATAAAGAGAGGAGATCTACAACTGACTTGCCTTGCAGTTGGCAGTGGTGGTGGAAATGTGGTTATTTCTGTTCAGCCTCATCACTGCTGGTCTTTAGCTTGTTCCTTTATGAATACAATGCACATGGAGCAGACACAGTGCCATGGCTTAGAGATGGGAATCTCTCCTGTCTGTCATACTGTGCCCACAACAGCAATATTTTGTGGTGGTAGCTGTATCAGTAAAAAGTCCTTGGAGAATGCTTCAACTTCGTGTCTCTAGTATGGGCCTGTATCACATTGTGCCTGACTGCAAGTTTATGACAGAAAGGTGCAGAGAAATGAGAGATAAATGTATTACTCAATTTTCACTTAGCAGCTCTAAGTAATTACATTAAATTCAGATTATTACAAATATAACATATGAAACAGCTTTTACTTGAGACTTTTTATAGCCTGAATAAATGTACTCTTTTATTTTGAAGAATTGTTAGTGCAATTCAAAAATCACTTTGCATGCTTACAGTTAGTGATGATGGTTATGCTTCTCTAACACAAATGTTTTCAGTTACTGCATATTCAGGCTCTTTTATTCATGGAGGTTAATGAGAATTTACTAAAAAGATACAAAAGGCAACACAAAATTAATATTGTTTAATAATTGCCTTCTTAATGTTTGGTTTGATAACAGAAATTTAAATGTACAGAAGTGGCTAATTAAACAGAATAAGTGATGGAATAGTAATACTTGGGTAGTTGTTAAATAGTTTCTTTGTTGTCAATATTTCACTGTGTTTAATCCCCAGGGATGCTCTCAAACTTCTGCAAGAGAAGCAGAAAGGTAAACCCAGTGAGTTGAAACCTGTGGTTTCTCCAGCTCCTGCTGCAGTGCCTTCTCCTACACAACCGACAGCTGTGACTTCTTATCCAAGGCCAGCAATTCCACCAGTTTCCACACCAGGACAGCCTGGTGCACTGGTAAGACTTCTGCTAAGATTTCAACATTGCTACAGCTCAGCAGTGCATTAGCTGCTTTGGTAGCTCTGAGATTTCTAGATCTGGAGAGAGGAAGGAAACTGAGGCCACCCAGATGTCAAGCTCAGTGGTGTGCAGTTTTTAGTATGTTTCAGTGATTCTAAGGCAATTTAATTAAAACTGTGAAATCCTTGAAGTGATGGGCTGCATACTATTTTATGTAACTTGCAAATTGAAGTGATGAAAAAATTCATATTGCAGGCATTGATTTAGAATGAAGATTTATTTTAATTGTTCTTGAATTGTGTGCTTTCCTGCAAGATGTAAGTGTCCATTAATGAGTTGTCAAGAAGTGAGGAAGGAAAAGGCTTTTTGGTGGTGGCCTTGGAGAGTAATTGTGCAAACTCTAGAGCCTAAATAAGTTTGTGTTAAACTGAAATGTTAGAAATACCAGAAAATATTTAAAGAATAAATGCCCTTTCTGAAATATACATTAGTAGAAATTGAAAAGCTTTTGTGAAAAACATTTTCTGGCTCTAGAACTAAATTTGATGTATCTTTTTAGGCTGAAGTTTACAATGTAGCTACAATTCATAATATTCAGAAATGTTGACTTTTTTTTTTTTTTTTTCACTGTACGAAGAGCCAAACAAAGAACTCAAAAGCTCAGGCTTACATCCATTACAGGATAAAACATTTCTATGATTGCACCAGAACATCCATATTGCAATTTTTGTGTTGAGTACTATTGAGTATGTACGAAGGATTCTATGAATCCTTCTATATTCAAGGGATATATGCTAAAGATGAAGTATACAAAACTGTGTTTTATAGAATCATTTATATTCTTACTTTTTGTAGTCACTAATATTTTAAGAGATTTCTTGAAAGTTGACTTGAATCTAGGAAGAAGTTGGCCATTGAAACATTATTGGATATATCTGGAAGGAGAGGGAATAATAACAGAAAAGATTCAGTAAAGCTGGTCTTAAGGAACTACACAGGAAATTGAAAAAGTAGTTTACTGAGGAAATGTTTTTATAATTTAAATGGATCAAAACATAATCTGAGCAAAACATCAGGCCTGGAAAATGGAATAGTGCTTAGATACTCTGGCTGAAAATAAATGCCTCAATATTTGGATTTTTTTTAAAACAAGATTAATCCTATACTGTAAAATGTAATTATTCTGTAAAACCTGTTGTGTTGATCCCAGTTAATAGGAATACACTAGAACACTCAATGGTCTTGGTTGTATTGATTTCAGTAGTTGGATGTATCACTTTTGGATACCTAAGGGATAGTTGACATGGGCAGGAGTCGCTGATGATAGTGCATAAATGCTGGAGTGCTTTCCACAGTGTTTGCTGTCCTGATATTTAATATGCAGCACATGATTTCTTTCAGGGCACATTCACAGAAATCCCAGCCAGCAACATCCGAAGAGTTATTGCTAAGAGATTAACAGAGTCTAAAACCACCATACCTCATGCATATGCTGCTGCTGACTGTGCCATTGATGCTGTTTTGAAATTAAGAAAAGAATTGGCCAAAGGTTAGTAGTCTGATTCCCTTTAACACGTGGCAATACTAATGTGGTTGTGCTAGTGTACAATTTATCATGTTTACATAAACTTCCCCAGGAAGTGTAGATTTTGTATAAGTACACCACTATGCATTCAAATAATTTGTTTTCAGTACTCTGTGTGTTGGGCTCAAGCTGTAGTTCCCAACAATTATTGAATTGGACAACTTGTCAGGATACAGGAAAACTGAGGTGCTGCTGTGCCAACTCCCACATCACTCTGAAGCCTTATTTTCCACAATGATCAGGCTGCATGAGCAAGAAGTGATGCTGTGTGGTGATGGAGACTTGTACCTCCTAGACTGGTATTAAATCTGTGACTTGGGTAAAAAAACCTGAAGGCCTGCTATTTTATAGAGTGAAGAAACAACAGGGTGGTTTTTCTCCTCCTATACTTTTTTTTTTAAAGACCACAGATTAGTTCTAAAGACTGAAGGCATTAATGGTAGAATACAGTTGTTTGCACAAGAGAAAAGTACATAAACAGTTTCATGTGGATTCTTTTTTGTGTTGTATCATTAGTTCTTTTTTCTGGTACATTTGTGTAGTTTGTTTTCAATAGCTCAGCTTTGAGATGCTTCTCCTCATTACCTCATTGCAAGAATGAAAAATGAATAATTTTAGGTCTAAGACACTTCAAGTTTTGATCTAAAGCTTCATGATTGCTGTCGTGGTTTGAAAGCTTTTAGGTTCAAATGATATCTTTCCTAAGCCATGAGAGCTCTGCATTCAGAATAACACAGCAGAATAGTTTTAATTTACATTTTTATTGCTGTAGTAATTGAGAAACTGAGGCCGGTTGTTCTAAACTAGTGACTAACCCATGCTTGTTTATCTGTTTGTGAGGTCTAAAATTAAATTTCACTAGTATATTCAGATTTCCTAGATGATGATGCAGGAGCTGCTTCTCCTTCCACTGGAGTTTTGAGTGACTAATTTTTAAGGCAACACTACTCAGGTCATTTTTCTACCTGTTATTTTTCCTAATGGTATCTTACTCACAAGTGAAGGTCAAAGACATTTTCTGATGCTGATATTTTCTTTAAACATCAGCAGTTCATAAGGAATGAACCAAAAAGGGATCTTAGGAATGCTCACTTGAAGTTTTTCACACCTCTCCTGCTGTTGTGGATTCTTAATGAAGATTTCCTTTAAATGCAGAGGTGGAAAAGCCATATGTCTTTGCATGAAATTGAATTGCAGAGCTTTTCCTGGTAGATTTTTATGTTTCCTCTGATGGAAATGACGGTATTTTCTACTACTATAAACTTTGGCCATGCAGGGTAAAATATTATCAAATGTGGACCATTTAACTATTCCTGCTCTGCTACTGGACAATGACATTTTTGCCAATGGTTAGGAATGTAGTATGGAAACAGAAACCAGTGTATATTTGATGACCAAGGTACAGGTTTTTCTGATGTGAATTTCTGTCAGTGCAGCATAGTAATTGCAAGTTCCATTATGTTCTGTTGGAATGCTGTCTCTCTTCTTATACATAGATAACTAATCATGGCAAATGTTGCAGGCCAGTTATGTGGTAAGTGGATACTTGGTTCACTCCTCTAAATTTGTGATGACTTAAGAATGTTTCACTTGATGTAATTATCTATAAATTATTTTCCCTTGCAAAAATATTTCTAAAGGTGTGTGTTATGTATCATAAACCAGATTTGAAAATTAAGCAGTTTTGCTGCTTGATCAGTTTTACTGACACTAGTGATGGTGGTGGAAGGGTAATGTAGGGTTTTTTTAATTGTGAGAATGCTGAGTTTAATATTGTGTAAATGTCATGCATTTCAGGGTAATTTTATGGCCTAATCTGCTTTGTATCTATTATCCCTGCTTCTGCTGCCACTCCTGATTTTAGTTACCAGTTTGAGTCTCCTGAAACTCTCCTGAGTGTCTCTGCATGAGATTTTTTCTTGATGGATATGCCTTTTGTCCCAAGGGGGAAATCACTGAATCACTGGAATCTTGTCATCACACAAAAGCTGATAAAGCAAATCTTATGAGCAATGACTGTTACCCTTTTTTAAAATCATTCTGTTTCCTTTTGCAGATGACATTAAAGTATCTGTAAATGATTTTATTATCAAGGCAACAGCAGTTACTCTGAGGGTAAGCAAATAATTTACTTTAAAAATACATTTTAATAGTAAACTGCTAAGGAGACAAAAATATTTTGTGAGTCTATGTGGAGATATGAACGGGATCGTGGTAAAGCTGGTAATTCTGTATTGCTTATTGTCAGGCTTTTTAGATTTCCAGGTAAAATTCTCTTCCCTCTCTATGTTGTGAACTGTAAAAATGAGAATTTCCTAGTGAAGATCCACTTACTGCAGTTAACATCTGCAAATCACAGCAGACTAAAGCAATTGGCAAGATCATTCATCTAGTCTTAGTTACATCTTATTTCTTTTAGTTATAAACAAACATTTATTTAAGTCTTATACCAACCTTGTTATTACCTCAGATGTTTTCTGATGGCACATTCAGTGATACCTGCCTTGAAATAAAAATCCTTCTGACAACCACTCTTTGTTCATTGCTAGGAATTCTCATTGCCTGGATTACCTCACAATAATATAAAAATGTTGGAAGGGATGTGAGAGCTGCTTTTCTCATTTGTGAGGATAATTTTAACTATTTAAAAGTTGAGAGAGGCAGCTATGTTTAAGTTGGGGGACTATTCCTATTTCTGTGGAGGTATGGAATTGAGAGAACACTGGACTGGAAAAGACCTAACAGATTTCTAGCTGAACATGTATTAAATATTAATGTATAATTTTAAAAGTTATAGCTTAGGTATGGCTTAATGCTAATGTATAATTAATGTACAATTTCAATTTAGACAGAAAATAGGATTTCTAGGCATGCTTTAAAATTCAGCATCCTGTGATTTGTTTTGTGGGAGCAGTTGCACTGCTTTGAAGCTTTACCTGCTGGGTCATCATAAGGTGGTACCAGTGAAGAAATTCGTAGTAATTTGGGGTATTTTTCCTACCAATACCAAATAAACTTCTGTCTGTCCTGCCATTTTTAGTTTCTGGTGCATACATTTCATGCTTTTTGACAAAGTAAATATAAATAAAATCAATGCAAGTGAATTCACTTGGTAGATGCCTGTATGTAACTACGTGTCTTAAAGGAATTTCCTTTTCCTTAATAAGTGATTGCACTGTTATTCTTCTAACAGCTGTCTGTTTTTTATTGTCTGTCTGTGTTTTAGCAAATGCCAGATGTGAATGTAACGTGGGATGGGGAAGCCTGCAGGCGGCTGCAATCCATTGACATCTCCATTGCCGTGGCAACGGACCGAGGGCTCATTACGCCAATCATAAAAGATGTTGCTGCCAAGGGAATAAAGGAAATTGCTGCCTCTGCAAAGGTGGGTCTGAAATGTGCAGCAGGCTGAGGAATAGAGCAGCTGGATGGTTTTCTGTAGCAGAAAATGTAGCATGACCCAGATACACATCAGTAATAACAAAGGCACTGGATCTAGAGGAGTTTCAGCATTACTTACACTTCAAAATTCTTATTAATTTTGCAACTCTTCGTTTTTAATCAATAACAATATCGTGTTATTTAGTTGAATGATGGCTAGACTGCTTGAAAAATAAACCTGTACAGACTTTTGCAATTTGATATAATTGTATTTCTTCAATCCTCAAGAGAAGGCTACTTAATGCTAGTTTCATTAGTATTTCCAGTCTTGGGGTTTGAGATTTGGGTGTTTTTTTTATTTTTTCCCTTTCCCAGAGTCTCATGTCTGCTTTTTTTACTCTCTTTGCAGTTATATTATGGAACATATTTCTGTCTGCTTTTTTTTTTTCAATATGCAGTTCAATTAAGGATATAACATTAAACTCCTCAGCCTAATGAACAGGATTTTACATAGACCAGGTGCCAGTCAGAGTGATAAGTGGCAGTTGTTGCCAGATAAAGGAGTGGTTTTTGACAGGCAAAAGTAGAACGAATGATGAAATATCCCAACACAGGCCTTTTTTTATCATTTAATGAGTGCTAATCAAAGCCTACAGCATCTGAGGAATGCAATGGAAAGAGATCCTAGGGCATAGAAGTGTTCCCAAACTAGACACCACTGCACTTAGGAAACTCTTGCCTTTTGTGTAAAACTACAGAAACCATAATAATCTGTGTTGACAGAGGGGAACAGCCAAAAAGTTGTAGCAGAAAAAAATACCACAAAACATTAATAAATGGGTGTTTTTGAGATTTTCTCCAGTCCATATTGCTTACTTTATGCTGAATGTGTTGTGAAAACAATTTCTTACACTAGTAGCCAGTAGAGGAGGAAGGTCAGCTGAGATTGTTGTGGGGTTAGTGATAGAATGACAAGAAGAAAAGCCCTGTTCAGTGTTGTGCTTTCATTAGCATCCCAATACCTGTCAATGTGTGTGGTATTGCAAACCTCTCTTACCACAAATCAGTATCCTGCAGTTCCTGTGATGAAAATGCAGCTTGTGTCGCATTCAGTGGGGTCATGATAGTGGGAATTCCCCTTGCCTTTGAAGTGGAATGTATGTGACATAGGTGTCCACACCAACATCATTTTGCTTTTCAACTTCTTCACTGAATTACTGAAATAAATACATACCTGACATGCACACAGGGGAGGCACACATTGCAGCTGCTTCTCTGTCAGTCTCCCTGTTTGGCAGGCACTTTTTAATGTAATTGCTTATATATCCCCTTCTGCTGCATGTTAATTTTGACTTCTTTCCAGGTCATGTGCATCCTGGCACTGTATTTTCATCATTCAAATAATGCAATTGCACAAATGCATCATGCTTATATTGACCCTGTTGTGTGAATACTGTACCCATGGCTATTGTCTTCTCTAATTATTCAGAGTTGAGAAAAAGCCTAAAATGAAGCTCAATGTATCCTTGTAACTTTGACATGCTTACTATGAATTTTAAAGTTTTGTACAAGTATGTCATCTTATCTTGGAGCATAGTATGAACTTCTTGGGCTGTATTTGAACATTTCTTGTTGAATTTTAAAGAAAAGTCTCACAAATGAAATGGAGATCACAGGAGTTGCCTTAAAGGCACCCTTCAAGAGGTAGTTGAATGTTTAGCTGGGGGAAATACAGTCATTCAATCTGGTAGAAAGTTCTGAAATGGCACGTGTCAGTTTCTTTAAAAAAATATGTTAGGAATACTGTGAATTTATCTCATCAGTATTTTGCTAGATAATATAAAACCACCAGGGAGAATGGTGGTTCCATTGTAAAAACTGGAACAACATTTGTAAGGTGAGAGAACAGCTTTTATTGAACAACCACTATTGGTGGGAAAATGAAGTTTTGTGTCCTAGTCTCTTTGCCTGTCCCAGTCTATTACAACACAGTAATTTCTTTCTTTTCTCTGCCTGTTTTCTTCTTTCATCTTCCTTAGGCTCTAGCAAAGAAGGCCAGAGATGGAAAACTGTTACCAGAAGAGTACCAGGGAGGATCTTTTAGGTAAAACTCTAGCAGCATTTCATACATGCAGCATGGGTTCAGAACTGTTTTATCCTCAGCTATTCCACTGCCTTTTAATGCATTGCTTTTAAAATCTTACTCTGTTTAGGGTGAAACTCCATGTGATGATTCTGTGGGTCAAACTTACACTGTCTTGTCTCAGGGGTAAATAATTACTTTGATAGAGGTTTGTTTCATCTGTGCTTGGCACTGGTGAGACCACACCTTGAATTCTGTGTTCAGTTTTGGTTCTGTCCCCACAAGGAAGACATTGAGGTGCTGGAGTGTGTCCAGGGCAGGGTGGTGGAGCTGGTGTGGAGCACAAGTCTTGTGAGGAACAGCTGAGGGAACTGAGATTTAGTCTGGAGGCTCAGGGGGGATCATCACTCTTCACTCTCTCTGCCTGAAAGGAGTGTAGTTGTAGTGAGGTGTGGGTTGGTCTCTTCTCCTAGGTAGTAAGTAGCAGGAGGGGAAATGGCCTCAAGTTGCACCAGGGGAACTTGTTTAGATTGGATATTAGGAAAAGATTCTTCATGAAATGGGTTGTCAAGCATTGCAACAGATTGTCCAGGGAAGTGGTTGAGTTCACTGTCCCTGGAAGTGTTCAAAAAGCAGGTGGATGTGCCACTTAAGGACGTGGTGTAGTGGTGAACATGGCAGTGGTGCCATTTGGTGGTTGGACTGTACTTTTTAATCATTTTCCACTCCTTGCTGTAACTATAACCAAAGGAGGAGATGGTGGGCCAGCTTTCTCCGTAGACAACTTGTCACAGAAGAGTCCAAGCCTTTCCTAATATACCACTCCACACGTGGTGACTTGGGCAGAAATGTTTTCATGTGCCTGAGTAATACCTAACTTCCCAAATTTTAGTGGATACCAGCAGCCATTGTAACTTGCAGTTGTGAGGTTCAGTCTAAAAGAAATTTGGCTTGGAACAAGGATAGGCAAAATATATTTAAAGGCATTACTTTGCTGGCTTACTTTCTGGCTTCAGTGTATGTAGTGCAAGAATATATTGCTGTGAAGAAATGGGACTTTTTAAAAGGTGCACTATTTTTAATTTCAAAATTCCAAACCCTTGAGAGTCTCAATGTGCTCAACTGAAAACAGTTTGGATCTATTTTTAACTTAATGACTTTTGCCTTGGAGGGGACTTAACCATAGAAGTTGTTGAATATAGATTATTTCTTGTAGGGAATACATTATTTCTGATGTTACTGAAATGCTTTTCTGTTTTATTCAGTATCTCCAATCTGGGCATGTTTGGCATCAGTGATTTCACAGCAGTCATAAACCCTCCTCAGGCCTGCATCCTCGCTGTGGGCCGAGCAAGACCAGAGCTCAAGATTGTGGAAGATGAAGAAGGGAATGAGAAACTTGAGCAGCATCAGCTCATGACAGTGACTCTTTCGAGTGATGGCCGAGTGGTGGATGATGAACTGGCTTCAAAGTTTCTGGAGACCTTGAAAGCCAATATAGAGAATCCAATGCGACTGGCCTTAAATTAAACTCAGTGACAATATAGATAACTATTATATACTTAGGGTTGTTTTTCTGTATAGAGGAGTAAATAGCTGAAGACGGACAGTTAAAAATATTTAATTTATGAATTAATGTGAAACACTCATGATTTTAGTCTTCTGAAATAACCAGGTTTCGTACTGTAAAGCTAAAAGACCTTAAAGTTAACAGCACATTTCTTTAAACCCACAGTGCCAATGGCACATGTTTGCATAGGAAAGTCAATCTCATCTGTAAAGAATACTCAATAAAACTTTATGAAATAAAAAAGGGAATAATAGAATAATTTGGGTTGGAAAGGACCTTTAAAGGTCATCTTACTCAGCTTTTCCTGCAATGAGCACGGACGTGTTCTGAGCCCCACCTACCCTGACCTTGAATGTTTCCAGAGATGGGGCATCTTCCTCTCTGGGCAACCTCTTCTGTCTTTTACCAACCTCACTGCAAAAATCTTACTTATATCTAGTCTGAATCTACCCACTTTCAGCTTATCACCCCTTCTCCTATTACAACAGGCCCTGCTAAAAAGTTTGTTCCAATCTTTCTTAAAAGCCTCAAGTATTGAAAAAAACAGAACTTAATTGTACAAGCAGTGTTCTCATAGAGGTCCCAGTACGAGAGGTCAAATTTTGCACACTGAATAGTTGCTGATTAATGCTGTTCTTTGCATGGATGGAATGTACATGTAAGTAGAAAGTGTTTCATCATCAGTGTGTATTGAAATGTATCTTGGAGGCTCAAGTGCAGTGGCCTGAACTTTAAATTAACAGAATTAAATTGGTATATTTCTTACATATAAATATGGAACCGCATATTGCATGTAAATGTTATGAAGTAACTGTGTTTACAGGACCTCATGAGAATATAAATTGTCAATAGAATTATGGGAGCTTGTTTTATTCTGGTTTGTGCAACTGCTTTTTCCTAATGATTTGTAGGAATTAATATGGCAGCAGCTCATCAAGTAAACAGCTACTTGCAAGACAACCTTTACCTTAACACTGAGGTGAGAGTTTTTGCTAAATGAGTTTGCTTTTTCAGCTTCTTCTGATATCATAAACTTCACAAACTATTAGTCTGACTGTAGGGAGAGATTTTGATTACCAGCTATGGTACTGTGCAGTAATCGACATAGCCGTCCTATATTTCCAAGAGTTTTTCACTGATAAACCATATTAAAGATTGGTTCCTGAGGATTAATTTGTAATTTGAAATGGTTGACTTCCAATTTTTCCAAAACTGTTTGTCAACCTCATATTACTGTGGGGAAAAAAAAGGACCAATTTCTATATTGTTCTTAAAGAAACTCATTATTTTCTGAATCTGATCTGTCCAGGAGATTTTCCACACAATTTTAAATCCTGCTTTTCACTTGTGCACGTGTTGCTGCAGCGGTGCTGTGTGTTGCAGGGCATCCCTAGGCGGTGCTCCCGCAGGCGAGGGCTGCATGGCTGCTCCGCTCTGCTGCAGTTCCGCATGCGCTGCGATCCCTTCTTGCGAGCCAGTGCTTTTCCTGCGCCCTTGGAGCCACTGGAAGGCGCTGTTGCATGTAAACATGGGACGGGATGTGTGTCCCGTCTCACCGGTGTGGGTGCTCACATCCACTGTGCTGTCCCAGCAGGCAAGGGCAGCTGCTCCGGGTTAAATAAACCTTTGGAGCTTCGGAACTGGGCAAGGCTAATACAAACTTGAACTGCAGTGTCTTTACAGCTGCCTGCTTTGCCAGCATTGTTATTTGAAGAGGATATAATTTGTCAGTCATCAGCCTGTGAAGGAAATGTGTAGAATTCAGGCATGTGATAGCAGTCAGATCTTAATTCTAAGGAAATGTACCCTTTGGCAACATCCAAACTTCGGCAGGAGTGAGACAACAACTACTTGCCCATACAGATTAAATATTCAGTATCTTCCTGATGATTTGGGTAAGGAACAATGGGTAAATTGCCAGAAAGTGAGTAAATGGTAATGGGTATGCTTGCTTTTGAAGCAAATTTTCCTGAAAGTAAAATTTTCACAGATGAAAATTTTACCTTTCAGTGTTTTATTCTTTCAAATGTCTTCTGACAGCCTATTCTTTATATACCAAGGCAAGAAATGCAATGAAGACATCTACTTTCTTGAGTAATGTTTTAAAAAACATAAAAATGGAGTGTACTTGTATGTGCTGGAAATGTGTGCCTTTAGGATACTTACTATCTTTGTATCATTTCCCATTGCAGGAGGCATGATTAGGAAAAAAAAAAGGTAGATATTTTTGACTTTGTGATTCTTGGCAAATCTTGAATTGCATGTCACACTTTAATTTCTAATTGTAGTGTCAGAATACTTGACTTTTGGGGATTTTTTCCCCCTGCAATCTGCTCCTTATGAAATTAAAAAAAAAATAAATCTGTAATTTATCTCCCTACTTGGTGCTGTATATCCTGCACCTCAGAATACCCTTGGCCCTTTTGGCTTCAAGGGTGCACTGCTGACTCATATGCAGTCATGTTCTATTCCATTTGTCCCTAGAATATTGAAGGCATAGAAAATAGATTCCTCTAAGCCATTATAGCAGCTGTAGCCATAATAGATTAAACAGGAAAAAATCTGATAAGCTGAAAGTGTCTTTCAGCATGTTCTTTAGTTAAGCATAAGTTTTGAACTTTAAACTTGGGATTTCTTTCTCTGTAGTCATGCTTGAGTGAAGCAGGAGGAGGATGTTCATGGTAGCCCGCTAGAGATGTGTAGAAACATGTCCAAGGAACACAGAAACTTAGAATTTGGGTGAAATCACACGTTGATTAAACTGGGGTGAAAACCACTTACGGGAAGCTTGACAGGCTACTTTGCATGTTTACTTTACAAAATATACAACTTTCATCTTTATCTGTGAAAAACCATCACTGTTTGCTTGAACTCAGTTTGTGCTCCTTCTCTTTTACGTCAATTTTGTTTCAACTTGTAGGTGTTATGGTACATAATTATTCAGATACAATAACTGTACTGTTCTTCCCTTTCTCCATAATAATGGCCCTACCTGTCAAGTTAAACATTTGTGTCATTGTGAGAAAATGACTAGCTGGAAAATGACGGGCATTTCTGTTTGTTCGGTACCTGTACTAAGGAAAATGATTCATGCTACATTAATGAATGCTGCTATTTATCTCCTTTAAAGATAAGAGAACAAGAGGAGATTCCCTTTTATACTTTGGAAGTTTTTCTCATGGCTTAGACCTAGAAAAAAAGAAAGGGCAGCTGTGAACATTTTCATTTCTGCTCACTGTTGTATGAAGAATGAAGTGAATTGTTAGAGCATTAGATCTCTCCTGCAGTTTCATGATTTTTGCATTGTCTTTGCATCACATTTCCATGTGATGTGCATTACAACATCTCTTCACTTCACTTTGCAGGGATCCGAGGAATTGAAGGATACTCTTCATTGACATAGCCATCAATTAATTCCTGTTTCAGTTGCCTATTTTAAGAAATAATTATGTTTCATTTTGCAGCCTCGGTACACGTTTAATTTCTTCTCTGTCAAATAAATTATAAGCTTACATCTCTGAGGAGGCCATTTGCTTGTGCAGATGCTTATATACTTGCTGTGTCATGTCCCAGTCTGCATTAGCAGCATCCACTGACTTTCAGGACGTTTTGGCAGACAGCAATATGCTGTTTCCTCCTCCTTGCCTGGAGAAGGGGAACTACCACAGATCCCTGGGTTGATCAGGAAAAGAACTCTCCTTAAACTCCTCTGAAGTTTGAAACTTTTGGCTTATGTTGTAAATTCCCGCCTCATTCTAGGATACTAGGAAAGAATTCTTCAGCACCTTTACTATTCCTTTAAAATACAAACAATGCACAGATTCAAATGAAAGTAATATTCAAACTCCACACCCCCCCACCCCACCCCCAAGAGTATTTAGAGAGAGAACTAATTCAAAGCTATTCTGAAGTCAATTCAGAAGTTAATTGGTTGTGCCCAGGGAAATTTGTCAAATGTTTAACACCTTGCATTTCCCTGTTGACAAATACAGAGGAATTGCAGCTTTTTCAGGTAGGTTTGGAGTCTTTCCTCTGTACATTCATGTTTTGAACCTACTATAACTATCATAGTCTTCAAAGCAAATGGCATCTTGCTCAAGCTCATAACAAGGGCTAATGATTCTGAGTGACTCCCAGGCTGCAGGAGAAGGAAACATTTCTGGGTATGCAAAATTGTCTGAAACAATGCTCTAAGGTACCTGTTTGGCTGCTATCCATATGTATTTGTATGCTCTCTGACAGCTGCAGACAGGGGCCACAGAGGGTCGAGGCCCTCTTAACTGAAGTGGATAATACACATAGAAGAGATTATTGAAATTTACTTGTCAGGGCTGTCTCAAATATTACTCACATGGCTTAAGATTTATGTGTAGTCTGAGCTGGGAGAAGCATTTTAGCCAAAGACTACATCTAAGCAGTTGCAGGAAGATATCTTTACTTTTGAAGACAATCTCTACTGTGGAGGGTAGAAGAGATGCAAGAAAGTCAAAAGAAAGGAGTCTTTTCCAGCTGTGCTTGAACAGCATTCTTTGTGTAGCATTATTTCTATTTTACTCATTATCAAGAAGTGCCTGGATTTCTTTAAGCCATAAAGTATAAGCAGATGATCTCTGACTATGTGATTGTCATAGGCAAACTCTGAGGGAAATAATATTTCAAAACTTCAAAATTCCATAATGCATTTAGAAAGGGAATTTTACTTCTTGGACCTCCTTTTAAAGGAAATGCATAATTCCCATGCATGTGTAGGCACATGTACAATCTCTGTATGTGCAGAGATGGACTGGTAAAGACCATCTGCTGCTCTTTCAACCATGTTTGTTAAAGCCTTTCAGATTTCGGCTACAGGATGAACAGGGGCAGGCTTCTGGATTCCCCTGCTGAGACTTCAGCATTTCTGCTTTAATGTTCATGTTTCAATGTGTGTGTGTGTGTGTACAGGCACAACACTGGGGGAGGCCTGAGAGAAACCTGTCCTGATTGCATTTGAAGAGAGTAATTGCACCATCGCATCTGTTGCTCAAACAGCAGTGATGAGACAGGTGCAATGATAGCTGGGAGCAAATACTCTTGGCTAACAGAGATGCCCTGAAGAATCTGTGAAGCAATCTTTGGGTGAGAAAGCAGCCTTCCCTTGTACTTACCTCATCACAGTATTTTGGGGCTGTGGAGGAAGGAAGAGTTGTCTTGTGTGAGAATAATTTGTCCAACTTGACGAGGTTTAAAACTTTTTTTTTTTTTTTGTTAAATAATAGACAACAACCCAAATAAAACCCACAACTGTTGCAGAGTACTTACAGATAAATCTAACTAGATTGTTAGAGAAAAAATATGGTAGTGGGACTGATTTAGGCATAGGCTAATTATTTCTCATTATTTTTCTCTGTGCTTTTCTAAGCATGACTCTAGTTTAATGCTTATGCTGTCTAATACAGTAATTGTTCTCCTGTGGATGTGCACTATATACAGCTCAGTAGTGTGTGTCTGTGTGTGCCATTTAAATTGAACTAGTCATGGATGGTAATTGACAATTTACTTTTAATGTCAGAATTGTGGCTTCAATGTCACACTAAATGCCGTCTCTAAAATAACAACAGGCAAAAGAAAAAAACAACCAACCAAAACCCCCCTCCTGAGCAGCTGTAATGCTCCACCGAGACAAGAGTTTGCCTAAATAGTGGCAGAAGGTGACATTAGCCCAGGAAAACACCAACTGTGGAGAACTGAGTGTCAAAAGAACCCTGGATTCTTGCATACCTAAAGATTGGGAGTGTGGGGAGTATTTGTTTTGGGTTTTGGTTTTTTTTTTTTCAGTTTTAGATTAATTAAATACAGAAAACTGTGGCTTTGTTATAAGTGACTATTTCTTCCCATAGCAACTGCAAGTTCTAATTTAAAGTTCTAGGATATCTTCTTCTGACTCTAGAAGTTTTAGGGGTTTCTTCTGAAGTTCTTGTGGTATTAGAAAGAACTGTTTTCATGTGGTTTACCATTATTTTTGTGGTCATTTAGAATGCTTGGCTGGATCATAAGTGAAGAACAGATTAAACAACCATAGATTGCAATTTTCTTTGCTTGAATTATGCAACTGTTAGGTAAGCTTTCTGGAGTGGGTGCCCCTGTCACCAACAGTAGGAGATGTAAAGATGGCCTTTTTGTAGGCTCTCAGCCATGTGAGAACAATATCTATTCTCTTCTTGCTCAATTTCCTTTATTTTTTCCCAGTTAAAATTAGTTTCAATGCACTGAAAGAATTAGTGACCTAGTGAACCTAAATATTTATAAACACAATGATGTTTTTACAAAATTTTGAATCCTATCTATGCATAAAAATGTTTTCATTAGAATGCTGAAGGACATTCCAAAGATGTTCAATTGCACTAGTTTTGTTTCAGATGTAGATTTATGTAAATAATAAAGTGTTAGCATAAAGATTATTTTAGTACTGACCACCACTTTTAAAATAAGAGGTCATTTAGTAAGAGGTCATTTATGCATCAGCTGTTTAAATAATTTGAAGAATTTCTTATCTGGCAATGTGTAATCAGTTTTTACAATCCCAGAAAACCTTGACTCACCTCACCATGAATTCCTAACAATTTGTGTTATGTCTGAAATCCTTATACAAGCAGACCTTTTTACAATGGAGGCATATTTGGACTTGAAAGAAATCTTCAACTTTTTTTGAAGCCTGTGAGGAGTCAACTTCCTCAGAAAGAGTTAAAATTTTTATGAGTTTCTGTCTTTCTTTTAGTGGCTTTTTCCTTGCTAATATACAAAGAGAATGTAGATTTGTGAAATAAAAATAGTGCTGGGACTGTCCACAGAGGTGACAAGAGACTGAAAATATTAGGATAGCAGCTCAAACTACATCTCAAAAGCTGCCTTTGGCTTCCAGTGGTAATGTGAAATACCAGTGAGGAAGCCCTTTGTGTTCCTGTGTCTCAGGTCTCCTGGGGCTGCCTCACCTCTTTCAAGTAATCAGACTGTGAGAAGACATAAAAAACAACTGACCACACAGCAGAAAGCAGAAGCATCTCAAACGTCAGCTGGCTGGAATTCAGCAAAAGTGTCACCCAACTACAAACAAAGGGTTGGAAGGAGGATCCAGGGAACTGCAGGTCTGTCAGGCTGACCTCAGTGCCAGGGAAGGTCATGGAGCAGATTGTCCTGGTTGTGATCACTCAGCACATGCAGGGCACCCAGGGCAGCAGGCCCAGCCAGCGTGGGTTTGGGAAAGGGAGGTCCTGCCTGACCAGCCCGATCTCCTTTGACAAGATGACCTCTTTAGTGGATGAGGGAAAGGCTGTGGATATCTGCCTTGACTTTATTAAAGCCTTTGACAGCATTTCCCACAGCATCCTTCTGGAGAAGCTGGCTGCTCATGGCTTGGATAGGTATTTACTGGGTAAACAACTGACTGGATGCTGAGCCTGGAGATGATGGTGACTGGAGTTACATCTGTGCTGTCAAGCATTGGAACAGGCTGCCCAGGGGAAATGATTGAGTTGCCATCCCTGGAGGTATTAAAAGATATGTAGATGTGGCACTTAGGGACGTGGCTTAATTCTGGACTTGGCAGTGGTAGATTTACATTTGGACTTGATGACTTTGAGGATCTTTTCCAACTAAATGATTCTATGATCTAGTTCAGCTACTTGGGGACATTTTAAAGGTTCCAGAAATTAAGGTGAGAGATATTTTACCAGAAAACTAGATTTATGTTTTCCTTGTGCTGATTTCAACAGTGCCCCTGTACTGTATCTTAAATAATAACAATTTCTCCACCACCATAAATCTGAAGTCTGGGTTTTGCTGGTGTTGAGCTCATTCTGTTTGTGATTGAGATAATGTAGAGGCACTTGGTTCATGTTTTTTAGATGTAAGTCTTGAAATCTCAGCCAGTTTGAGAATCTTATGGCAAAAAACCCCACAGCCCTGCTGCCTCCTCTGTAAGGCCAGGCTGGTGTCCCTTAGTCACTAGGTTCACTTCCCACTGGCTTTGGATGATCCTTGCTTGTGCTGAAGCTATCTCCTGTGCTTACCAGCACTGTGACAGAAACTGGTTGATATTTATCTTCACAGCAAAAGGAGTAAAGCAGTGACTGTAAGTAAGAATTGGTGACTATTTTCTATATGTATGCTTGTGCTGTTGTATTCATTTGCTTAGCCAGAAAACTCTTTGTATGGTTTGTTTTGAGCTAAGTACTGAAAGCCTGTGAAGCAGGGAGAATATATTAAGATTACTTTATTTCCTCCTTTGTAAACTGTTCCTGTAATCCAGCAGGATTTGCCACTCCATCAAAAGACTTCCTTTGTCTATCCAAAAACTGGTTTACTTCTTTCAGATTCACTAAAGCAGGACTCATTAACAACAGAATGTGTTTTACATTTGAGCAGGGTACCTCTGGCTGTTGCCAAATCACTTTGTTAAGACTGACATATAAAATACATTGTTGAAGCTAGCATGGTATATAATTTTCTTTTGCTGTTTTAATGTTTTCTTTACCCCTCAAGCCATTTTATGATTGTAGTGGCCCTTTACATCTGGTATAAAAAAAGAAGAAAAGCTACAGGAATAGGGAACAAAAGTTGCTTTTCAGCAGTGGCAGCTGGAGGCTAGGTGGGAGATCCAAAGGTGTGTAAAATAACACAGAGGCTTGCATGTGAAACAGCAGACTCATCGCTGATACATCACTAAGCACAGAGAGAAACCACTGTTAGGTTTGGACTTGCCATTCCTTGTTTCCCTAGAGACTAAACTTACATAATTTTTAAAATCAAATATTTGGGTTTTTGACAGGTTTTTTTCACTGTAAAAGGTAAGAAGCCATTTTGAATGCTTTTCTCAACTGGATAACAAAGCATTTGCTGGAAAACAGCTTGATTTTATTTTTGTTTTGGTAGGTTTCATAGCAGTGAACTGAATTTCAATGGAATAGAAACAGGAGACACTTTTGTATTCACTTTTGATTACATCTCATCCAATCTTCAGCACCAACTACTGTTATTTTTAACTTGGAGATTTGGATCATGACTCCAAGAGGAGGAAAGTTCTGTCTAGTAAGTCCTGGCACAAAACTAACTGTATACAGATGACTGTTGAGTTTTAATTTTAGGTGCCCAGGAAACTCTAAACTTCAAATGTATTATCAGCCCAGATTTCCAAGGACTGTCTATGCACCAGGTGCTTACCAGATGATTTACTGATGCATATGAAAAAAACCAGAAATTTTTGAAAATCAGGAACTGAAAAACACATAACTGCTACTAGAACTGTATAAGGTATGTGCAAACAGTAAATTAGAAGTGTGGCCTGATTTTATATTGAACACATCCAGCCAAGAAGAACAATCATCTTCTTTATTGAGTATTTAGAGTAGAAATAACAGTCAAAATTAAATACTTCTCAGTAAAAGTGCTTTGCATAGTAAATTAATATCAAGTATAATACTTCTTCTGTATGAATTTTTAAAATTTTCTTAAATGAAAAAGCCCTCAACCTAGACATAAAAAAGACAAAAAACTCACTAAAATATACACACTTTGCAGCATACCTCACTTTCTAAAACCTAAGGATAATTAGCTAGGCATCTTAAATGCTTGCATGTACACAGTAAAACATTTCTATAGTGAATAATAGGCTGACACTGAGGCAGGAGAACAGCAGGGGAGGAGAGCGAAAGATGCATGTACATGTTGGTGCTGATTGCAACACACCAGCTTTGTTGTCTTAAACCAAGAACATCATCAAACCAATGCCTTTGATCTTAAACACCAAAGCAAATTAATTGCTATAAAATGCCACACAATGAATTTTTTTCCACTACCATTCCAGCTGATTATTTGGAATAAGAATGAACAATTAATTAACATTATTGTAATTCAAAGTTAGGTAATTAAGTCTGTAATTAGTCTGATTTTTAGAACAGCGGAGAATGCAATTCTGACTGTATTCCAAAGAAGATAAATTGTCTGGAGGGGGGAGTACATGCCAGCAGTTGAGATAGAAGGTTCAGGGAGGAGACTCTGCTAAGAGGGTTATGGATTTCCAAGAAGAGAAACATGTGCCAGAAACTAGAGATGAATACCAAACATGGAGGTTCAGGTGACCTGGCTGGCACTGTAGGAAGCAGAGCAGGTCTGGGGAACCAAGGAAGAAGTTGGCTTTAGTGTTGTTCGCTGTCCAATTGTGTATTCCCCATGAGAACACTGTGCTTCAAAGATTTTCTGCCTTCACCTTCTCCAGCCATGTTATTCAATTCTGGTGTTTCAGAGTCAAATCTCTTATCCAGATATCAACACCTCATATGGGAGGTTCTTTTATAAATTTGCTCTTGGTCTTTAGCTGGAAGAGAAGATAATCTGGATTTTACACAGATGACAATCTTTTCAGAATTATTAACATTAGGGTGGGCACTCGTGAAGGAAAGAATTTCGCTATAATAGCTAAATACATGTAATTGTGTGTCATCCCTAAGGTAGAGTGGTTAAACTCCAGTGGGGGTATCATTCATTCTTTCTGGAACTTTGGCAATGGTTGTAACTTTCCAGGCTGCATTTCAACATTGTTTTGTTTACCATTAATCTCCCAGAATTTTCAGCAGACATACTCTCATGTTCTGATGTTAAAATATTCTTTAACACCTATTTCGCCAAGCAAGTTCAGTTTAATTTACTGTAAAGTAAGCTCTGTTTTCTGGAATGCACCAAAGGGTGTGGAAAACTATGTAAATATGCCTGCACTGGGGACAGAAAACAGAATAACACAGAAGGAAGAGAATTGCTGATACCTAAGACTGTTTTAAAAAGTATACCTACTAACTTACTATATTACCTTATAACAGCTGGAGTGGTGCAGAGAAGGATGTCTGGAAAATGAGTCATTTGCAATTAAGTATTGGACATCGATACATCACTCATAAGTTTTCAAGTTCTAGTATGGAGAGAAAGAAACACGAATCAAAGCCTGTAATACAACTGTCCCCTAGACTTGGAAGAAACTTTGGTTCTTGTGATCTGAATTTTCCACACTTTTTTTAAATCTTCAACTCATAATAGACTAAAAATTTTACTATCTTAAGCTTTAAGAATGTCAGGATTTCCATCCTTGACATTTCCATCCGTGGCCAAACCACCAAAGTAACTGTTATCCTTAAAAGAGCAGATTAATTTCCATTGCAGTAAATAAGTTAAGGAAAAGGCAGAGAGAGAGTCAACACTGCTGTATTGTCTTGAGAAAAGTTCCATTGTGCTTCATAAATAATATGCTCCATTTCTAGTGTTTACTAGTGTTAGTGCATCTCACTGATTCATTATTTGCCGTCTGTTTCTGAGAAAGAAAAGTGCTGTCATTGCTCTTTTGTCTCAGCTGCAGAATTGTTATAACATGCCAGTGTGTTTCTAAGAGCACAAATACACTCTGACCTGTGAACACCAGGCTCCTCTGGGCAGTTTTTGTGGACTTCAGAAAGAACAGAAGCTTTGCTGTGCTGGGTAAGTATGTAGTGGTCAACCACAGCATTGTGGCTGATGACTGCAGCTAAAACAAGGCAAGAGCTATCAACTCAATCTTCCACTCAGGGGTCATTGTAGATAGCCAGAACAAGAGGCACATTTCTGCTGAATGCAACCAGAGAATAATTCTTTGGTAGTTAATGTTTTATTTGTATGGAAATAGCCATAAGGCCTCTGTTTGCAGACTGCTTTGCAGAATCTACCTGTCCTACCTGTTGCCTGCCCTTCCAGTTCCAGAAAGCTGTGTGTACCCACTGTTCCATTTTCCAGACTGCCTCAACTTCTTTTCTTATATCTCTTTCCTTACCTTCTTCCCTTGAGACAGTTTTCTTCCTTTGCTCTGTTTTGGCATCTGTAATTATTTTCCTGGATGGGTCTTATGCTTATGTGATGACACAGTACCTGCAGAGGAACTGTGGTAAATCATAAATGCAATATTGCTGAAACCCTTAGAGGGCTTCAACAAAAGACATCATCTTTATAAGTCTGTGCAGAAGAGAACTCTTAGGGAAAACCACTCTTTTTAGAGTGCTTAAATTAATTTCTGAGGGTGTACACTGCCTTGCAACAGCCTCAGGTTGACCAAAGAATCAGAAAATATGCAGAAAATAATCCCATTGAGTATGTTATTTACAGCAAAGTCCTTACCTGGAGAAATAGCTCCAGAATGATTTAAATTCCTCGTGAAGCTTCTCAGACTGCAGAAAGTAATTTATTAAGAAAAGCAGATTACAGACATTGGACCCTGGCTGTCAGTAGCTTATCTCCTGGAACTACCCTTTGGATGTACATGTTTTTATTTATAGATTCTCAAATAAAAATGTGAAAATGTCAGTCCCAAAGTTCAGGCCTACATTCTCCTTCTCTGAAGCCCATTAGCAGATGCTAATTTTCAGCTTGCTGTGGATGCAGCTGCCTTGATGATGGCCAAAGGAACTCTATGGCACCTTCAGGTGCTCTCCTACCTATGAGCTGACCATGCAAGCCTGTGGTTATTGTTTTATGCTCTCTCCACTATCTTCTTTTCTGACAACTGGGTCTGTTTGCAGAGCTGCAAAGCTCTTTTCATTCAAAGCTCTTTTTTTCTAATACTGATCTAGGGAATAGTTAGCAGCCTTCCACTGTATTGCAGCTCACCCATGGTGCAGTCAAAAGCCTGATGCAATGATCTTCCTGCTGGTGTGCTGCCAGTTCCATGGATTCATCCAAGCCTGTGGGTGTCCTTCACCTACAGCAGCCTAGACCACTATTCTGTCTACTTTCTTCTGTGCCTCCCAGTCTCTGAATATGGAGGTAAATTAAGTTATCTCTGTGGATTCTTCTGAGTACAGAAATGCACAGGTGCAGAGAGCTTAGGTTCACTAGAACAGGGGTTCCAGTCACTTGTTTTGGTCTAGCAATTTAGTCTGGGAGATAACAGTTCACCTCTGCATCCTGTTCTCTGTAGTGTGGTATGACAGATGAGCTAAAGTAAAACAGGAACAAGACACATGAGGAATCTATTCAAAGTTATACATAGAGGTGGGGAGAGGGAGGGAATTTTCCAGTGATTACACCCTGGCTCATGAGACTTAATTATCCAAAACAGTCTGATAACTAATGAAATTTGTTTGCATAGCTAGCTCCCCTGATTAGTTCTGAGGAGGTGTGTGTCTTTCTTTCCACGTCAGGGAATTTCTTGTGTAAGTTTCTTCCGAAGGTGACAAATACTGTATTTCCCTAAATCCCCCAGGCTCTGAGAAACAAACTCTGAGAATCAAGCTCTGTATTCAGCAACTGAATTTTCAATTTCATATTGTTTGATAGTTTCATCTGTTACAGAAGTTTCTTTCTCCTTTTCAATACATACCTTGTACAAGTTATTAGCTTACACTTCAGTCCATATTTTAATATCTTTAAAGTACAGCTTTTTCAGAGTAAACCTATTCAGCTGTGACACCTCTTTCCATAATTTATCTATTCAAATGTCTGGCATTGTATAAGAAAAGACAGGATTATCACAACCACTAATTTAAATGGAAAAACCTCTTTGGAACACCAACCTTTTTGTGCAAAACTTAATTAGATTGTCATCTAGATTTCTGTTTGTTTTTAAACAGATCAGCAAATTGTAGTGTTCATGCATGGTGATCTAGATTATAAATTGTTCAGTACACAGAGAAGGTAATCTCCTGACAACACCAAACTCTACAGGTCAATCAGTGTCAGCTCTCTTTGGTAAAGTAATTTTTAAGACCTTCTATTTTGGTGTTTGTTTTGATCCTCTAAATACATTTCTAGACTTAACAGAAGAATTTTTTTTGCATCTGAAAGTAAAGGCCTCAGCCTAGCATGGCAAACTGAGTGAAATCAAGAAGAAAAAAAGTAGAACATTAATATTTCCTCTTTATGCTTGTCACGTCTCCTTTGAAAGTAACCATTTGAAATGTTGACTGCATCCCTGTATTAATATGGGGACAGAAATAGAGATGAGTTAATCCTCCCACTGACTTCATGTCATGCTGGACTAACTGCATTTTAACAAACAGAAGTCATATTTTCAGGATGAAATGTGCTGCCACAGTTCACCTACTTTCCAGACATGGACATTTCTCATTCAGAGAATGCAACATTGGCTGCTGTGTGCTTGCATGTTGTGTTTTCTGCTGCCTTAATAGAGTTATGGGGTCGTAATTGGGAGAGCACACTCTAGTGATCTTATTTGACTTCTCACCTGAAATTGCAATTGTGGATATAGAAGGAAACAGAGTATTTCATGAAAACTGACAAAGCTNTTTTTTTTTTTTCCCCTTTTCAAAGGCATGAAGAGGAAGAATCCATTCGTCATGAGAACAGACTGGGAAGAGAGGTGCATGCAAGGCGGCTTCTCATTCCAATCAAATCTTGTGGAATAAATGTTAGCTTCACATGCAGAAAGAATACAGGTTTTTGTCATGTTTTTATTATGATTGTAATGGTCTTGCCTTGTGAACTTTGAATGCAGAAGTTGATATTTTCTTGCAATCCAGCATCTGATCATTATGAAGGGGCAAATGAGACACTCTTGATTTTCAACACTCTGCTTTACAGATTTTGAGAGAATATCTGCTTCCAAACAAGGCAATCAATTCACTATTTCTTTCAGAAGGAAGAGACTTTGGTACCTGCTCTTATAAGAGATTTCCCCACATATATTTTGCACACAGGTGTCCCAGTACTAAAAATTATATTCCTAATTCATGCCCTAGGATTTCTTAGTCTCTTGGGCTGTCAAAACTACTGAAAATCTTGGAAGCTAATGAGAGAAGTCTCAGATAAAAAAGGAACACCTGGACATTAAGTATCCTGCAATACAAGGACAATTGGGCTAGAAATCAGTCTGGTTGTTTAAGACAGAATTATAGAGGCCAGCAGAGAAATGATTCTTAAATCTGGCCTTTTTTTCTATGCTTGGAATTCTGCCTTAGTCATTCCTTGAAGTATGTGAAAACTTGACATTCCTGATTCGAAACCCTCTTTCTGGAGTTCAGAGGCCCATTTGCCCTTTCAGTCAGGATTCTGGCTGAGTGGGGTAGAGCTTTTAGCATGCATTCCTCTGAAAGGAAATCTGATTTAGATTTGCTCAGGAGTAAGCCTATGCCGTATTAATTATTACTTCCTCTAAATAAAAATTAGCTTACTGTTCAGTTTTAGTCAAACAGTAAAATCAATGTTTCCCATCAATGGTAAGAAATCTGATTACACTTTTATGTCATGATCTTGGTGAGTTTTTTGATTGAACTTTCTGAGCATATTGGTTAGTGGGAACCAAAATCATTTAAAGGACACAAGCATAGGTCTAATGTCTCTCGAAGCTGAAATTAGGTTGTTGTCAGTCATAGCCTTCAGCTGAGACCTCCCTGAATCCTTCCTGGTTTGTATTAGTCTGTTTTTTTGTAGGCATACATTTCTTGGGTTTGCTGTCTAATGGTGAATCAGTGTTCTATCACTTCAGGTCTTAGAGAAAAGAAGAGCCTAACATTTATCAGAGAAAATAGACATAACCCTCCTGCCTGCAGCCTGGTTTTCAGTGGGAAGTGATGCCTCCTGCAAAAGAAAGGTGTAAATATTCTTTCTTTCAGTTGTAATATGTGATAGGAGAAGGTGAAAGAGTTGTCTTCTAAATGTGAAAGTGTTGTCTTCTAAATGATTGACACCACTTTCTTCTACAGGTGTTCCTTTATTAAGTGTAGCATGAGAGAAGTAAACACTTGAAAGTGCCAAAGGAATTGCAGCACACTGTGGCTTCACTATCAGTCTGGCTGGGTGGAATAATCCTGGCCAAAGATGACGTGTGTGTCAGTGAAGGAATTTGTCAAATACTGAGTGTGGTGGTTCACAAGTGAAGCCAAGGGAAGCCTTGGATTGTGAGGAGCTAGACTGAGATAATAGCAAAGCCAGCGTGCATGGGTTACATGAGGATGATTATCCCCCTGCCACAAAGTTTTCCATGATTATACTACATAGCTACAGTCCACGCAAACGTTGTCCTGCTATAGCAACATGACTCATTTGTTCTTTTAAAGACATTTTTATTACATCAGGGAGACAATTTTTGGAAATCTGATAATTTTCACTGAGTCATTTAACTGTCTTGTCTTTTCCAGATGTGTCTGGTTATCTTCTGAGTAAGCTTGGAGAATGTGAGGCTTGAAGGACTGTTGTTGGGGTCTGTCTGTCTACTGGCAGAAAATACCCTGAGTAAATACCTGGTCTAAATAACTAGGAAAGAGAACAATTTAGCAAACCANTTTTTTTTTTTTTGGTAAGTTGAAGAATGCCCTTTAAGGAAGAGAGAACTCCTCTTTCTCAAAGGACTTTTCCAGGTTGTTTGTGCTTGGAAAAATAATTCTTAAATTGGTACAGAATAACTTCATGACAGAAGTCCAAGTACTTTGTGTTATATGAACTACACTTTATGAAAAAACAACTTTGTATCACAACACATAAATCATAGCTAGGAAGTTTTAAAGAACTTTAAATGTTGCTATGATAAAAATATGAGGTTGTCTATTATCATGTTGTCTATTTCAAAATTATTTTTGTTGTAACTGTACAGTCCAGGGTATTTTCTCTGAATTTTTGGAAAGTTCTTAACTAAAGTTTTTTCCTGATGTCATCAAAAGTATTTGGTTTTATATCTTTTTCTATGTATGTATCATTTTATTGGAGAAGTTTATAATAGAAAGCAATCTATATGAGAGCACATTGATGTGTGTGCTATTTAACAGAAAGGACAGATTTTCTTGTTTATGAAACATTAAACCTGCAGTAGTCATTTGATATAAATCAAAGTAAACAAACAGATAAACAAATCCCAATGGGTAAATTGAAATCAGTCCTGCCTGCATACTGACCATATGATTTGTGTGTAAATGACAATGATATACCCTTGTAACTGGAAAATATAAAGATTAGAGTGAAGCAAGGCCAGGTTTATTTTTTTAAAAGATCATTTTCTTAAAATGGCTGTAAGGAGAATATAGGCACCGATTTTTAAATACTGTTGTTGTTTTGTTGTTTCACTGACATAACTATTCTGCAACAAAAACGCTGTGTGCTCAAGAGAAATCCAGGCAGTTCTTCTTGTAATTCTGAGTTTCAGGTAAATCTCAGCCTAAGTACTTGTGGAATGGCTCGTGACTGTCTCACTGGTAAGAGTTACAGTATGGAAAGGGAACAGCAGGGAATTCCCCAGGCTTGGTGCTTGGTAACACAGAAACACTGATTCCCTTAATTTAAATTGCTTAAAAAGAAGTGTCTCCTCCATCTCTGGAAAACTGCTTTATGCCAGCTTGGAACCAGCAGACCACTGCTGTCTTGGGGTGCCCTGATGTGCTGCTGACACTGTAACCATTCCTTTAACTGAGTGTGGAGCCACCAAGCAGGAGGCTTGCTCAGCATCCCAGAAGGCAGGAGCAGCTGAATTAATAACTGCTCAGCCATTAGGGCTGCTCTCACAGGAGCACCACAACCAGCTCCCAAGAAATAACATGCCTCAGCTTGCTGGGTTGCCTTTAGTTTTACTTTCCTGCTTGCAAAGGCAGCTCCTGCTGCAGCAAACAGGAGTATTTGGGGCTTCAGTTTAATCTCAAAATACACATAAACTTTTAAATTAAATGATTCTTTCAAACTCTTACTTTATTCTATGACCCTTTTTAAAAATTTTTTTCAACACCCTTTTCTTTTTGCTTTTACACAAAATCAGACAAACCAAACACCTGTGAAGCCTGGAACAGAAGCTGCAACTGCTCACAGTTATATGGTGTCTGCCTGGCATTTAATTGCAGGTAGGTCAAGATTAAAAATAACAACAGAGAGCTCCTAATTAACACATAGGTGCTGTTTTGGCAACCAGGAGCTCTTAAAATATGAATTCACTGTATATAAAGCTCTCTTAAATCTTGTCTCCCCTGTACTCCAACATTTTATGATAGACACATCTGCAATTTGTTTTCTGCATTTATTCACATTTGCTTTAAAAGGTACTATGTCTAGTACCTCCACAGAATTTTCCATGCAAATTATTTAAGGTTTGATTTTTCTGGGCATTGATTGCTCTCATTTAGCTGGTGTTTGGACATGGAGCAATTGAAAGAACAAAGCATGGGTTAAATCACTCTGGGTTTTCTTACAGGGAGGGTACCACAAGCTTTAATCCTGCTGATGCAAGCCAAAAAACAAACAGACCTTCAAGAGGACACAGAAAGCACCTGGAAAAAAATAGTATAGGTAGTGCAGGTACAAAAATGTCTATGCATACGTTTTGGGGGCTGGTTTTGTATTTCTTCAAAGCAAACTTTGTTTTAAAATATTTTGCTGTGGAAAAATACCAGTTAGGATCTTTAACACTTGAGAAAACAATCACTTGTTTTCTACATATTTTCTCCTTTTTTTTTCCACTCAATGCATCATGAACTTGTTTTGGAATTTTTTTTATTTTTTTATTCTTTACGGGAACAGGCCAGAAAGAAGCAATAATTATACAATGCATTACAAAATAAGGTACTGTTGAAACCAGAAAAGCAGCAAAGCAACCTGCTTGTGGTTTATTTCCTGGGTGAGAAAAACAACTTAGGGTGTGACTGGGAAGAGGAGGTTTATGCCATGGAAGTGTAGCAATCACCACCCATGAATAAGGAGCTGTTGAATAATGGACAGTGAAGTTTTGGGGTGCAGATGACTAACATTGGAACTAATTTCATTCCCTGCATCCTGCCCCTGACTCTGAGAGGGTTCTCCACATATTTTGCCCATCTGGCTGATGCCCATCATCTGGTTTTAGCCAGGATTAAATCAGCTGCACACAGAATGCTGATGATTAACTTGCTGTGACTCTGCAATGAACATTTCTTTGCATTTAAGAGCAGGACCCAGAATTCTGATCAGATTTCAAGTCACCATGTTCTTACTCCTTAGAGTCTAACATATTTTTATTGTTCATCTGAAATAAACAATTGTCAAAACAATATGCTTTCAATCAGTTGCTGTATTGCACTGACAAATTTATCCTCAAATGTAGCCTGCAGTTAGAGAGAATTGATGATGATGGACTGCCAAATAAATAGGAATTGTTGCCCATTATAAGTACCCATAAAATAAACATTGACTAGATATTGATATGGAAAAAAAACTGGTGGATGGAGAAAATGAAATTGATGTGATTTGTATTTTACTTGGTAGTTTCAATGTTGAGATGTGAATTACATAGTACATCTGATATGAATGCCAAACAGCGTCCTAAGTTAGTTTACTTCATGCCAGTCAAAAGGTAACAGCAAAACCCTGTGATTCATTAGCTATAAAATATGACAGACACTAAAATAAAGTTCAGGTCTCTTTATGAGAAAAACTAGTGGTGCTTGGAACATAGTGATCAGGAAATTTAAAAAAAAATTAAAAAGGAATATTGCTAGAATGGAAAGTAAGCCTAATAGGAAAATGAACTTCACTATTAGAAGCTACTATGTTAATTAAATTTCTGATGAATAATGCTGCATTGTCAGCTTGGAATGCACAGGGATTTGTATTTAAGAAAAGAAATCCTGCTCACTTGAACAATACTTTAGAAATAGCATTAGATCAGTAGTATTGAGCTCTATAAGTAGAACAGATTAATAGCTGGATTGCTTGATTCTTGGTACTTGAAAGAATATATGTTGCCAGCTCTTCTTCTCTACCCTATTAGACTGACACATTTTGTTCACCTAAGATATTACATTAGATGGTCCTCTAACTTAATTCCTTCATTCCTTTAAAACTTCAAATTTTTATATATGCCCTTCAGAATCATTTTTTGAAAGTCCATGTATGTGTGAATCATAGGAATCTTTTCTAGTTCATGTTGTGGGTGATTGTCACATGTATGCAACTTGATTGATATGCCTTTAGTGGATGCTAATTAGGGGAAAAAACATTTAAAACACCTGCAGAACCTAGGATTTTCCCAGTTTGCTGTAATTTCCCATTGTCAACTTAAGATCATTCTGTTACAATCTGCTGTAGTAATAATCAACTGATGTGCAATCAGATACAATTTTTATTAATAGTCCACAGAGGCTTCCTTAGTTTCTCTCTCTGTTTCTCTCTTGGCACATGTGATCTGGTGTCTCCATCTCCTTGTCTCTCCCGAAGATTAAATTTCCTGCTAATTCTATCAGGGCATTCCCCAGTTGATAAGAGATGCTGGAACTGGGAATGTCCACTGTGGAGCAGGAGAAGAAAATCTTCCACAGTGAGGCATGACTTCATTGCCAAGGATTTCCTCCCACTGAGCAGTACAGCAGGAATATATTTACTGGATTAATTTTTATAAGAGCCCAGATACTGCCTAAAAATACTGCAGCTGAGGTTTTAGAGTGGCATTTTCATTTTGAATGGGCCTTTGCTGCTTTGCCCTGCAGTGGTACCTCACAGTGAAGTTGGTGTTTGGAGGGGAAAATCACAGCAGAATTTTCTAGGCTTGCTTGGAGATGGGTGTGTGCAGGCAGAGCAGTGTTAGCCCCTTAGCAAGTGGCTATATTTTATTCTAGATGAAGGAAATAAGAATGCTGGGGAGAGGTGCTCCCATGTGTGAAAATGGTGTCCATTCAATTCTGTCTTGTCAGTAGAGGTTCTTAGAGGACACAGCCAGTTTGACTGGGATAGGTTCTCTTGCTTAAATGTGAACTTGGTAAATAATCCAGAAATTCCAGGGAAAATGAGGGATTCTGAGGTGTTCTTTATTAATCTCTCTCCTTAGTATTCATATGTGAATATGCACATCTCAATTGCTTAAAACTCACCACTCTCTCTCCCAGTTGCTTATTTCTTGTTTCCTCACTTCCGCTGTCTTTAACCTGGCAAGAGATTACCCAAGATGCCCCACTCAGTTTCCCAAGAAACCATTTGAAATTAACTAGAAGAGGAAATAAACTGATAACCATAGACATGAAGTTTGAAGAGAACATTAAGACAGTCCCAAAGTCAAACATTCAAGCAGCAGGAAATAGCAGAAACAGGTTTATCTACACTTCCATTTTTTCAGCTTATTTATACATCTGATTACAATTCTCTTTTTCAATGCATGTCACATGCTTCCTTTTCTCCTAACCCTCCCAGGACTCCAGAGATGCTTACTGTATGACATACACAGTGCTGCTCACTTAAAAAACATCTTTTCAGTATTTTGGTTATGCCTCATTTTTTTATGGTTGGTGTTTAGGGCTGTGTCTGATGACCAAGACATGCTTTGAGATGACTTTTGCTTTTCTATAGTGCCTGAATGCTTCAAAAGCAGTTTGTCTTCACCAAGGCCCCTGAGACAAACAAATCTTATCACCTCCAGGAGGTTTTATGATTAAAAGAAACAATTAGCTTGATTTGAGACTGTGTAGTTCTGACAAATCTGAAACATGCAGGAAATCTTGTTTAAGAATGTGTAGGAGTAAACTGATTTCGTACTTTCAAAGTACAGGTCTCTCAAACTTCACTTGCAGCTGTGAGCCAATGAGATTATTTCTTTACTGGAGAGCTGCAGCTGCAGTTCAGATATCCAGAAATCAACATGCAGACTTCACTTGTTAAAAAAAAAAAAAAAAAAAAAAAAAAAAAAAAAAAAATTAGGTAAAACCTCTTTTC
>WEIU01023065.1:452192-468135 GCA_013389925.1 Aegithalos caudatus | reverse complement strand
AAAAATTAGGTCAAACCTCTTTTCCAATTTAAGGCAGAAAATATGAGGCAGAGAGAGGAATTCAGTTTAACTTTTAATTCTCAACCCTGAGCACACCTTTTTCTCCTTCAGGCCCTCAGTCTAAGTGCTGTATACCTCTCAGTTTCTGTGAGGATTATAGGTGTTAACAACAGAGAAATCACTTACTTTAGAGCTTGCCTGCCTTCCCAGAGTGTTTTGTAGCATGCATACTGAATAAAGTATTAATTATGAAATTGTGAAGGTGGTTTCTTTATGCATGTATAACTAACTGTGATGGATTAACTGATCTATGAATATACACCAATGAATGCTGGTATTTCATCATTTTCATAGAATCATAGAAAGACTTGAGTTGGAAGGGAATTTAAAGATCATCTAATTCTGACACCCAGCCATGTGCAGGGACATCTTTCTCTAGACCAGGTGGCTCAGACCCATCCAGTTTTGCCTCAAGCACTTCCAGGGATGGGGCATCCACAACTTTTCTGGACAACCTGTTCCAGTGCCTCACCACTTTCTGAGTTAAGAACCTGTTCCTAATAACAAATCTCAATCTCTCCTCTTTTTTTTTAACCACTTTCCTAGCACTATCTGCCTGTGTAAAGTGTCACTCCCTATTTTTAAAAACACTCTTTAAGTACCAGAAGTCATCTAAGGAGTCTCCCTGGAATCTTTCCTTCTCCAGCTGAGTTTTTATCAGTCTTTGTATCAACAGTACTGTTTATCTGTGGGATAAGCTGATGCTTGCAACCAGACCATCACTAGAGGGAAAATGAGGGAGTGGTATCTGGCAGTGAGGCTGTACTGTAGAGTGACCATATTTCTGGAAGGCATTTACTGCACATCCAGTGGGACGTTGCTTCTGGCAGGAGAGAAATGGTGGACACAGCTGCAATATTTATTTATTTCAACTCAGAGATGAGCTTTTCTGTTCCTTCTGTTCTATGTTGCAGTCTCCCTCTTGTTTTCTGTCCTTCTTCCTTACTGAGTCAGCCCAGGTCTTCTCTCCATGCCAGGTCTTTCCACATGCTTTTTTTGCATATGGGTCATGTCTTGTCCTCTCCTTAACTCTGGCAGCTTCTTTATTTCCCTGGAGTTTGTGTGGCTCTGTGGATGTTGGCAGATTCAGGGACAGTTGTGCTTAGCCCTGTGCTTGGACCTGCCCTGTGGAGGGGGAATATTTGATAATCATGGCTGCAAAGAGCCACTGGGTGTATATGGAAGTCAGTACTCTTGGAATTTTAGCAGCACTCAAAGGATTGGAATACGAAATACTCCAGATGCAACAACCATGTAAAACTGCAAATTATGTGGATGTTAGAAGAATTGGGGGAAAAAAACCCATGTCAGAAGTATGAATATTTGAATAAACCACTAGATTTTTCAAATGTTATGCTCTGAAAAAAAACAGCTATTCTGGTTGAAATTCTTCAAAACCTAAAGTTACTTTACACAGCAAGCACACAGAAAAAAAAAAATTTCTAAATTTAGCAGACTTAAAATCTGATTTTTAAAATAGATATAGTAGCATGACTTTAATAGGTAGAGCAATATATATGGTAGCTACTAAGCCACCAGCACATGGAACTATGCCTCTATCTACATAAGATTGACCTGGAACCCAAGCAATAATCTAAAATTATAGGAATATGTGTTTTATTTCCAATCTCTTAGCCTTGAAACCTGTTTATTTCAGGATTTTCTTTCCTCACTAGGAGGCAATTCCCAACATAGTCAGTCTTGTCTCTCCCTCTTTTCTTCCCCTTTCCTTACTATAATAAATTGTTTTTCTTGATCTACAGTATTGAAATGAAATTGAGTCCTGCCAGGCATCCTTGAAAAAGAGAGATGTAGGAGGATAGTGTAGCTATTATTTAAACCTCATATACGTAATTTTTCATTCTCTTTTAGCTGTGCTTTCTCATTTTCCTAGTGCTTTTCTTCTTTGTAATAACATGACCTGGAAGTACTTCACAAAAAAACAAAACTAAACAACTAGATGCTAGATTCTTGAATGGAGGAAGGAAAAAGAAATATTCTTGCAAAGTTCTGAAACGTACAGGCAGAGGAAATGAACCACATTTCATTCTCCTTTGGTAGATTTTGTTTCAAAGTGGTGGGCAAAGATTAAAAAAAAAAAAAAAAAGTCTTAGAACTTCTGCAGGTTTTTTAGGATTTTTGTGAGCAGCCAGTGTTTCCTTTGGATTGCCTGAAGTATTTTCAAGGGGGTGTTCTATACCCTTGTACAAAAATAAGTCAAATATACAATAGTGCTCACAGTGCATAGCTCTGGTATCTGTTGCACAGTTATTGGTACCTAAATGTGCTCCAGTGTTAAAAGTCACTGGAAAGATTTTATACTTTCTCCCCTTGATTTTTCCCCCTTCTCTTATTCTCCTACATTTCTTCTTTTTAATTTTTTCTCTCTTTTCTTCAGCTCTTTACCTCCCCTCTACTACTCATTTTATTGCTCACATCAAACCATAGATTAGATTAGATTATTAAACTTCTATGTCATTATTTGTAACTCAAAAGAGTACCTCTTTGTTAAAAAGGAAAAAAAAAAAAAAAAAGGAAAACTCCAACTCTCCACTGTGTAGAAATTCCCTGTAGAGCTTTTGAAGAATTTCTAATCCCTTCTCTCCCATTCACAGAGAGACACATGTGACATCTGTTTTCATGTCTGTGAAGGAAAAGATGGACTTGTTTGGAAGAAAATAGATTCAAAATGCTATATTTGTATTTTCACAGCTGACGACCACACACTTCATGGTGAGTATCCTAAAAAGTGACTTCCAGGTCTCGGGTGCACAGTAATAGAACTGCAAGGAAATTCATAACAAAAAACACTGTGTGAGAAAAGGACAAAGAGGGCCTTTCTAATAGTCTCTCTCTTCCGATGCCTCTGCAAAGGAAAATTCATTGCTATTTGTCATCTTTTTTTCCTGAGATTAAGAAACTTGGAACACTTCATCTACAAATAGCACTGCAGCTGGAGGTTAATGCAAGTCCATAGGCCCTCTTTTTCTGAGTGATATGGTCTTTATCAAATGATGATAAAGCCAGTGTTGACTTTTCATTAAGATACCTAATATTTGTTTGAGCCATCATTATTATAATTATTTAGAATTTCATGATAAGGGCAACCTTTGTGATTTGAAGTGCAGATTTAGAAACCTTGGATAATTGCACAGTAACAAATTGTTCAAGATTCTTTGTACTGTGTAGGTACCAAATCACCTTTTGTACCTTTTTCCATGTCAAGGAGTAGAAAAGAAACAAACTCAAAAAAAATTCCCAGTATTTTATTTTCTAGATATATACAAAATATTGTTCAGTGGCCACTGTGTTTTGTTTTTTTTGGTTTTTTTTTCTGGTTAGTGCTTGTGGTCCCCCTAACGTATCAATGTCTATATTTTATGATGTATGACACAGAGACATCATAGAAAAAGATCTTTCCTTATCCCCAAATATGCACTGCACTGTAACAAACAAAGCATGACTGAAGTTTGAGAGGGAGAAAAAGTCAAGCAGTTCTTAGGTCAGTTGTTGGCATGAAGAGTATTAAAATTCTATGGTTTCTTTCAGTAATGAGGCCATAAATCATGAATACGATTTAAATATTATTAAAAAATCAGTATTACTTTTAAATAATGCATCTTTGGTAAGGCTCACATAAACTGCAAAAATCCCAGAGTAAGCCATGGCAGTAAAATTATTATTGCCTGGACTTGGAAGGAACAATGACAGCTCAGAGGGTGTAGTGATGAGTGTCTTCAAAAGCTGAAGCATATTAATGCCAAAGGAGAGTAATTTACTATGATGTAGAGGAAGTACTATAAGAATTAATGACCTGAAAAATTTGGAGGAAGTATAACTATGAGACTGCAAAATGCTTTGAAGTAGACTTAAAAAATAAGACTGGGCACATGTCTAAAAATTATAGTTCAGGAACCAGCCTGAACATCAGAACTGGATCTTCTATGGTCACATCTAAGACTTATAGACTTCGTGCCACCACAGTGTTTTTCTGCCAGAAACCTCAACACTTGTAGAGAACTGATATGTTGCCCTTATATATGTTGCCCTGCCAGTTATATTACTGATCATGAAATGTTCTGTGGTAGGCCATGTAAAAAAAAAAAGATGAAAACCTAAGGGCTGACCATCTAAAAATAATCTTTAATCCAATACCAGGAGAAATCTCTGAGATGTTAATGAGAAATATGAACTTCCAATTGCAGGAGAAATAAAGAGGCTCAGTGTTTACTCACCAAGACCCTAAATCAAGTAAATAACTATACAACAAAAAGCAAAGGGATAGACCAGGGGGACAGAGAGTCAGCAAAGGGAATATGCAGATGAAAACAGGGAACAGTGTAGGTACTGAAGAAACTACGTGTCACCTCAGAGACTGGGTGTAGTCAGTGAGAAACCAAATATTTATACATCAACGCCGCAGCATAGTAACACAGGGAGGAAGTTGAGCGGGTGGGGGAAATGAAACTAGACGAGTGGAGGACAAGAGGAACATGGTGGAATGAGAATCATGTTGGTACCAGTTGTTGGCACTGAGATCTGTGCCACATGCAAACCCCATTCTTTATACATTGTTAAGGCAGACGGAGAATGCGACACACGCAGAATATGATCAGAAATAAACAAAAAAGAAGTTGGGTGGCTTTAGTAGAATAGGTTTGAATCAAAATTAAATCCATTTTAAAACAGTAAAATAAGTTATTGTGTGCCAATACTGAAATCTGTATAGATGTTTTCAGATTTTTAATGGAGTTAGGAAATACATTTGGAAATTGCATGATTGATATTTTTGCTTTTCCTGATAAAAGTTGGAAAATAAGTCTGTCTTACAACAATGAGCCTTAGAAATTCTGAGATTTGGTAGTTCACACGTCTCACCACACACCTGAATTAGAAAGGGATGATGTTATTTAGCTTGTTTTGGGTGCATAATAAAATATGCTAAAAATATACTGTAGAGGAGTTGGTCACAGAATTTGCTTGTAACTTGAATTATGTCAGCTTGATGTACTGTAAATTAAGGGAAAGTTAAAAGAAGATCTGTGAATAAGGCCTTCAGTTTTGAAGGAGAAAATGGAATAATTTTCTTGTATGATGAATGGGGATGAGTTAGTCAAGTTACTTGAGCAGAAAAGCTGAGAATCTTGCATGTAGACAGTACTGACCCTTGTTTAATTAGAATGTTGTGGAACCATCAGGAATTTATATGTCATGCCAGAAACACTTAAGGCACTCTGTACCTAACTAGATTATAGGTACCTCCAGAGAGGTAAGTAGAGCTGGGAAAGTATGGAAAATGGTCTGCTTGCCAAAAATACCCCGTGTCTTAGACATGAGGTATATGGCTACTGGAAGAATCAACAGAATGCCAGCTGAGGCAGACCTTGTTAAGGACAGACTAGATTTCAAGAGATCTTTTAGTCATATGAACTGAAAAGTTTATTGTGAATAATGTTCAATGCAGTGAGCATGTGGTTAGGATTACAGCAATTTCTCTATCATGATTCAAAACCTAAATCAGTGCTCAATCTTTCACAGATTTCCAAGTTGGCTGGCATGCAAAAAATTGTGAGGCTGAATTGCATTGTTTAATTATACAATGGTCAGGTTAACATTAAAGACACACATATGTTTTTATCAGCACTTACAGAGGAAGGGGTATATCTGCATATCTGTAAATGCATTAGTTTAACCTGGAACAGAAAAAAAGCCCTTAAGAGGAAATTTGAAGGACAAGATTACTTGAAGATTGAAAACAAGGATGCATTCAAACAATGATTTTGCAAACAGAGGGTTGTGCCATATAAATCTTTTTCTCTAGAACATCAGAACTATTTGGCAGTGGGGAGAATCTGATTTATTTGAAATAAATGCCACATATATAGGACCACATTAGAGGCTATCCATGAAGAAGAAAGTGTGTACAAAGCTTAAAGTGCAGAAGTAGCTGGTAAAGAAGAGAGATAACGGAGCACCTTGGGAATGAAGTGTTGGACAGATAATGACAAAGATCTCAATCTGTTGTCATCACAATGACACAGATAGGCTTGATTGCATTGTATACTGGAGCAATAGAAATGAGATAAAATTCAACAGTACAGAAGAGTAAAGTACTTAATGGAGAGACTAATCACAAAGCAGCTCTGAAGTGATACTGCCACAGGGGTAGCCGGCAATTAGGGTTGCTTAGAAAGATGAATTTAGGTGAGAGAATGGACAACTATCAGTTGCTGAGAAGATATACAACCCTGGGAAAAGACAAAAGCCTTGGGAGATACCATTCAGAGCATTTCTAGTAACGATGGTGGGTATTTGAACAACTGATGGAAGCTGGAAGAGGTGCAATTGAGGGCACAACAGATGCTTAAGGGAATGGAGACAATCAGGAGAAATTTGCATTCCTTGGCTTAGAAGGACAGAGAGGAAAAGGGGATATTGCTTTCTGCACATGAATGATGAGGGTAACCAGTATCAAGAGATGACAACTTACACCAAGGAGCACATGATCAAACAGATAGAGGTGCTTTGTCTGTAAGGAATCTGAAAATGACAGCAAGAAGGCTCAGGAGGAGCCCTTCATTAGAAATAGTCCAGAGTACTCATGTGACTTCTAAGATAGAGATCAGAATAATATGAAAAATCACTTTCATGCCTAGGTGACTGTTTAAACAGGAAATTACTTTGGGTGAGCTCAGAAAATCTTTCTAAACTTCAGTCTAAATGTGTATTCAATCGATTTTGAATAGTTAGTCTGTGACTTCTCTCTCCAGTTCCCCTAGTCTACAATTTAGGAACTGTTTAGTTCTTCCATATAAACACACTTCTCAGTAAACGTTTCCCAAATTCACCCTTGTTAATGTTAACTCAGCAATGGACTTATTAATAAATTTGGTGGGTTGAGTAGCATTTCCAGTAGTAGGCTAGGAGAAAAAAACTACTCTTTTTTCCCCTCTATCAATGCTATGGAAGGTCCTGTAGGTAAAAAACCCCAACCCTTTCATTCTACTTTATTTGACCCCCCCATTTCATAATTGGAAAGATTGTTTTACTCCTACAAGGAGCCAATGTGTGGCACAGGAGGTCACCATGTATAATGCACAGACAGTGAAACAACTGGCTTTGCTACACCAGCAGAGTTGTTCTGCACAGCTGAAGTGCATGGAAATTATGTGCTAAACAACAGACTTCCATGGACCAAACTCTGTCTCTCTCACCCCTCTTCCATGTGTTTATCTTGCTAGTGTAGATATGCACAATATCACATGGAGATGGGGTGTTTGGGGCTACAAGGGCAGCAGAATCCTGCTTGGAGAAATCCTGCAAACTTTGCTGTTTTAGGAGGCGTCACCTCACTGTCAGCCACATGCAGCTGGGCGTGAACAGTGGCCATTTTCCACAGCAAAACCCCTCATTTTCCCAGTGTCTCGGGGGTCAGCTTGGAGGTGGTCTTTGGGGCTTCAAGGACAGCCAGAGTCCTGGTTGCTGCCAGCTTTGGTTTGGGAGCAATCCAGCAAAGTTTGTGATTTTAGGAGGTGACATCCCACTGTCAGCCACAGGCGAGTGGGTGCAAATGGTGGCCATTTTTCATGGGAAAACCCCACTGGAATGGTCCCCCAGTGTCTCAGGGTCAGCTCAGAGGTGGTGTTTGGGCCTACAAGGGCAGTTTGCCACTCTTAGTGTCTGAGTCAATGGCGTATCCAGAGTGGCTACATCGGCCAGGAGTTTTGATGTGTTAAATAGTGCATAAAATGATATATCATATAGGAAACAATAAAATACATGTACTGTTGATTTAGTGAAGCAAATATTATTGTTCCTTATTGTTCTTCACTTTAAGAAAATCTTGCAGAAGGTTTCAGTTTGTTGGTACATTACATTGTCAGGAAGTGGACATGCATTTATAGCCACAATTTAGTTTTGCTGTGCTGGATGCTGAATGCGGGAGACATTTGTGGCTGACAGAAAATGAATTTAGGTGTTACGTGTTAGTTATAATTGCACAGAACTATCTAATCTCTTCAAAGAGAAACACTGTAGGATGGTTGTGGAGAGGCTTGAAAAATACAGGATCGATAAAGGGGAGGGAGTACAGAACTATGTACTTGGTCTCATCTGCTCGATATTTCACTTCATGTATCCTAGCCCAGCATGAGATTGAATAATTTCACTGGCAATGTCTTCAAGTAAATGTTCAAACCCCAAGTTAGAAAAATATCTTCATTTTTACAAGGCATTTTACTTCTACAAAAAGCAACACTTATTGCTAATTTCATAAAGAATATAAATTACCATAAAATTTTTTTTTTCTCTGTAAAATTGAAAACCCTGAGATTCCTCAGGTTTCAATGTAATAAATTTTATATAGAAGGAGTAACTAAATTTGTATTGTTGAGAAAAGTTGTGTCAGAAATTCAATAATTTTTCATCTATCTACTGAAAATTTTCTGGAAACCACTTTAGAGGTTTTGAACAATAAAACTAAGCCATCAACTTTCTGCTCATCAAGAGCAAGCAGCGAGAGGGACACAAAAATAAATTAAATGTTCCTTTGAGCATACGAGTTATAATTTCAGTGGCTTTGTGTTTATAAATAGTGTCTAAATTCTTTGCATGAATCTGCATAGCAGTGGGATTTGATCATTCTTTCAGCTGCTGCATTCAGAGATGTTTATTGGTTTTGTTTCGAAGTGATTGCTTTAATATTCTGCAGTGCAAGTCAAAAGTTTAAAAATGACCATCAGTCACTCTCTCAGGTCCAGAAGAAGAGTTGATAGAACTATTTATTATACATTTTTTTATAGAGTATGCCCATATCCTTTCTGGCCCATTTATGTCATATGAACTTCTTCCTAAACCTGGTTTTAAGTGTGCCTTGGTTAAATGCCATCTGATCATTGATTATGTTTGTGTAAATTTGGACTTCTGCATGGACAGTGACTGTTCTCTAGGTCATTTAACATAGGACAACCAAGCATAATCCATATTCAGGCTCATCTCTGAGTTGGTATCCTAAAAGACTTTGCATTTCTGGTCTTTTTTAGAAATGTGGTGGAGGTTGGAATAGATCTCTTGCAGATAATTTAGTCCACCCGCCTTGCTCTCCTAAAATATCTGTGATGGTGGGTATTTGCATATAAAGAGACAACGTGAAGAGCCAGGCATGAGGGTTAACAAATGAAGAAGTGCCAGACGGGTGCAGAGTGCAGAGCAGTGAGGGTAAGCAAAATTGCTCCTAAAATCCCACTGCCTGTTGGAGCATTGCCTGTACCTGGAATGTCTCTACTATTGCCTTTAGTTTCCTACTGGGTACAAACCTAATTGTCCTTCTTTGGAAGTCCTACTTCCCAGAAGTGATGGAGCACAAGTGCAGGATAGAAGACACAGGCAACAGGATGCTTGAAAGAAACTGGCAGTGGAGGTATCCAAAATACAGCAGAAGAGTGAGTAAAACATAAAGCTAGTTCTACTTCCTGCTGCTTACCAGTCTGAAATCAGCCTGGAATAATTCAAAAGATGCAGCAGTGGGCATGAGCCAGAAGTAACAGTGGTTTCTGGTTTCCAGACTGTGCTCCTGTACAGTTGTTAAGGGAGAACTTTCTAGTCTTGAGCTGTACTCATTTTTAATATCATTTATTTGAAGGAGTTTTGCATGCAAACTTTGCTGCTTTTCCCCCGCCCCAGTTGCAGTAATTTTTGAAAGAATATTTTGGCATATTATTGAGTACTATTTGGAATACTATTCATTGGAATTCAAAGCATATCTCAATTTTGGAAGTTTTCTCACTTGTCTAACAGATGTGGTAAGCAATTATTACATGCTAAAATTTCTACCCTTAACCATAACCCTCTGTTGTTTCTGGGTGGGTTTTTGGATAGAGGACAAAATTTCTTTTATTTTAATGCAACTGTGGCAGAGAACTTCTGATCTGTTGCCAGAACATTATAGTGTGTTCCTCCTCGGGATAGTAATCCTTTAGGTTTTATAGCTTATATTTTTGCATAAACAATTTGTAGTTGCAGAAGCGCACAAGCATAGTCATTAAATATGGTTAATATGGGGCAATATAAGTGTGAGGCTTAGACATCCTGTGGTTACGGAAGAGATAATATAGATTGTTAATATAGATTGTACTGTACAAATGGAAATGTGGCATGAAGCTTTATTCTTCCTTTGTCAGCTTCTTAGTAATCTAATCCCATTTAATCAAACCTGATAGAGACGGCAACAGTTTTCACCAGTAATTTTTAATTAGGAACAAACTCTGCAGTATTTTTTTATGCCTGAACTAAATAGGAAAATACAGTGTGAAGATTCAGTGTTTCCTGGGTAGCACGTGGGAGGTCAGTCATGTGGAGGAGGAGAGATTTAGTATAAGTGTTATAGTCCCAATCCACTGAAGGTCAAAAACATGAATTACTTTCTTCCTTGGCACTGCACCAGTACAATGAACGGCTCTTTCATGCATTTGTGGAGTGAAAACAAAAAGACTACTGAGAGAATGCAGGAACATTCTCTGTGTTCCTTTAGAACATTGTCTGCCAGTAGTTAAATCTCAGCTGCGTCTGTGTGCTCCTATTAGTGCTCCATGGAAAAGGTACTTGTTACTTCCCAGGTTGGGAAGAACTACAGTGACATAGTTCTGATGATTATACATCTACTGCATTTCTTCTTGGAAATCTGTGAGAAAGCCATTGTTGTTCATGTGTGTCACTATTGTTTTGCCTGATGCAGGCATTTTTAAGTTTCTCCTAAGATTTTTAATCAAATTCTAGAGCCAAATGTTCTAGGGCTTTGATGTAGAGGTGTGAGAGGGGTGATAGGAGCTATACCCTAGATGTCAAGAATCAATCTTTTCATCTGTTAGCTCTAAAAAGCCTTTGGTTGCTATGGCAAGGTAGTTTCCTCAGGAAACCTCACAAGTTCATTGCCTCTCTAGCTTGGTGTTCTTTATAGTGGGAGCAAATAGTCTTTACGTCATCGAACTTCTTTTTGTTTGGTTCTTTCTGTTCAGCTTTAAAAAACACGGAAATGGGAAGTCCAAAATCTGAGACCCGTTTGTTGATGATAAGAGTTTTCTGTGAGATCATGCTAAACATAAATATACAGAGTAAAGCAAACCATCTGAATTAAGTTCTCAAATATGTAATATACTAAGTTTGACAATTCTTGAAATAAATTTTAGTGAATTCAACAACCAAAGAGAATAAATTTGAAAAGAGGAAGGGAAGGAAGGGGAACTTAAACATAGAAATCAGTCAAAGAGAAAAGTTTTAGTTAAATAATCCCTGTTGCAGTTGAATAGACGAATTTATGAATGAAGTGGCTTACTTTAATAGCTGGCAGGAAAATAGCTGATCTGCATTACTTTCTCATAAACAGTATTTAAGGACAATTTAATTGAGAACTTGCCTAAGGCCTAGTGGATAAAAGCAGTCAAAATAGTTTGAAAAGGTTTTTAAACTAGATTATCGTGATGTTTTAATAAAGTGAAAGTGTTGATTTTCAAACTGAATTCTCAATCCTTTTGATAAAATTTTAATACAACTTTTGCTAACCTTTTTTCAGTGACTTACAGAGTGAAAGAATCTACTATGTCTTCCTCAGGTACCTACTGAGTATGGGAGAGAGCTGATACCATCCAGCTCTTATACTAGCAGGTGGTAAAGAGTTTTAACAATAGCAGGAACAGCATAAAAGCACACAGAGTTGAGATCTGTAGGAACCACTTCAGTGAAACTTGGGAGAAAATGAATGGAAGAGATCTCACAGATGCAGCACGTGTGTGAAACAAAATCTGACTAATTGAGGTATCAAAAAAAGGTAACTGTAAAAAAAGTATCATTAGAACATGGAAAAGTTTCTAGAGGACTCTTTGTTTTCTTGGCTCACTTGTTATTTAATATTTTCCTCTTTAATGAGTAATAGAATATAAAACCATTTCCAATAAAGTTTATGGGAAACAAGGTGCACTAAAAATGGTCGGACAGGTCCATTATACAGAGTCCATTATAGTTCATGTGGTTGGCCTGTACCTTATATTTTAGTACAGCTGCATGTGATATTTTAGAACTGTGAGCAGAGAACCGTTTACTAGACAGGAAAATGAATCCCACAAACAGCAATGTGCATTTCTCTTTTTTTATGATTGATGGCTAACTGGAAATGAGATTGTGGTATAATTTTTGCCTTAGTCTAAAGCATTATTCTCTTTTCAGTTTCTTTTCTCTCCTATTGATTTGATAATAGGATCTTCTATTCACAAAAAATTCACGCAGTGACATTTGAATTGTTTCCTCCTTCCAAAAGTAAATATTTGATTTTTTCCCTTCCTGTTTCAACACTACATTGTTCCAGACTGATTCAGCTGTTTCATTTTGCTCAAAGTCTTGCTTAATTAAGTATTAGCTTTACTTCTAATGCAAAACCATCACTTTTTAAGAAGTGAGTCTGTAACTTTCCATTATTAGGGCTGAACCATTAAAATTCTTTTTCCCTGATTGCTTGCAAAAACAAGACCAAAAACCTGGTAACTTTTAAGACCATCTCCTACTAATTGTGGGAGATACTTGATGCCCTGTTTGACAGTCCAGGTAGCATTTAAGATGACCTTTAGACCACATAACGTTTTCTCCAGGAATTGCAACAGAAACAAAACACTGAAAATGATGGGCAGACTGGGTAAATGAGACAGTAATGTGCCCTTGTGTTGTGGTTTAAAGCCAGCTGGAAATTAAGCACCACCCAGCGCCCCAGCCCCCGTGGAATGGAGTGGAGAATCAAAAGTAAGGCTTATAGGTTGAGATAGGAAGTTTGATAACTGAAACCAAAGTTAAAAAATAAAAGAAGAAGAAAAAAGGACTGATGCACAATACAGCTTCTCACCACCCACCTGACTGGTGCCAGACCCTTCTCCTGAGCCCAAATTGCCCTTCCCCTCTGCCCTTCATTCCAGGTCACTCCCCCAGTTTATGTACTGTACAAGACATTCTGTGGTGTGGAACATCCCTTTGCCCAGTTCAAGTCACCCTTCCCAGCTATGCTCCCTCCCAGTTTCTTTTCCTTTGTGTACCTCCTCAGTGTAGAGCATGAGACACAAACAAACAAAAGTCCTTGACTTCGGATAAACACAACTTAGCAAAATCCAAACCTTCAGTGTATTATCAACATTATCTGCATTTTAAGTCCAAAATACAGCATTGTACCAGCTACTGAGAAGAAAGCAACTCCATCCCAGCTGAAACCAGACACCTTCCTGAAAAGAAGGTGACGATGTTTTGGGCTACATCAGACAAAGTATTGCCAGCAGATCCAGTGAGGCAATCCTTCCCCTCAACTCAGCACTGGTGAGGCCACAATGGTGGTGCTGTGTCCATTAACAGGTCTTGGCTTCGTGGAAAATTACTCCCTTGTTCCCAGTGAAAATTAAAGCTGAACAAATTTTTTTCTAATATATGTCCTCCAAGACCATCAGATATAATGAATGGTGGACAGAAAATCAGCACTGATATATCAAGAATGAGGAGCAATGCATTATGCATTCACTTGACATCGAGTGATGTGAAAATAAATAAGGCAGCATAATCTGAAGAAGAAATATAGAAATCCTGGAATCAAGCATGTAAGTAGATTATTGTCATCTGTAATGTTTTAAATTTCAAATAGAAAGATCATAATACTCTGAGATCTGCTGTTAGAGTGATAAAGGAAGCCTCACACATAATCTGTTTAAATAGTAATAGGGTCTTTCAAATTACTTCAGTTTATCTTACTGAAAGCAAATATGACGTAATTACTAGAACTGGTTAAACTCATAACTTAGATAATGTTCTAGGAAAATGAATATATCAGTATCAAGCAAAAGCATTTTTGTATTAAACCAGAGTGCTAAACAAACCTCATAAAAAAGCAAAAATATGGCCATATAAACTATGAGAGCTGCTTTGAAGCAGTAGTTCTGCTGCTTCTGCTCTTTTGGGTGACTGCAGAATCTTTTGACTGAAACCTTACAAAGCTTTGATTCTTCAACTTAAGAGCCCAAATGGATGTATATATTAAAAGGAAGTTTTTCTGGGTGGCAGCCAGTTTATTTGTGAGACCAAAACATGTGTGATGGAGTTGGTACAAACATTGGGTTTCCCTATAAAACCTATTATTTTTGGCTTAAGCAAATTTTTGTGGGCTTGTTTGTTGTTTTTCCAGAAATGAATATAAGAGAGGCTATCTACCACTTCAGTGGATGACATACTGAATTTTTAAATCATCACTGACTCTTGTTATTTAGAAAAATACCAGCTAACTCCAAGGACATCTTACTGTGGAAAGACCAGGTTTGTTCCTGTGATTTTTCGAAACAATGGTTGCATTCTCGGTCACTGAAATAATTTAGTTTTGCTTAATGTAGGCTGGTAGAAAAAATGTATGAAGATTGTCAAATTATCATTTGCATTAGTATTTCTGTAGATAACATTGTCTGTTTATAAACCCCTGATCTTCTCTGACCCTGAAGAAATAATTTTCTTCATTGCCATAGAGGTAAATACGCACAAACTGGCAAAATTCCTGCAAGAACTGCAGTGCACCTTCAGATTTTCTCAGCAAAGTAGTCTATCTATTTTAGCTCATTTTTAAATTGGATATCTCTGCATGTTGTCAAAGCAATGTGGTTTAAATAGAAAATTAATCTGTTGATCCTGGCAAAGAAGAATATTTTCAGTATTCTGAGTTACCCACTTCTTTGCTGCTCTCTATTGTTATTATCATTCCCTTTGCCACTGTGTAAGAAATCAACTCTCGATGTATGAATGTTTTTCTCAAATGTTGTGAAATTATTGTTCGTATGTGCACTCCCTCACAAGCCAATGGGGCCACATACATCAGCGCAGAGCACAAAACCATTTATTTCCTCCTCTTTAAAAGTGCTGTGAAGGATTTTTGCAATACTGACCCATCCAGTTATTTCAAATTGCAGTAGAATGTAATTTCCTTTCTCTGGCCAATATAGTAAGAGAGAGATGATGAATAAATAATTCAACTGCATCTCTTCAAATGAGAAAATCCATTTTTGAGGAATGGTTTTGTTTTCATTGCACAGATGAATATCTAGGCCTACCCTTTGAAGGAGAAACTATTGGCCTCAACAATAACATTTCTGCACTGATTATCACTGCTTTGCTTTCCTGTTTAATGTAATAATTTCTTCCATTCAGATCTGAATATTCATAAATGGGAACATAAATATAAACAGATATTCTTATAAACATACAACCAATTCAATTTCTAGGTCAGAATTGCAAAATTCCTTAAAATACAAAGTTCTAAGTTGAGAGATCCCTGGGAGGGATTTATATGCACTTTTCTTAAAGTGCTTAGGGAAAGAGATATTTTATGTTTTGTGTCTTAAGCCAGAAGAATTGGGGAAATAATAAAAAGAAAGAATGTTGTAAGTAATGGAAAAGGAAATTCTTTAATTATGGTTGTGATCTCATAGGTGGTGGAAAAGCTGCAGTCATTGCTGCTTTGGGAGTACACGTCTCACACTTTCTAAGTGAGGGGAGAAATAATCTCATCACTGTCAGTAACTCCTGCTCTGACCATGTGTTCTGTGCAAACAAAGTAAATGAGTATGGCCTCAAGTGCTGTGAAAAAATATGGTTGAGGAAATATTGTCTTTCTAAAAAATTATTTTGACCATGGTGATAAAGGAGGGATCCTGTTTTATATTATTCACTATTTACAAGTGTCCCAAATCATAAAGATAGATTCTTGTATATATATCTAAATAAAGAATGAGGGCATGCAAGAAGATTCTTTATTTTAGTTTTTACTTAATCAGGAAGATAAAAAGGGCAACAGACTGGGCAGAAAGTTTCTCTGAACTAACAT
>WEIU01023065.1:434812-452172 GCA_013389925.1 Aegithalos caudatus | reverse complement strand
TTTTTTTTTTTTCCTCTTTTGACATAATCCTCCTTAATCCAATGAGTAAATTGGAATTAAAAAATATTGTGGCATTGTTGAATGAGTGGAAGCACAGGCAGGAAGTACAGTACCTTCTTGTACAAGGTGATATTATGAAAGGTAGCAGAGAGTTATGTTTCAAAGATTCTTTAGCAGGTAAACAATTGTCTTTCTCTTTGGGAATTTCTTTTTGTCTTGAGCACTTTTCTTTGAATAATAAAAGTCATCAAGGGTTTCTCAGCAGCAGTTACAAATAAATGAAGCTGCCTGGAGTATGAAATAGGAACTTAATGAGCCAGGATCATGAGCCATTGATGACTGCACAGTAATACAGGAAGCTGCACTCCAGAGGGGATGTGACAGAACATGTCCCTGTATCCAGTACCTGCAATGATGTGCTATCAGTCATTGTGGATATCTTGAGGATTACCACATACTGAAGTGAGGTTGCTCACTATGTGGAAACACCAGAGAAAATGGGTAGCTCACTGTTGAATACATCTTCTCTTAAAAATTTTAAAGAATTTTTCAGAGAATTTTTATGGACTCAATTTTTAACCTTATTTCCTGCCAGAAAAAAAACCCCATTTAACAGGAGTTTGGTAAAATCTAACTAAAGACTGAAAAATAATGACACAGTGACTTCTTAAATCTAGGCAAGAATGTTGGGTACTTTTTGTGATGGAAGTGATGAGATTACTCTTACTTGTCACGGGGTGAGGGTGGGGAACAGGGCCTTTTAAGGAATAGAAAGGGGAAATTCAAAAATCAAAATAATGAGATGTCAGAAGTTCCTTCAGTGAGTTGTTAAGAAAAGTCACTGGACAAGAATGCATATTTTAGACCTCTTAGTCAAAAGGTAGAAATGCCCCAAACATGTGCTTGTGTGTAGTTTGTATGGCTGCTGTGGAATTATAGATTCTAGTGAGACAGAGACAGGACCCTGAGACATGGGGACATTTTCTGTGCTTCCCACTGCACTAAACATTCAGTTTCTGACAGCAGAAAAATGCAGTAATGTGGTGTTATAAAAGGAAAACTTATTTTACTGTATTTTTACTCAGTGGCAGAAATACTTAATCATTATAGTTCCTTGAGCTATACAGATTGGACCAAGACACACCTAAGTTCCATCAGGGGTTTAGAAAGTAAGGGTGTCTACTCTGAACCCTGTGACTTAATGAGAAGGTGTCCCTTATCCTTTTACATCTTTTGTCTTTGTGTAAATCATCTAAATCAATCCTAAATCAAATTTCCTTTGTATGTTTCATCCATGTAGTAAGCAATTGATGGAACCTTGCCATCAAGCTTTGTTAAGTTGCATTTTTATATATTTCTATTAAAATCTTTTCTGCTAATACCTTTGATAGTGATTCTTTGAGGAACCCTAACCCACTCTGCATGACAAATTGACATAGTTGGCAGCATCTTAAATGGGGATTCACAACAGATACAGAGAAGTGTTTCCTTGATTTGCTTTAATTCTGGATTCTAATAAAGTCCTTCAGGATTTTCATGCATTTTTGTTCTTTCTGCTTTTCTTGTAGTTTTGCTCTTTAAATATGTGATGGGTGATTCACAAAGTTTCTAGTCTTTACACACGTNACACAGACACAGACACACACACACACACACACACACACACACAAGCATACCTAGTGCTTGAAATATATATATATGTATACACAAGTATACTTGAATGACTACATGCTACCGTAGAGGTTTCAGCCTTTATTTGCATCCCAAAATGAAAATAGAACTGAAGAAACCTGGTATCACAACAAGGTGTTTTTTCTTTTTTCTTAAGGATCATTAATATGATGGACACTTACAACCAAATCAGAAGTTGTATTTCTGTTATAGTTTCTCTCCTTCTAAAAGAAATGTTTCCACAAAAATGAAACACCATTAATAGTTGCATAGGAATTCAAACAGGATAGTAACTGTGCTATGAGCACAGAGAAATACAGAGGAATATTTAAACCAACCAATCCTTGAATGCCAGTCTGGCCCTTTCTGTAATCTACTTTCATAGCTGAGACTCTTGTCTCCCTTAAGAGGATGCTGAGGATTTCTCCAAGTTTAAAGTAAATAGTAACTAAAAACCACCCAAATAAGCAAACAAACAAAAACCTAACAGAAAAAAAAAAAAAACACCAAAACAAAACAAACAAAAAAAAAAACCACCAANAAACAAAAAAAAAAAAAAAAAAAAAAAAAACCCCAAAAAAAAAAAAACAAAAAAAAAAAAAAAAAAAAAAAAAAACCCCCAAAAAAAAAAAAAAAAAAAAAAAAAAAAAAAAAAAAAAAACAAACCAAAAACCCCAAAAGCCCAAACCTGGTCTAACACACTGTTCTGCAGTTTCTCATCTGATGTGCAATTTATTGACTGTAATTGTGAGAGTGCATTGCAACATACCTGGCATGTTATTTATGACTTTTCTTTACTCTTCATGTAGCCACTTGCAGAAGAAAGAAATTATTGGACTAAGGTGGAAGTTGAGAAATAAGTATTTATTCCTTTGGAAACTGGAGTTTATTTATAAACCCCACACATGGCTTCTGATTCCAATTCAAAAACTTTAAAAAATAATTAAGCAAATGTGTTTGATGCCAAATTAAAAAAATAAAATTAATAAGTGACGTTTTGTTTATCCAGAATTAAGGTGGGTAGGAGGTGGTTACATGCAAATGATTACTGATTGAGACAACAGTCTTAATTGCTGGGTGTAAATGAGTTCTCTCCATATCGTGGTTTTTGTTTCCTTTCTAGGGCTTGAGATTTTATGACTTCTGGTTTCTGAATTCTCTCCAGGCTCCCCTTTTCTCTGCTCTGCACAACTCCTTTGGTTTGTACCTCTTTCCACCTCACAGCAGTCATCAGAGATGCAAATTCACTCGTGTCTTTGATTTAATAGAGAAGATAAACTGAGATTTATAGAAACTCAAGACTTTGGAATTTCTCTTCCCTTCTAAAATCTTTCAGGTATGCATAGGGAGAAAAGTCAACATAGTATTTGGCCTAGCAAAGTAGATTGGCTTACTGAGCACAGTCCTACATTTGTAAGTGTTCAGCTTTAGACATTAGTTTAAATTCCTGAACAAAGCTAAACTTTACAACTGAAATAGAGAAAACAAGCTCCTTGACTTTAATACTTCTAGCATGGAATGGACCAAACTTCTAAGACTTTAATTTGTATCTTATTCTCCTTTTATTGCTAAGTTTGAGGTCATTGAGAGATACAACTGGTTGCCTTTTCGGTTGGTCGTAATTTTTTTGAAGACAGGCTGAACATCTGAATTCAGACTGCTTTCCGTGCTTGAAGACTGGCTGACAGACAGTACCCAGATCTCAAAATGCTGAAAGGGTTCAAAGTGTCAAAAATGGTGCTTGTCTTTTTACACTGACATGGAAAAGGAACCTTCACTCAAACCAAAAATTACTTTTCTACTTCTAAGAAGACAAATCTGTCTTGAAGTTTTTACATTCAGGAGCCAAAGCCTAAACATAGATAGGATCAAATTCTGTCTCATTTTGGGACTATTTAGGAATAGGGAAGGCACAGGCTGGAACAAAAAGTCTGGTGAATTTGAGTCTCTGCCTATAGGAAAGAAGGGTTGAGGACAGTATTGCTGTGTAAGCCTGTGGTCTATCTCAAGGAAAAGGAGCCACCATCATGTGAACTTCGGTACATTCCCCTTTTCCCCCATTTTCTATACCTTATCTTGTGACTTCCAGATTTATAAAGATGCTTCAGTGTTGCTTGCATGATCAGTGTTGCATGACTGAAACTGTTCATGAATGATCACTGTAAAGAGTCATCTGAAGAACATTTATATAAGTATGTTTTGCTTCAGATTTCTGTCTCTCTAGACTTGATATTTTCAGTAACAACATATCTCCTGACAGATCTTTTACTTTTTCCTTACTCCACTACCATACTTATAGCAAGACATCATTATATATTTCATGTTTCTGAGCTGCAACTCAGAAGGGATTCACTGACCTCAGTAGAATAATGTTAATAAGAAAAGAATGTGTTCAGCCCAGTCTTTACTCCCTTGTTTCAAATCCTGTGTCCCTCTCATTTGTAATTTCTTTTGCTCTGTACCACTCCACTCATAGGAATTTCTGAAACAAGTAGAGCTGCAGTTATTAATTCCAATATTCCTTTAGCACTGCCTGCCATTCTAAAAAGCAAATATTATTTGCAAAGTAATAGCTCAGCATGCAAAGCAGTGAAGAATGTGTAATAGCACAGCAATGAGAGTGTACTTGACCTAGGAGATCACTATACGTCTCTTTATGAGAACTCTTTTTTGTACAAATGTTTTTCTTTAAAATGCTTGTCTTGAACTCTCTATTCAGTCATGCATCAACCCACATGTTTTCTCTTGTGTTAGAAGCAATTACTGAATCTGTGAGGGAGTAGAAATTATTTGGTCCTGTGAGGTTCTAATGGCATTGCAGAGCCCAGGGCATAATGACTTCTTTCCATGACAATGGCACTGATTGGAATAAAGTGTAAATAAATTGGTGTTTCTGTTGGAGTAAAAAAGTAAGAGATGATTAAAAATGAACCTCATAAATTCATACACAGACTATTCATAATTTTTCAGTCAGTAATTCTACTGATAATATCCCGTCCGTCAGGGATGTTAAATGGATAACTGAGAAATGTAAAAGCAGGATGTCTGTGAGATGGTTAATAACACAAATAGAGAAGAGATAGGTTAAAATACAAGTGCTCCTTCCCATAAAGTAATTAACCTGTGTTTCAAGAAACAAAAAAAGCTACTAGCTGAGTTTTAGTCTGAAAGCTGTGTGACTGAAAGCATCCCTTGTCTGCAGCAAATCCTACCATGGTGTGACTAACTCCTAGTACTGGTTTCAGTGACTGTTCAGATATTCCAAGTATAGCACTTGAGATGTGGGATCCTCTTTAGTGAATCACAGAGCCATGGTTAAAAAGGTCTGGTCATTTCTATTCCTCTGCAAGAGTGAGCATGTTCTCAAAAGCTATTCCACTATGTTGCTGGTCTCATAACAGGACCTTCCTAATGTTCAGAATAATTTCTTTCTTGTCTGAATTTTACCACTTACTCCTGTTAAGCCTCAGGAGAAATTTTTCCTAGTCTTGCTTGGCCAGACTTCCTATTTGGCAAGACCAAAATCTGTTACTGAATAGGCTTTACAATCTGTTGGCTTTAGGCTTTAAATCTGTTAGTGATTTTGGCTTCAGTTGAAATCCATACCACCGAAATCTGAAATCCTGCAGATCCTTGCCAAAGAAAAAGAGTAGGGAGGTGGGGAAAGCACAGACAGCTCCTTTGATATACTCTTTCTTATCTGACAGGTCACAAGCTATCTTACAGGTGACTTCTGACTAAATCCTGCAATGAGATGTGTTCTTTAGGTAAGCTCACCTCAAGGGATGAGGGACATGACTTCAGTTTACAGCAAAAGAGGGTGAAGAGCTGTACCCAGCTGGTACTTCCACATGGTGTAATTACCAGCTATGTAAAGATAGGAGTTCCTGAAAGCCATAGATCACTACCAGAGTATAGCTGGTTAGGCTTATCTGCAAGGCTAATTAGCTCATATGCAATGCCAAACTAGCAAGGCTGCAGTGTTTTCAGCTCTGAGGCAGGCTCAGCTAACAGCAGGCTAGGGCTGCCTTTGCTATGCAGATGTGCAAATACATGCTAAGCTGCCTACTCCCTGAAGGAAGGAGGATCTCAATTCTCACACAAGAGTGTCAAACAAAGCCATCATCCATAGGTTCAGTTTCTCTCTCTGGCCTAATATTTCTCTGTTTAAGCAAAACGGAGTAACTTCAACGTGACTGCTCAAGAGACACCCAGGGGACCAAATGTCCACTAGCAGCTGTGGTTAGAATGTGTACAGCAGGTAAAGGCAGCCTCAGCCTCCTCAGGCATCCAGTAAGGCCTTCTGGCTGCTTGTGACTAGCAGTGTGTGATATATTTTTACATTTTTATTTCTCAGGTTTCTATGAGGGCTGCAATTAGTTCTCTAAAGCTAGAAAATGTGTAAAGTACTCTGGAACTGCTAAGTTCAGCAAGGACTGGGCCATGTGAACTGTAATTCAGATACATCTGTCTGTACAGAACTGTGTGATTAAGAAGAGAGGAAAAACTAGCTAGACTGGGATTGAAGAACCGAATTTGAATATGGGAGGAGAAGTTAAAAAGGAATCCTTAAATAGTTGAGATAAGCTTTAGTATCCTTATATCTGTATTTGAACTAGACTCTTGAACATTCATAGCCTATCTCACATCTGTGCCCCTTGAGATATGCCTTGTATAATTCATCACTTAGGCAGTAATATATTTGTCAGAGATCATGTTGATGTTGATGCAGATCTGTCCTTCCTGGGCCAGCAAACAGTGACTCTCCTCCTGTATATGGGGAAGAATCTTTGCAGGAGTGCACTCAACACATTCCATTTTGTCTCAAGACTCTCTAAAAACTGTTTAGTATGATTCACTTTCTGTGGTATTGTCTGGCAGTTCCTGCTTGCTAGATAGTGGTGTGTGGAGCTTATTATAGTACCAGGTCTATCAGACTAACAGAACAGTTCTTTATTCCTTCTATTATATCTGCCTCTCTACCCATTCCCCTAGGGAGAATTTTCATTAAATTATTGCAACAATTATGGATGGAAAACAAAGTGAGGGGAGTATGAATCTCAGATAAATCTTCATGTGTACAAGCTTCTCTATCTTGTGTGTGTCTTGCAAAGGAGAGGAAGAGGGAGTTTGTACTGATGAGATTTTGGGTAAAATGGACAGCAGACAAACTACAGATTCTCTTGCTAGTTTTCATATCTGTTTGTATATCACTGAATTTGGTCTCATATTGTGTATCTTTGAAATATCAGGTGACTCAGACATAGATAATTTCTTGTAAATTCAGTGCAAGTTGGCTGAAACTTTAACATCTGAAGGAGCCTTAATAGCTTTCCAGATCTGACTTGTTCAAAAAGCTGTTCAGACATGACCTGCTTAATTCTTCCAACACTTCAATAAAATATTTAGACAATATAAGTAATGCTTTAGCGGTGAACTAATAACTCATAACGTATTTATTGCCAGTTGTATTTCTGCAAATGAAATGTTTGTGAACACATTGCAAATATTTTAGACATGCACTATTCTGAAGATTTGATGAATTCATGAACAAATGTTTTCTTTATCAGTGAAGTACAAATTATTGAAAAAGGAGTTTTGAGGAACCAAAAGATGATATGGAGTTGTTTAGCTATGATGATCATGTCATACTGTGTAAATTGATGATTACTGCATTTGTATAAATCACCAACACAGTGCAAATTTTGTAATGTACGACCATTTATGGTTTATGCAAACCATTGAATTTCTTCTTTTTTGTGTATAGAATTTCTATCTGGTAAATATCTGCTGCTGATAGATCCTGTCAAACATCTCTCAAAAGGAAACCCAAAAGAACTGCATCGGAATGCAAGCCCATTTTCAAAATCACACTGAAAGTAAATTTAAAAAAAAATTATTTAGTTATTGTCACTCTATATTACTAAAGAAAAGACAAAGCAAATAAACCTGGTCAGTAAGAAAGGCACATTTTCAAACACAGCAGTGTTGTTCTAGGTATGAATTTCTTGCTAATGGGAGAAATTTAATCCATAACTGAACTTTCACCAACTATGTAATTATATCCCAAATAGTGTTTATTTTTAGTTTCTAAAATGTTGGCTTTCATTGTTACTTAAGCCAAGCTGTTAAGCAGGCAATGAACATGGAGTCTAGTGTGACAATTCCCAGTTCCAAGAAAAGCTCATTGTCTTGTAATAGCACTCAGCTCCTCCCTTACCTATTTTGATAGCAGAAATTCAGGCTCATGGAGATGTGCAAAACCAGAGTTTCTGTCTCACTAATTTTATGAATTCTATTTTCTCTGTCTCTGTCCCAGCCTCACACAAAACTCCTGCCCTCAGTCACCCAGAATTACCTTCTTTTGCTTGATTACACTACAGAGAAGGGAACTTCCCTCAGAAGTCATAGGTTTTTCTACTTGACAATTCCAACATACATTGTGTAGAGCTCAGAAATAAGGCTCCAAGGGGAAAAAAATGGGAGGAGTTTCCTGTCTTATGCATTCTCCATCCACGGAGAGACACTTAATGCCACCTGGATGTGAGACACCTCCTCAGGCTCCCTGTTTTCCAGTTGAGCTAAGCAGGACAGCAGATATACCCCTTTGCCTGGGTATATCCAAGTGGAAAGGATCAAAGGGTAGGAAACAAGCTGCTGCTGTTGCACCAATTCTTCGGTTCCTGGCTATGTTTAACCTCCATAACTTACAGGGTTTAAGGGCTGCAGCTGATGCCTGCACATCCAACCAGGCAAAAGGACTGCCCATTTGAGGAAGAAGATGCCACTGCTGTAGCATTACATTCCCTAAAATCTAAGAAGGCCAGACTGCTTTGCATGTGTTTTACCTGGTGAGTTCAGCATTTCAAAACCTAGCATTGCTGTGTCTGTCAGCCTCCTCACCCTGTTCATCCTGTGATGTGTGCACACCTGCACCTTCCCTCCTAGAGCCACGCTGTAAACAGCTGGAACCCTCGCCTCTGAAAACAAACATGCTTATTATGGTCTAAAATTAAGATGCTTTTCCTTCCCTTCCACCTTTCAAAGGAATCATAAAACTGACTAACAGAGACACTACTGAAATTTAGTAAGTTTCTGTTTATATACAGACTGGGTCTGGTTTTAGTGATCTTTGCAACTGAAAAAGATAGCTTAGCTGCTCATTCCCACACTGCTATGTTTAAGACACAGTCTAAATGTGGATATGTTGTGTGTGGCTATGGCACGAGTGGCACAAACAGATCTGGTGTGAACAGAAATTGCTCCATCTAAAATTCGGGGTTTACGTTCATTAGATAGGAAAATACTTTATCAGGCTACAAATCTGATGTAACCCCTCTGTCCTCTCAGAATATATATATACACACACACACAGGGGAAACATTCAATAGTAATGCATGTAATGTAGTAGGCAGAGTGATCATAATACAGATACTGGGACTGAAATAAACACTGTTTGCAGCTGCCTTGATTCAAAATTTCTCAAAATCAATGGAAAAACTCCCTTGACTTTGAATGGTTCTGGTCAGGTCTGAATTAAGACACAAGGGCCCCTAAGCATTTATCTATATGTAACAGTTTGGTTATGCAAATATGAAGTGTTTCCTGAGTTTCCTGAACGTTTGCCTTTTGTAAAGCTCACCTGCTCTTCTGGGGCTTTAAATGTTTGATTTAATAATTCCAACATGCCATATGGAAGAGAGAGTGGAAGAAAAAGAATGGGAGCTAAGAAAAAGGAGAAATTAGAGAAGATAACAGAAGGAAGTCCAGGTAGAAGTCATGAAGAAAATCAAGTAGAAGAAAATAGAAAGACAACAGGGAGAAAAGAGTACATTCAGGAAATGGCTTAGTATAAGCTTGATTCACCTCTTGTATCACTGCAAACAAAAGAAATAGAAGTGGGAATATGGAATGCTGAGCACGAAGAGGGAAGCTCATGTTCACCGTTCTGTATTCCTGCTTTCATTTCTTTTGCTTGGATGTATCAGTTCCAGGGACTTCTTGCATGGGGTATGCTGGGAAGGCCAGCCAGGGGAAGAGAGACAGAAATCACCTACAGAGAATATGAGTGTGCCCTTCTCCCCTGAGTTTCCCCTGTATTCCCCCACCCCCAGCCCCACAGCTGCTGATGACTCGGTGGGTCACTAATGCATTCTGTGTCTCTGTGGCTGGGACAGCTGCTGGCCCTGCTGGGGGCAGGTTTCCAGCTCCATCTCCAACAACAACTTAGTAACTGGGGGGGATAGTGGTGTTAGAGCTGTCCCTGCGGACTGGGACTGTTTTGGGTTTGCTGCCTGTGCACTGCTGGCACACGAGGGTCAGCCAGGGACTACGTGCACTGTAGTGGTGCTGGGAACAAGAAAAATGATGGGGCCACATGGTCTGACAGAATTCCTTAAAGCCAGTTTGAGCCATGCCAGCTGTGAAGCTTTCTGCCTGTATTGGATTAGTGAGTTGTTTAGGGATCTGGGGCAAACCAGTAAAACAGGCTGATGAATCCACACGGTAGGTGCCAATCTGGGTTGCTGCCTTTTTCAGGAGTAAACAACTAGGAGCCATTGTTCATCTTCCTAACTCTCTGCAGGACACAGGCTGTAAATTACATCTAGGAACAAAAGCTTGATGGGAGTAGAACCGGGCGCTCAGCTTCCCAAGGGAGTGCTCTGCCCTCCAGCCAAAAGAGCAGCTTTTCTTGCTTAAACCAGCACAGGCTCCTCTTATGCCTTCCCATCAGCACTCGGAGCCCAAGAAAACTCTGCAGCTCGAGATTTGCCACACTGCAGCATTTACGACCGTTGCCACTACAAAACCTGTTTTCAGGATTGATAATGAAAATTAAATCTACTCTGAAATTGAATCCAGTCTGAAATGCAGGAAACTAGATTGCAGTCTAGGGACATGGAGGAAATCTTATTAAAAATAGCATATTTTATTGATATTACAGATAAGTGGGTATGAAATCCTCCCTCCTCCCCCAAACCTGATTTACAGCCAGTCTCACAGATCATCTGTAGTCTACACAAAATATACACAGCCATGACCAGAACTACCTAATGACATTTGTGTTTTTCATATTCACTAAGACCAGTTGCTCTTCAATTCCCGGAACAAACTTGAAATACCAACTTATGCTCAGAAAATGATTGTTTTAATTAGAAAAATAGTATTTCTGCTGATAATAGAAAAAAAATTTAAAATTAGGAGTGGTATATTTTTAGAAATGTTGGGGCTTCAGAAGACAAATGCCAGCTATTTTCACAGAAACAAAATTCCATTCTACCCTTCTTTCAATTTCTCCATTTCAATACTGAAATCAATCTCCCTTGATGTCGTTTGTTCCATCATAAGTACAGGTTCATTCGGGTACATCCATTCTCTTGTCTGTCCACAAAATAAAATCTAAATATTCATTCTAGGGAGAGACCAAGCCACTGAGTTTGGTGGAATTTTGATCTTTCAATTAAGCTAGGCCAGAATTTCATTTTCTATGTGAATTCCTGCAAAACCCCCAACTTTTTATATCACTGTAAGCCATGCCTGTTCCTTTTATAGGGCTCCAACATATGCCCTCCCTATTAGGATTTTCATCAAAATTAATTAGTGCTGGCTACAGTTCACATATGTGATAAAATCACAAAAGAGTTATTTTAGGGTTCCTGAACTATATTTTACTATCATAGATTCAGTATTGACTGTATCAAAGGCATCACAGAAAAACACTCTTTTAAATGCTGGGGGTTTTATCCATTTTCAGTCTTATTGTATCATTCTCTTTTGAAAACTTAGTTCATTAATCAGGTTACAAATTTTTGGTGCCAGTAGTTTAGCTTCTTGTTGCCAAGGAAATAAGCAAATTCCAAATCTCAGATATTTAACTGTAATGACAGGCTCAAAAGGGATGCTCTGCTGCATTTCTTCAGCTGAGGATTTGCTTCAGGATTTTTCTGTTCCTATGTAATAAGGCTTCCCCAAACTGAAGGAGAAGCTTTCTATTTCTCACAAGGAAATCCCCCAAACAAAACCAAAACTAACCCAAAAAGCAAACACCCCAAACCAACAGTTTTTCAAAGTTGTACATCTGCTTTGACTAAATTTTCTGAGCAGCATTATGCCTTGCAGCCAGGCTAAATTTGGGCTACTGTCTACCTGAGACTGACAGAAGCTGACTATGTTTGTGTGGGAAAGAAGGAAATATTTCTGTGTCATTTTTTTTGTTGGAATGCACCTGTGTGTCCTAGATGTGTAAGCAGGCAGATGGCACAAGGAATAGCCAGGCTCATGTCACATACAAACAGCTCTTTACTAATTTTTGTGTTTTATCACATGAAATGGTGTAATGTTATAAATTATTTTTCTTGTGTAGATCTGTCTTTTCCTTTTGCATCAGGTACTAGCACCTCTATGCACATGGTCTAAATGTGTCTAATCTTAGCCCAATTTTTCAGGGCAACAAGCAAGACTGACTCTTTCCAAAGCAGAACACCACCCACCCTTGCTGAACACATGCAGAAGTATTGAAAATATTGATATGAATAAGAAGTAATATTTTGGTATCTAGAAAACAATCTATTCATAATCAGGTGTCAGAAGGGATAGAATTAGAAACTTCTGACCATGAAGAGACTAGGAATTTCCACTCCTGGTTAAATAAGACTCTGCCTCTATCCCTAAAATGGATGTAATTTTCCCTTTTCCTGTATGAAAGAATTTTTTTTTTTTATCCTGTATCATTATGAATATAAGATATTAATGGAGAGGCAATTTATGTTCATCAAAAATAGGATGCAAAATTTCCTGAATTTTAAATTAAATGTTTAATTATTCTTTTTCATCCATAGGACATGAATTTTAAAAGTAATCGAACAATGAAGAGAAAGATACACCTAGTAAATTTAAAACATTCATTAACTGTGTGACAGAATTTTGAAATCCCACTAAAGTTCTTCATAGATTTTGATGCAAAAAATATTATAGATACAAATGTACAGGATTTTACAGAACTATTTTCGTTTCCACTTTAGACAATAAGGTGTAGAGGAGAGTGCTTTTTAATTGCTTTGAAAAGCATTTCTTAAAAAATTTTGCATATTCACTAAAGAAAATGTGTTTTATCCATAATTTCAAAGTTGTTAACTTCATAGTAAAAAGATGACCTGTGTTTAAAGGATAGATTTTTCACTTTAACTTGGTCCCATCAGATATTCTAGACCTGTAGGAAAAGCCTGTTGGAACCTGTTGCTAAAAATTTGGGTGATTGAGAAAAGGATAGCCAGCCATCTCCAAGTCAAAAGGCAAAAAAAAGGCAAAGTCCTGAAAACCTCTATATGTGACCTTCTTGTGCCTGTGGCTGGAGAGACCTGTCTGTATTTTTCCATTGTTTGTGTTAACAGAGATTAAATTAATGAGAAAATTCTTTCAAGTGGGAAGATCGACAAAATGGTGATCTGATATAGGACTGTTCATTCCAGATTTGGCAAGGGAAACTGAAATTAGGGCATTCCTGGCTGTCAGTCATCTCCACATGCTGGTTGTTAAAGGTGAGAGGTGCTGGCTTTGGTGACACCTGACCAACCCCTCATCCCTCAGCACAGGAACCACTGTTAAAATTCTCCAGCTCTAAAGAGAAGCCAGTGCATGGAGACACCATGGGAAATCTCCAAAACATGCAAGAGTCAAGCCTTTTGCTTATCTACAGAGGCCTTGAGGTTTTCACCAGGGGTTTCATGAAGAGCCAAACAAAACCACACACTGCAATGAACATATGTCCCTCAGGAACTGAGACCTTGTCTGAACCTCAAAGATCTCTTTTCATCCTGTTTCTCTGCTTTCTGAATTGGGAATAAGAGGAGAAATTCCTTCTGTACCTTATGCCATTGATACAATAAAATATCAGCCTTAGTCCTCAGTATCACTCACTTCTGGCACTGGCATTATTCACTACTTTTGTTCAGTCATTATTCTTGTTGGAGCAGCCTGTGCAGGGACATCAAGGATAGAACGGGATGTGAGAAATTAACCTGCCTCAACTTACCTTCTGCATGATGTTATCCTCCAGCAGTAAACAAAAACATTGCAGAAAGCTTCACTGCAGACCAGGCATTTTACTTTCTCTAAATTGAACCACAAAAAGAGAAAATGGTGAGAAAGGGAGTAAATGAGCAAAATATTTTTGGGAAATATCCAGGCTGTTAGAGATTCTTTACCAGGGTTCAGAAGCTCTAGTGCTTTTATGTTCATGTGGTTTGCAATAATGAAGATATTTTAAAATGCAGGAAGAAAAGCTTATAACAAAAGTGCATTTCTGAGGTAACTCAGGAGAGATTACACAAATTTTCCTACAAGCACACAAAGTATAACTTTTGACTAGACTTGTGTAAGAAGAGAAGGTTTAGTGGCTCTTTAAAACTCAAGTGTGCCTGCTTAGTCAGTACTAGCTCTCCTTCCACTCCCCCTTCTTCTGCTGCTGGGTAACTTTTGTTGCAATATGGGTGTGACTTTTGATGGAGCTTCCCCCTCCCAGTTATGTCATTACTTCAGTTCCTTTGAATCAGAATAAAAAGTGCAGCAAACTTCAGACTCATTGACTGCAGGCTTAACAAGCGTCGGGGCTTTTCTTCTTTCTGCAGCTTGCAAGGATCTTTGGATTTTGCAAATTAGCTCCAAGAAAACAATGGCCAAGTTCTCCTTATGGGCAACTTTTGGATTATGTTTGCTGAAGCTCTGTCTAACAGAGACAGGTAAGATTTTTATGAATGAAAACACTTATGATTGTTAAGTTAATGCTTTAGACAGCAAGTGAGCTTCTGGTAGATAGTTTACAGCTTTCTTGTATCTATATACTTTTATTATTTCAAGTGTTATCAGAGATGTTTTAGAAGTGTAATCTCAGTTGTGCTGGTCTGTACAATCACATAAAGCTGTGTATTGCTTGTAAAGGGCAGTTCCAGATCTGTAAAAACTAAATTGCAGAACATTAAAGAATGAAGTTTAAACTAAGAACAGAACAACATTGGGGAATTCAGAATGGCTCTGGTAAAGCTCAGCTCGACAATGTGCCTGCTGTTACAGACGCAGTTTGCTCTCCCAGCTCCAACTCAGACTGCAGGGAAAAGGGGGGCGGAGGGAAGGGGGTGAGCCCCCCCACAGTTTGTAGTTGCATTCTGGAGTTTACATGAGCTGAACCAACAGCTGAAACAAACTGCATTTGGGCACAGCCTTGCTGAACAGGAGAAAAACTGCAGGGATCTCTGCTGAAATTTGAAGAGCTTTTATGCCAAGCATGCTTGCTCCTGACTTTCTAAGGTCTCTTTGGGGCTGCCTAATGAGCTTTTGGAACAAAGGGGGTGAGAAGTGACAAAATTCAGTTTAGCACTTACCTTCCTGCAGCTTGGTTATCTGCTTCAAATATTTGGATTTAAAAATCTCGAATTAACACAGAGAAAAAAAAATAAAAATTGTATGTCTGAAGTGACAAAAAGCTTTTGAAATTTCACATGGTGCAAGCTCAACCATGTTTTAGGGGAATGAACATACTTTTAGCAGACTCACTGTGACTGCAACTACCTCGAGGCATTTTGTGGTTAGGGATAACAGTTGTGCTTCAATATTGTTTTTGTACTCATCGGTTCCAGGAGTCTAACAAAATGCATTTTTTATGGCCATTGTCATCCAAGGGCTGTGTGTGTGTATGGTAAATATATGTCTCATTTGCTTGAGCAGCAGGGGATACTTCTGTAATGGTTACAGCACTGCCAGGCTGAGAATGGGTGTGTCAGAGGGAACAAGTTCCCACTGCATCTGTGATAGCTGAAGCAGCCTCATTGCTTTTCATTCTAAAATCATGTGTCCATTGTACCAAAATGCTCTTACTAAGATCAGGTATATAGACAAATCCTAAAGAGAAAGGACAGGGCTACTGTAGGCAAATAAGGTAGGTCTAAGATGTGTGTAAATCCTTGGCTTGGTCCAGTCCTTGGCTGTGTACTGTATAAACATTATACCTGTTTGACTGATTTTTACTTCTGTGAGCTGCCTGGAGTGTCCTAGAGAGCAGGGTCTGCACTGACTCTGGAAGTAGTAATGTGTTTGTACAGCGAGACTGAAAGCCCCATAATAGAGCCTTCAGCATAGTTATAAAAAGTGTGTCAAACTTCACATATGCCCTCCGGGGAAGTCTCTTTACTGGCTTAGTAAGGTATTAGACTATAGCTACAGTATATTTTAGTTGGTATACAGTACATTCCAGCATGACTTTGTAATCAGTAATGATTTCAAAGCAGCAGCTGATGGTAGTATTTTCTTTTTTCAGCCAGTGATTTTGCTGTGTATCACAAACTAATGGCTGTTGCTGTTGGAAACTCCTGAACTGTAATTTTGATTCTTTTAGTATAGAATTTTATGGAATTAAAGAGGGCCTGGATTTACTCTTAATGTGATTTCAGAAGGAAAAATGAGATACAGAGAAAGCTGAAAAACTTACTCATCCTGATTTCTGTGGTGTTGTGACTATACTGTCGCTGATATGTTTCTTACTCATGGTGTTGACATGACTTGTCTGAGGAGTCTGGATCCCGGAGGACATAGATGCTGACATCTTGGTTAATGATGTTTTTGGAGAAGATTTTCTCCTCCGAGCATTATGTATTCGTAGAAACATTTTTCTCAAAGTTTTCCTTGATTAATACGAAGTGAATCCTAGAATTTTTACCCCCAAACTGGAAGAAATTGGAACAGAAGGAGTAGTGGTAAAGATGAAATGGAAAGAGGGAGAATGAGTGTGCCCGTGGGAGGAAGGAGCTTGGCTGTTAGCACTGGAGAGGCTGCCAGAGCCCCATTGCAAGGTAAGGCTCTGAGGCAGGGCTCCTGCAGCTGCTGGTCACTCACAGAGGAAGAGACCTGCCTGCCCCTTGGTTTACACATCTGCCCTGTGAATTTGTAAATAAAGCAGTCTGAAGAAGCTCTTTGTGCTAGTTTATTTTCACTCCGTCCTTACAGTGTGTATCTTGGCAGTTTTCCAAAGCTACAAAGTAACTAGACTTTATTAAGAGTTCACTTGAACTTTCCATCTTTGTTTAGTGGAAGGGTTATGGAGCTGCACTGGAAACGCTCGCACACACAGAGCCAACAAACCATGGCAGGGGATTGTTTGCACTCTTTGGAAAAATGTTTGAAGATTCTTTAGGTACTGGTGTTCACCACAATGAAGGGCCATTTACCTTGAAAATAGGAAGTTGGAGAAAGGCTTAATGAGGACAGATAGCATCGTACAATTGAGGAAGAACTTTTCTAAGTAAATGCTTTTAAAACCACTGGTAGCTCTAGCCAAGGTTGAACAAAGCATTCATCCATATGTGGTGTATCTTTCTTTCCAGAAGGGTTGCTGTAAATTTTATAGACCTGAATTGAAGATAGAGTGAATATTGCAGTTATTCATTTATCACCCAAAACATGCATGAGGTTTAACTGTATCAAGAATGTGCCAGCGGTCAGAGATACCATGACATGCTGATAGACATAAACACCAGAGAGAACCATGAGCTCATTACTCCTAAAATACTTCAGAAAAAAATGTGATAATATTTGATAATATTAGTTCTGAGTGTAGTTGACTGGTAGTAAAACACGTTGTAGAGAAGCAGAGAAAAAGCAATGTAGAGTTCCTTTATAAGGAGAGGGTAAATCAGTCAAAA
>WEIU01023065.1:385392-433258 GCA_013389925.1 Aegithalos caudatus | reverse complement strand
TAAAAAAAAAAAAAAAAAAAAAAGAAAAAAGAAATAACACCAGACATGCAGCAGCTGTGTTAGAACTTCCATCTCTCTTTCTGCTAATGATGCTGTTCCAATAGCAGTGTGAGAGGGTTATAAAAGGGATTGCCAAGGTACATACTGACAGCTGCCTAGGAAAAGGGCATGCAGTCCTCAACTTCACAATTATGTCTGTTTTACTAAATACCTGCTTTCGTAAATAAGATGCTGCCTCTGACAGAAGGTATAATAGCAAAAAACAAACCTGCCATGGCATAGCTTTTGTTAATTATGTATGTCTCACAGTGACAGCATGTTAGCAAAACAGGTTCTCAGAAGTACATTTCCCTAGGGGGCTTTTTTATTGTTATTTTTGTTAATGGATAGGTGTCTGTAAAGAAGCAGGGTGTGGTGCGTGTGGGTGGCTGTAATGAATAGTTTCTTGCAGAATTCCCATACAGAAGTGAGAGGTTAACTGAAGCTCAGTGGATGTTCCCTGGGCACCCAGACCCCTGTGAGCAGATGTGAGCGAGTGCACAGGCAGCAAGCAAGCTGCTGACCGAACTAGTGTCTAAAAGCTGAGCAGCAGCCTTCAGCTGGCAGCCTCTGAGAGAGAACACAGCTTTCCAGCAGGGAGGCGGATCGGCAGAGCATTGGGATGATGCGTGCCAGGGCAGCGAGGCTGCGGCTGTTTGCAAGGAGCGCTCCGAGCCCGCATGCCCACTCAAAACACACCCAACAGGCTGGAATATGCTCCTCCTGCAGCATGGAACTGCAATAGTTCAGCCGTGCTGTAGGGGTGGTTCTATGGGAGTGATTTACCTACTCTTTGCCATCGGCCAGCTCACATCTTTGAGATAAGGTGGAGTGCCCCTATCAAGGAATGCGGAGAAGAGTGAGCGACACGATATGTCGCTGCTAAGGACAGACAGATCTTCCCAGCTCCATCCTGGTGCTCTGGATAAAGCTTCTGCACAAGGAATATGGAAAGTTAACCAGGCAGGGAAAGTAGTATTTGCCAAGGGAAAGTAATATTTGCCAGTTATGAAGAAACATGATCCATTAATAATGACACTGAGGGTGCGGCCTGAATGCATCTTTCACTCACTTCCTTATTTTCCCTCCTCCTGCTTGATTAGGTGTCCTTCATTATTTTCCTGTCCTTTCCCTTTTCCATCATTTACACAAGTGTGTAAATGTAGGAAAAAAGCTTCTTTTGCTAATGAATCTTCATATTTATAAATGTTCCTTCATGTTGTTTATGCATAAATTTGAGATATAGGAACACTTAGAACATGGAAGTGAAATAATACATATTTTGTTTAAATCAATTTCACCAGTACCAGTGCTGTGAAAATCAGATAAGACTTTATTGCTCTGACAGTTTTATCCTGTTTACTTGTGTGTTTGCTACTACATGCACACTGAGGACTGTCACCTTTTTTCAGTTCAATAGCAGTTGTTTCCTGCTAGACAACAGCAAATGCAAAGTAGAGCTTCCTTAAAGAGTTCTTATTCTGTGCTTATCTTTTTATGATTAGGGATGTTTGAAGCCGTTTGCCAAGTGAGAACTGAAATCTTTTGCCCTACTGTCAGAGTTAACACTTCTTTAGGTTCAAGAACTTTAAAATTAATTTAATAATTAGCTGAAGAATAGTGTCTTAAATTTAGTCAAGTTTTGCTCCTGTTTGAACCAATACTTTCTGGTGATAAATATCAGCTGTCTTATTGAGATTTTGGAGGTATATGTACTTAAAGCTTGATGTTCTGGGAAAGGCTGTTGGGCTGGAAGGTCCAGTGACTTTGGAAGACTTGTGTTAACAGATTACCACTCTTCCATTGCACTAGTCAGAGTAGCCTTGTTTTCTTGTGAGGAGCAAAATCTCTCTTACCACAGAAAAGAAAAATGTCCTCCTTGAGAATGCATATTGAGCTCTAAACTTTTAATCTCCTCTTTTCCAGAATGTAAACAAATCATTTTATAGCCTACTGTGAAGAGATAATTGTTGGTTCCAGTTCATCACTGAGCAGGCACAGCTAAGGTTTTAGAGAAGCACTTACCCCGTTGACAATTCCTGTATTAAAGAAGTAACTGCCAGACATTTTGAGCATGTGAGACACATTCCCATGGTGACTGCCTAGAGAGAAGTTTCTTTCCTGCTTTTGTGGCCTGCCTCAGTAAAACCCTGGATCTTTTTGCTCCCTGTTGTGGTATAAAATATTGCAAAGCTCTTCTAAGAGTGTCTATGATTTTTGTGTCTTGTGACATTTCTACAAGATCAGTTTTATTCATTTTTTTTTTTTTTTTTTTTTTTTTTTTTTTTTTTTTTTTTTTTTTTTTTTTTTTTTTTTCTCCTTTTATTCTTATGACTTAATTTCCTGGCTGCGTTTTGAATGGGAAAAGATTACAGTAGTTTTGCTTTATTTTCTCAACATATTCTTGACCTGCCAAGTCTCACACATTATCCAGTAGTGATATTGCTTGTGTTCACACTGAACAGAGCACAGCATTAACTGTTTTTTAAAACATTGAAGCAGGGACAGTCTTAGAACATCATGGAAGAGTAAGATCAGCACAGTTTTTCAGGTAATTTTTCAAGCATCTCTAAGCATATATGCTAGACAGTGTTTTCTGTCTCTGTGGGTTTATGTGGATTACAATTCATGTGGATTACTCCTCCGGTATTCCAGGAGGAAACGCATCCTGTGACTAGGAGATTGTTAAAACTAATGACTAAATCTGAATTTGCTTTCTGATAATGCTGTGATGGGAGTTTATTTTAATTCATGGAGTACATATAACGAGCAGTTTATGTTTTTTCTGAAGCTGGAGATGGTTTTTCTTCTTCTTTTATATTTCTTAACAACTCCTATTACTTATATTCATTCCAGTGGGGACCAGACCTATTGTAAATTAGTGCAGCAGAAACAATATATTGCATAAAGAACAGTGCAAGGCTGGTAAGATGTTGCAACAGTGCCCTTAAAGAACAGTAGAATTTCTGTCCAAAATTTTGCATTTGCAAATGAATAAACTCTTTAGTTAATTTCTTTTGCTGAACAAAGGAGGAAAAATTTAAAAGTCTCTCTCTGCCCGATTAGGCCATGAAATAAAATATAAACAGTGTTATTTGTTTCAACTGCCTCTGTGTTATTGCTCACACATTAAAAAAAAAACAAACAAAAACAAACAAACAAAAAAACAACAACATAGCCACAGCATTGAAAGTCTTGGGCCCAGGAAGGTTTATGTCCATTAATAACCTACAATGAAAACATTTACTTGATACACATCCACGTCTTCAAAGTTCAAGGTGGACATTAGTAACAAAAACAAGTGCTCTCTCCTCAGTATTTCCTACAGTACCTTAAACATTCAAACATTTCAACACCAGCACATCTTGGATGTATTCTTTCTGTTTGTCATCTGCTGGATTCTCCTGATTATTGTAGAAAAACTGGAATTCTTGAAGCAGATTTGACACCTTAGGCTTTTTGAATGTATCACTTTGGAAATAGATGGTGTCTCTGTTGAAATTTTGTTCTGGTGGTGGTTTTTTTTTTTTTTTTTTTTTTTTTTTTTTTTTTTTTTTTTTTTTTTTTTTTTTTTTTTTTTTTTTTTTGTTTTTGTTTTTTGTTTTTTTTTCTCCCCCTTGCATTGCACAGAGTTCACATAATTATTACTACATTTGGTCAAGAGTGAGTTACCTTACCTGGTGGATTTCATCAACACCTTCAGCAGAGCTAGAGTCAGGCTGAATGTATTTAAATTACCCTAGAACTAAAAATTTGAAGTCTAGATATAGTAGTATTTAACAGAGAAAGAACATTCCAAATGAATGAGAAAGAAATGAACTGACAAACATGCTGCCAGCAGAAAATAATGATTTTTGATTTTTGTAGCCCATGGGAAGCCCAGTGTTTTTATTCCCACCTCAAGGTAGGACAACAGAGAGACAGCAATGCAACTGTGAATAGAACATATTCTCCAAAGTCCCAGCCCCTTGTCCCATCAACAAGATTTGTGCTTCTTTTGCTTCAGTTTCAGAAAGCAGTATGATTTCACATACAGGTGAAATCTATTTCAGACGAAAGAAATGTTATGATTAATAGCAAGAAAATGTTCTTGTGCAAATATTATTCTACTGGATGGGAAGTGAGCAAGAGCACAGAGGACCAGAGCATTTTCTGAAAACTGTTACCATAAAAACAGGAAACTCTTTTCAGTTACTGTTTGGCAATCCATCACTGGGTCTGGCTGTGCAATCCTTCCTTCAGCCAAATAATACGTGTGAGAAAATACTCCATGAGTAAGAGTGTTTTCCTAATTTTTGAAACACCCATACAACCAATTTTTTGTAGACCTACACTGAATTTCTTAACAGCATCAGTCTTCTGTCTGACTTTATTAGTCACAGTGCTCAGGTCATGCTATTTTATCAACACAGTCACAATCACATTACTGTTGACTCACAGCAATTGCAAGGCAATGCACTGACACCTTTTTTCTACCCCGATGGGATACAAATATATCCACAGTGATAGTCATAGCAAGATGACTAATGGCTTTTTAACTTACTGGATTTTTAACTTACTGGTTTTGGTATCTTGAATTGATTTCTATATTGGGAAGTAGTCCAATATCTCCCACTCTTACAGAGAAAGTAGTTTTATGAGTCAGGTGAATTGGCAGTTTGCTGTAGCAAGGTGTGTCTAAGATGTTTTTAGGCTGTTCAAGGAAGACAAGAGGATCTGTGCACAATGACTGGTTGCAAATCACCTGGAAAAGTGGTTTCTCACTGCCTCAGCTACTTCTGCTGTTTCTAAGACATCACAGAATCACAGTATGGCTTGGGTTGGAAGGGACTTTAAAGACTACCTCATTCCAACTCTCTGCCATGGGCAGAGGTGCCACCCTCTAAATGAGATTCAGGCTCCATCTAACCTGGTCTTGAATGCTCTCAGAGGTGGAGCCTCTCTGGGCAACCTGTTCCAGTGCCTACCACCCTCATAGTAAGGAACTTCTTCCTAACATAAAATCTTTTCTCTTTTACTTTAAAACCGTTCCCTTTGTCCTATCACATCTACCTGAGAAAAAAACACTCCCTCTTTAAAAAAAAAAAAAAAGTACTGCAAGGTTGCAGTGTGGCCTCCTTTGTGCCTTCTCTTCTCTGGGTTGAAGAATCTCAGACTCTCTTTTCATTTTCATGGCCCTCATCTGGACATGCTCCAACAGGTCCATGTCCTTTTGTTGGGGACCCCAGAGCTGGATGCAGCACTGCAGGTGGGGTCTTACGAGAGCAGAGGGAAAGAATCACTACTTTGCCCTGCTGGTCACATTCCCTTGGATGCAGCTCAGGATGCTGTTGGCTTTCTGAGCTGGGAGTGCACACAGATGGCTCATGTCCAGCTTTTCATCCATGACAAATCCCAAATCCTTCTCATCAGGACTTCTCTCAATGAGTTTTTCTCCCAGTCTGTACTCTTATGTCTTGGGTGGATGCTTTGTCTAGTGCTCTTCATAAAGCACTTGATGAATTTTGCTTCAAGTAATATCCTTGGGGGGTGCGGGGGGAAATTATTGTGGTGTTTTATTATTTAGTAACTGTCTCAAATTTTGTATTTATTAAGATAGCATATTCCCAAAATGATGGGAATATTTGAATTTGTTTGAATTGACTCTTGCTTAAATGAATCCAATGTTGTACTTCACTGTACCTGAACTGAGGTCTGCCACTGTATAATTTACCATTCAAATGTGTATTTAGCTCTGTGTCTTTTTGTAAAATCCAGCTATATCTCATTAAAACAAATTACTGGAATCAATGAGCATCACAACAAGATCACTGGCTTCACAATGATTCCAGAACTTTTGGGAAACAGTGGTGTTTCACTATTTGAGGATGATTACATGCAAGCAATAGTGCATTGCCTTTATGTATCTCCACTACCTAAATATATGTAGGATTTAATGTAGTATTTGAAATCACAGAATATCAAGGCCACAGTGCCAGTGCTTCTTTCCCATTCTTCCCTTGAGTTAGAGAATCTTTACTGTCTTTTATGAATCATTGAATTTAAATAACCTTTTTTTTTTAATTACGAAAAATATCACGATTCCCACCATATTTGTGAAACCAACAGCATTGTGTACATACTAATGTTTATTGTTTAGTCTAGATATTAAACATGCCTTTTTATTAAACCATTCCTAAAAGATTAATAACTAAGTCTGTAAGAATTATTAAAGAAATTTAACTGCTGATGTAGCCTAGTGTATGAATAACCTTCATACATCTTAGGAAAGTTACTTGCTAGTCAGCATTTTCAGTATAAAATTCAAGATCCTTCAGACCCTAGTATATGGGTGGGTAGAGTCACAAAGAGTTCAAAAAATGGAAATATTTTGCCACCAAAAATTCTAGGAGAAGTTGCCTTCTAGCCTAGGCAAACTGGTTACAGGCTATGGGATCCTTGTCATCCATGTATTAGGGGAAAAACAAAGGGAGTAGTGGATGTGACAGTATCTTCTCATCAGAAGCTTGCATAAGAACTTTCCCTTTGACTTCTACAGATCATGTCCTACATTATTAGGCATATTCTGAGCAGCCTTCCTTTTTTCAGTGTGTCTACCCAAGTAATGTTATCTTTGTTTTAACTGGCAGAGCTTTTGCAAAGATTCCTGAGGTTCCTTTCTTTGATTGGATAAGTGACAGAGCAGCAAATAGGAATAAAGCTCTTCGGGCTCCAGGCTGGGCATCTGTCTGCTGAGCCACCCTGTGTGTCAAATGCTTTTATCCCAAACTGCTAAATCAGTCAAACAGTGAAAATCAGACTCCAGCCATTATTCTCCAGCCTTGTTTCATGTGTTTCTTCACCTGGATTGCATGGAACTGATCCCAACTGATTCTCCTCACAGCCCTTGTTACTCAGCCTTTGGGGTTAGGCTACTCACTGTACAGCCTGGGGCTCTCCTCGTATCAGCAATGATGATTATGTTTTCATCATTTCGAGGGGGGCATATCAGATAACTAATTGCAGACTATGATATCACTGCCTGCAATTTTTCCCCCGAGGTGCTACGCAGCTGTACCACATTCTACTGGAGTCTGAAAATTTTCAGGTCCCTATTGGGTGAGACTATTACAAAAAGACTAATATTAATGTCAGCAGCAAGGAGGTTTATCATAAGTGATGACACAGTATAGGCTCACTCAGGATGTTTACCAGAGCAACAGTTGCCACGCAGATAAAGTGTGATTGGAAGATGCATTAGCAGATTCTTTTCTTCCTACAGCAACTGCTGAGGACTGAAGCATATTTCTTGTACTTACTTGCATTTTGAATGACTCTGTGAATGCTTGATTTATTAATAGCACTACCCCACACCCATTGTTTTAAAGCAGTAGCCAGGAGAGCTGTCAGTTAAGAGACTGGAGATTTTTGTCCATCAGTAAACAGATAAAGAGAAAACTACTTTGATGATCAGTAGGCAGATTCATTAGGAACAACAATTTAGAATAAAGTCAGCAGCTTGAGCTTTGTCCTGCATCCCATTTCCAGTGTGCACTTCCAGAAGACACAAATGCAAGGAATACTTGCTAATTTTTGTTGGAGAAGGGAAAACCTCCCTCAGCTCTGTATCCCGCTCTGGCCTCTGTGCATACCTCCAGCTGCATTTCTTTTTCTCTGCAGAGATCCACGTCAGCCTTGGACCTCAAGGTTAGCATGGCTGTCCCATGACTTTTCATGCTGTGAGCAACATGCAGGGAAGTGAGAAAGCTACACTCTTACTTGCTTTTTTCAGACTGAATTACTAGGTACCCAAATATAACTGGGTAGTAGGAACAGCTTAGGCACAACTTCAAAGAAAGTTCTGACTTTATACCTCTGGATCTATGGAGACTCATCTTCATTTTCTTGTCACCACACCCAACTACTAAGAATATGTTGTCTCTATTTATAGCAGGAACTCCTTGCAAACATGCAGGTAAATCCCTTTTAAAGTGTTTTCCTGGACATTGCTGTCTTCAAAAAGCCAGGTGTGCAGAGGATATTTTCCCTCCTTGAATATCAGCTATCTATTAAGGATATAATTACGTTAGGGTTTTTCTCTCCCATTAAAATTTTCAAGGCTTAGAACGTATTTCTATGCCAAACTGAAATGAAAATATGACATTTTAAAAAATCCCTGAGGCAAACTTTTGTCTGGGTCCCTTAAACCACCTACCTTCATTGCAGCCATGTAAACATTTAAACGTAACTTTCTTAAGTGATTTTATTTCATTTTATTTTGTGCAAATGAGTTATTTTAATTTCAGAATTAAGGGCAGTTTCAAGCTGAAAAACAAACCCCTTATTTTGCTTTATTTGAGTATCCACAAGGGATACTTTGAAAACCAAAAATACGGTTTATTGCCACTAAATCTGGAAATGTATTTCCTATAAATCATTGTAGGTTTCACAACTTGGCAATACTCCAAGGATGTATTTAATTGGACAACTCCCAAGAATCTGTGAAGACTTATTTTCACTGTCACTATTTGGAAAGAATATCATAACTGGAAGAACACAAAACCAGCCACATTAATGACGGTACAAGTGGCTTGATCCTTGGTGCTTTTATGTTGGGATGGTAAAGGACTGCTTGCTTCATTCACATGGATCTTGCAAGTTTGACTTCTGAATTTTGATCAGTGTGTAGTCATCCCAGTTTTGAGTCCTATTTTCCCAGCACAGCCCCGAGGGATTCAAGTATAGGTGTGTTTTAATGATGTCGACACGTGTCTATTAGTGACTGTGGCTGGGATTAATGAATCATTTTACATAACCCAGCAAACAGCTATCCAGTGGTTTTCATCACTGACTTGGGCTTTAATCCAACTTCTGACATAAAGGTAAAAGCCTCTGTATCCTGTTACAGTTGCCTGGGCTGCAAGTTGCTTGAGTGAAGTTTTTTACTAATAGACTCCAAAAAAATTGTGGAATACTCAGCAAATAATGCCTTCCAGGCTCATGTGTATTGTAGTGTATTAGGTAATCACTGAATGATATATTTTGTGTATTTAAGTTCTCACAGATGTCAAAATGGCAGTAATCAGACTAACTTAATATATACATTGACAAAATGTTTTGGATCCTGAGATGTTTCATTAATCCATCCCAGATGAAATTTTGTATTCAGAGGCCATTTCCTGAAGTCAGAAATAAAATATGCATTCTTATTTAGCCACGAAGTAGTTTTCATGAGAAACAATTAGAAAACCAGGCATAACTACAGAGAGGTCAGAAGTGAGAGATAAGATCTGGATTGTCCAGGCCTCCTCAGATTTTAGGACTGATTGGCCAAATTCATAGATTTTCCTGAAGAGAAATCGTAATTACTAGGATTTTCTTTTAAACATATTTTAATCTGTTTCCAGTATGTTACTTTTTGCTACTTCATTACCAGCCTACATTTAAAGCAGGTGATAATATTCAAAATGTAGATATCAGTGCTAAGCTGGTGATTGTTCCTGTTCAGAAGTGTCAGTACAAGATTCCATAATCTGTGATTATGAGGAAACCTCTACCCATGTATATCTGCCTAGAGCTAGAAATCAGTTTAATAAATTTAGAACCAAGTTCTTACAGTAAATGTAAATCCTATATTCTGTTAAAACAAAGAGAATGCAAACTATGTGCACTGTCAAACCTCTAGTCCTGTTCCTGCTGTAGCTGGATGTTTAGCACATCCTGATAGGTCACATGGTGACCTATCAATCATCTTGAACCGCAAACTGAAAAGGAAAATCCCCACAAAAACATCCCCCCAACATTTCCTGGTTGCCATGCAATTCAGCCTGCGGTTTTACCAAGAAGGCTGTTAACATGTAAAAGTGTTACACATGCTTTCGTTCAAATGGGCAGGGTGTTCACAGATCTTCCTCTTGGTTTGCTTTGATGTACCTCTGCAGTTGCTAAAAGAATTGCTTTGCTGCCTTTTCTTTTTTTCCTCAAATACAAGAGAGCATCCGCCTTGAGAATGAAACCCCCAGGTGTGTCTGGAAAACAATGAAAAGCAGGGAGTAGTGCATGAGACATCCATACAGTATACCAAAAATCTTCATGGAAAATCAATTCCAGTGGGAAGAGCTAGCATGAGTCACTGTTACTCATTATACATAGGGGTTGCAGAATCAGGGTGGAAATGGAAATTGCACCTGGTTTCTTACAGTGACAGTTTCTAACAAGCCTCTCCTATTAATTATCAGGGCGTAACTCACACTTCTCTGACAGGACAATGCTCTTTAGTCTGTGTGAGGCAATTCTACCCCACCAGTGGGCTCTAGCTAGCAAATTGTCTGGGGAACCAAAGTTAGTGGTTTTGGCTGACAGGTATTAATTGAACCTGGTTTAGATATGTGAATGAGGATAGCAGAGAAAGATTTGCATGCGGCTGCTTGAGAGAGGGCACCAGAAATCCCAACAAAGATGGGGAGAAATGGCCTATGTGGAAGTTTATGTTTTCCGTGCTCATAAGGCTCAGCATAGAAGGAGCATTCCATGGCCTTGGTTTGTGTCACCCAAGCTCATGGTCTGGGTGAGATGAATGATTATGACAATTTAGATGTATTTCGTACTGTTTTCCTTCTTCAAGGGCTATTATTAAACAGCTGTAGCAAATCATCTGGATGAAGAAAGGAAGGAAAGACTGTGTCCTGTCAAGCCCCAAAGCCAGACAGCTTAAGAGGGGGAAGGAGGGAAAGTTTGCGTGCTGTTGGTGATTTCACTGTGAGTCCACTCTGAGTCAGCCCCTTAGCAGCTTCAAAAACGTTAGAAGGATCAGCAGCAGTTTGTCACGCAGAATGAGTTTTACATTGCCTTGGCTCTTGGAACACAATAAAATTCCATCTTTTGCATAACTGTGTTAAAGCCAGCTAAATAACAACAGAAAATTAATGGATCTGACCTTCCTGCAATATGGGAAAAGTGAAATAAGTGTTTTGATTTAAATTTGACAGTCGTGTTTCTTCCTTAATTCAAAATTATAAGCCTCAGCATGGGAAAAAAATTAAGGTGTTAATTTTGTTTAGATCTCATAATTTATTTTTGATATGGTATTTATTGGTCTGATCAGAACTTTTTTTTGTTAATTCAGTTAAGGGTCCCCGTTGTGTAAACTTTAAAACCTGAGATTATGCAGCAAAAATGCTGTGTTCCCTGATAGCTCTGGGTTTGTATTTTGTAATTTTTAAAATGTGGTAATTACTGCCTTTGAAGGGTAGATGCTGAATTTACGCAATTTACTTAGACTGTGAAATACCACGTGAGTTTTGGGTACTGCTTTGGTCCTTTTTCCATACTCAGCTCTTCATGAACAGAGTATCTCTGCTACAGCAGTGGTACTTTTGGAATAGGAGGCGTAGAAGATATCATCATAGTGAAAACAAAGATGCTGTCTCAGCATTACTTTAGGGCACAGTGCCAATGAATTGGATGGCCTCAGACCCAGTTTGGAGAACTGGATTGCCACATTTTGCCTGGGGTTTCCTGGACACCCACGTGATGTCAGACTGCACAAGCAAGGCTTCCTGTGCTTGCAGGGCAGTGCAGTTGGGCAGCACACGTGCAGTGAGCCTGGCACCTCCCACAGTGTCCTGGTGTGCAGGGTCTACTCAGGCTGAGCACTTCCATGGAAAATGTACACATGTGTAGGCCACATGTAGTTCCATTAAGCCTATTTGTGTAAGTAAGCCTACTTTTTTAAACAGCAGATGCCTAAGTCATTGACTCTAAGTGGAATTCTGACTATGACCGAATCTCAGAGTGGTAATGGAGCATAAATTGTATTGTTTAAAACCAGGAATGGGCTAAGGCTTGATGATAGCTAAATCAACTCACTCTAAACAAAAGTGAACTTCATTTTATATTTCAGTGAATCTAGGATTAACTGCAATCAAATGGAACCCAAAGCAACTGTATGTGGTATCTGCTTTCACAGCAAAAGCTTTTTAGAAATTAGCCTAAAATTATCAGAAAAGATGTTGATGTTCCAAGAAAATTTATTTCCAAAATCACTGAGATTGTTACTTTAGAGTAATCAAATACAACCTCATGATCTGATCCCCATATTTAATGTTTTAAGTCTTAGGCCTCACAGAGTATGTTTTAGGAAGAGAGAGTCAAGAAGAGAAAACTTAAGAGAAATCTTTTTCTTGTCTAGGTCATTTATAGTGACCCAGCTTAATAGAGCTACTGACTGGACAACTTCCAGGACAATGCCATGCTTTGAATACAAAATATTTGCAGCCAAAGTAGAAGTCACTTGCATGGCACATGTGAGAGCAGCTCCATCCCATAGCAGTAGTCAAGGAGCAGCAGAAGGATCATAGGGTTTTTTTAATGACATATAACAATAAAAATATTAAAAACACTAAGAACTGTAATCAGCAAGACTGTTAGACCACTCTGAAACACAAATTGATTTTGTCCAAATAAAATATTTCTGTCAGCCAATATATTGGGGAAGGGGAAATGGTTGAAGAAGAGGTATTTTTCCTGTTCTTTTTGTGGAAAGGCTATCTAAGTAACAATAATTAATTCTGTTGCCTATGATACAAGTTTTCAAGATTGGATACACAGCTTTTCAGCTCCTTTGGACAAGCAAACATCAATACTATTGGACTCCTACCTATGCTGTAGTTGTCCTCTCATGCATCACCCAGTTTGCATCTAATCTCGTATTTTAGCTCCTTGAGTGTTTCCTCTTAGCTATGGAAAGGAAAGTTCCTTGTGGTTTACACTGAGTAGATACCCTGTACATAGAATAACATCAATTTATGAATGGACAAAAGCAATTAAAGAAAGAGTGCATGCCTTGGTTACTATCATTGGCTTTCTCATCTATGCTATAGAACAAAATAGGCTGTCAAGCAAAAATTGCATTTGCAAAGTTGCTCATTATTTATAATGTGTCAATGCAAATGTGCATGAATTGCATTTTGTGTCTGGTAGAAAAACAGTTTTTATATGTCATCCTTCTTTTCAAATGGATGGTAAGGACACACCCTTTTAATATTGGAGAAGACAGGTCTATTTTTCCCTTTCCTGCATGTGGAACTTCCATTAAAATTAAGATAAAAGTGAATCATGTTTCTCTTTGCATTGGAAATAATAGTTACTCCCATGAAGTATGCTTTGCAGTTGTCATTCTAGTCAGGAGTTGCAACTGCTTTTTTTCTCTTGAGAGAAATGTGATGCAGAAGCAAATTAATTCACACTGCTTTGAAGTGTCCCATTCCAGTGTTTCCCCATTCTTCTCTATGCATATGATTCTTCTTATTTGTATTGATATTATTATTTTAACCCTTTCTTCTGCATTTTAATGTTAATGGTATGTTAACAGTATGTTAACAGTCCTAGGTACCTCACAAAACCATGTTGTATTCCTAGTTTTGGGAAGGCTGGAGTTCTGGCTTATGTCTCAGCCCAAAGAGGGGAAGTATGAAAAAGGTGACTGAAAGTGGCAGTGCTTTCTCTGAATGAATTGGTAGCTGTTACTTGTTGCTTGTTTGCTCTGGATGCATTATACTTGAAAATAAATAATTTCCAGGTCTTCAGTGAAGCATTAGATCTAAAATTTTAACATATTTTTTCTTTTCCTTTGATAACAGAATTCAATGTAAGTTGCAGATACGGAGGAGTTTTTCATGTTGAAAAAAATGGTCGCTACAGTCTCACACGATCTGAAGCAGTTGAACTCTGCAGAGCTCTCAACAGTACCCTGGCAACACTAGAGCAGCTGAAGAAAGCTCATGAGCTTGGATTTGAAACTTGCAGGTAAAGAAATTCTTGAAAACATAATATACCATGACATCACTAGTGTAATAATTACGTTTGACTTACTGTAGATGTTAAGATTACCTAAATAATTATATTGTATAATGAAGAAAACATCTTTGTGCATGTGTATGCTCTGGGTCCAGTAATAAGTAAGTTCTTGATGCATATATTTTTTACACTTTATCTTTAAAAAAATTCATAACCTCTCACAGATAAAATCTAAAGGTAACAAAAGATTGACAGTACAATAAGCTAATTAGGAAGATGTTCAGATCCTAGTGGGTCACTGAACAATTGGTAAGATAAGTATGTGAAAAGTAAGGACCCAATGTGAAGTCAAAGGATGGTGTATGCAGTGTATGGAACTCGGTCTTGCCAAGGAACAGTAAAAAGCAGCAGGTGAGGGATGAACTCGATATCCCAGTGACAAAATGGCCACAGTATTAGTGTGCTCTTGCAATCTTTGAATGGAGATGTTTCAGCTACAGTAGTCATTAAAAATCCCCAAATCACCTTGTCAAGTGACCTAATTACCTGCTATAATTAATGATGTATACGGCAACAAATGTGGATGATACAGACTCCCCAGTTTCTAAAAAAATAACCAGACCAAGAGACTAGAAGTTACAGAAAACTTAATTCAAAAGAATTAAGTGAATATTAATGTAGAAGTATGTGAGGCTAAACAATCCCAATTTTCTCAGTATTTCCTCATAGCAGAGGTGCTTTGTCTCTTTGATCAACTTCATCTGGACTTGCTCCAACAGGTCCATGTCCTTGTGCTGGGGATCCCAGTGATGGACACAGCACTTCAGGTGAGGTCTCAGTAAAACAGAGCAGGGAGGGAAAATCTCCTCCCTTGACCTGCTGCTATGGATATTGCTTTGGGTGCAGCCCAGGATGCGTTTGGCCCTCTGGGCTTCAAGCAGGCACTGCTGGCTTGAGTCCAGCCTCTCATCCAGCAATACCCCCAGGTTTCTCTGGGCAGGCTGCTCTCAGTGTGTTTGTACCCCAGCTGGTATTGGTGCCCTGCTTCCTTCCTGTCCTGTAGTCCCAACATGGCCATTCAGGCCTCTTGCCTTGGTTTCCTGATTTCTTAAACTGGCATCAAGAGCTCTTGCACTCTATGGGAGGTCCCTGAAGACCTGCCATCTCTGTCTGCACCCTTGTCCCTGAGGGCAGTGTCCCAGGAGGGCTTATTGACTACCTTGAAGTACTGGAATTTACTTCCCTAAAATTCAGGGTTTTGATTTTACTCTTCTCCTCACCCATTTCTGTCAGGACTGCAAACTCCACCACTGCATGATCACTGCAGCCCAGGAGATTCATGACGGCACACCATTATGGAGTTTAAATATATGTCAGCAGATTTTCAGCTTTATTGCAGTCTAACTTAAACAGCAAACATGGAGAAATGGAATTTATCTTCTAAGTGACACAGAAAAATTCAGTGGACATTGCTCCAAAATTTCAAGGTTTTCACTCTGGTTCCATGAGAAATAGTACTGGCATCAATATTGCTTGCAACTCTTTTCTGTTCTGGCATGCTCATTTCAGAATTATTGTGTTGGTGGAATATGTGAAGAGAGAAATCTTAGAGAATTCTTCCACCAGAAGCAGAAATGTAATTTAAAATCATATCACATAAAGACTAGAAACATTTCTTTACTCTAAGGGGAAAGTCCTTCATAACACAGTAGGCATGTTCTTTTTCTGACATTAGCACATGAACATACACAGCATTCTGAATTGCCCAGCTCTACACAATATTTAGAGATCAAATCCTAAATAATGCGTAGGGGTAGAGATTTCTATGCAAGCAATTATGAGTATTCTAAACCATGGAAAGTATTTTCTAAAGCTAAAATATAAAGGCAGTTGAAAGAAGAAGAGGATTTTTTTTCCAGGGGGAAGCTGTAATTTTTAATTAATGTTACAATTTTCCCTAATTCATAATTTACCAGAGGCCAGATTTGGACATGTAAGCCATGTAGATAGGATTTCTTCCTCCCTTCCTTCTGGCCAGCCCTCCCACCCTATTACTTTCATTTGTTGATCCTGTGCTAGAAGTAGTCCATGTCAGTAAGCTTTAGCTCTTATTAAACATGAGTAGGAGAGGGAAAATGTGCTGCATATAACCATCCAAATATATGTGAATAAGATGAATCAACAGAACATAACACAAGTAGATCAATAATGGTTCGTAAAGTGTCAGCATTATAAGGTTAGTTGGGAGTGTGAATAAAGTAATTTATAATTCCACCTACAAGAGAGCTTCAGAATTGCAAGTGTCTGCACATTAGACATGAAACTGGAATGATGTTCACAGATAAAAACCTGCAAACCTGTGACATTTACTCCTCCCTGATAAGTCATTCCTCTCAAGAAGTAAAGCAAAACCCAAAGTAAACCCCAATTGTTGTTACCAGGCTATCACATCTCCAGTTAAATACATTGGCATCAATCAGGTGTTACAGGATTGCAAACAGTAATAATGTATTGTACCTTATGTAACCACTGTCTTCACTGAATTATGTGAGCTCTGTGCACAATAATCACACTGTCAACTGAAAAATACAGTAAGAATTTGTGGATGAATGATTCTTGTATTTGAATATTTTGCTAGGCTGTCAGTCTTTGCAGAAAATGATGTGTGTTGCAATCATTCTTTAAGCTTGCTCAGGTACCATAAATTGAGCCCTCAACATTTCTGTGTGAAGTATCACTGAGTGGTGTGTTAAGTCAAAGCAGTGAGAATGTGAATCCCTAAAGAATGGGAATTTAGTCTCAGGTAAACAAAAAGTGCACTCACATCCCTCACTTTCACTCCCTTGCTCTAAAACTGATCCACTTAGCTAGCTAATAAGGTGCATATTTAATTTAAATGTGTTTAGGTCTAGAAATCAACCACAAAATGATGTTGAGTGACAGGAGACTGATGTAGCTGCATGTGAGAAAGGAATACTCAAATGAAAAAGAAATAAAAAAGCAACAAAACGGTATGAATAAATAAATGCATTTTTAAAAAGTAATGGCTTCTTTGTAGCTTCTTAACATTTGAGATGACATCTGCTATAGTAAGGAATATGGTTTATATTCCTCTTTTCTTCACAGGTATGGTTTTGTGGTGGGACATATTGTTATCCCACGGATCAATCCCTATCCTCTTTGTGCAGCAAATAACACTGGCATCTACAAACTTTCAGCAAATACAACTGCTCGGTATGATGCATACTGCTACAATGAGACAGGTAAGGAGATGATTTTATGATGCATTTTAGAAACAGATTAACTAAAAATAACATATGTAATCTCCTATTTAAGGTAGTGGAATGAGGGCTTATATAATAAATATATAGCCTGGTTTTCAGATGAGAGGAAATACATTCTGTCAGCCTCTAGAAGTGTATCTGTCATGTCAGCAGTGACCATTTTGTTATCAGTGTGTTTTGAGCTAAATGATTTTTCTGGCCTTGGGACAAACTTTGCAGCTTCAGAACAGTTCATTATAAAGGCTTAGTGAAGTGAACCAGTGCAGCAGTGATTCTGAAGGACATAACTGTTGTCAGCCATTGCATTCAGCTCTTCTGTTCCTGCAGACATAAGCTTTACAGCCAGGAGCAGTTTTTTGTGTTTTAGGAGTGGCTGCCACCTGCAGCAGCTCCAAGGCCTATGCTGGCCATACCAGGCCCAGGGACAGGGCTGCTGCTCTCCTGTTTGCAGATTCATTCAGTATTTGTTCAGGCAGATCTCCATTTGGACATGAGGCAGCTGGACAGCAATGTGTGTCAGCAGCAGTCTGCTTTCATCTAAGGTTTTGAACTTTTTAACACTTGGAGTTATAGTAAGTTATAGTAAGTTATTAGGAAAATGCATATAGATGACATGCTGAACACACTATCAGAAAATAAAATCTAAACTAACTTCAAGGATCTTGAATTTCAGTAGATTGTGACATTCATAGCAGAGAGTTCTTACAGAAAGCTGTAGGGAAAATTCATTGATAATTTGAATTCAGGGATATTTTTTGATTTTTTTTTTCCTTGCTAGTGATAAAATGAAAAATCTCTGCATTGGTGTAGTATCATTTGAGTTTCCATTGTCTGTCACTCACAGATGGTTATTCACAGATGACTACCATGGTGATGTCCATCCCCCAGATCCCTATAACTCCTCCAAAGTGTTATTCCCTACTAGCAGCATGAGCAGGTAGCTCGTACACCAGCCCCAAGTGGGGCACCTCAGCCACAGGAGCCAGCAGTGCTCACCAGGGCAGAGCTGCCTCTGCAGAGCCCTCCAGGGAGGGGACAGAGTCTTGCCAGCTAGAAAGGATTAGAGTTGCCACTGCCACAGTGACAGTGGGTCTGACTGCACTGAAACTGGGTTGTTTAACTGGCACTGATTGCAGCCAGTTTCTGGAATGGTTATGGAAATGGAGAATCTCGTTGTCAGCTGACAGAACAATCCTGAAGTGCCCCACCTGGGAAGGTGGTACTTTATTGAATAGCATTTGTTTGGAGATTCGTTTTTAATCTCCTCATGTGAAGCTGATGTTTTGCTGTTATGTACAATTGATGTGATTTTTAAATCCATTTTTTCTCAAATTAATACTTTCTGTTTTCCTTCTTTCACAGAAACAGAGGAAAAAACATGTGAACCAGTTGTAAAAATAGATACTTCTTTACTCAGTAATCAGGATGAAACAGGTACCGTACTGATTAGAAACACATGCACTTGCTCAGTTTTTAGTAACTGGTTAGCTTATTTTTGCATAAAAATCACTAATAAAAAAGGCAAGCCAAACGTAAAAAAAATAAGCTACGAAATGTTAAATAGAAATTAAACCAACTAGTCATTTTTCTTCCCCTAAAGTCTATGAAGTTTGGTCTATATGAGGGTACCAAACATTTTTTACATAGATATTTGACATTTTTGGCACCTCAGAGCTGCTAACATCCCTTTCACATAAAGGAATTTGCTTAAGACTGCAACCTTCCTACATCTGATTTGAGCTGTTTGTTAGAAAAGCTGCTGGAAGCTTTAAAAAGGCTCGTAACAAATTATTTCTTCCAATTCTAAATTATGATTTACTTTACAAATGCCAAGATTTTATGTTAAAATCAAGCAGTTTGATAAAAAATAAGTGATGCAAGTCAGGCCCCACAGATGCAACAAACATATAAATTAGAATATGTGCATGAGACATGTTTTAGTGGTTTATTATCTAGGTTAGATAGGAGGGCAAAAAAGGGTGAACTGGTATGAATCCATGGGTGTTACCCTTTACTACAGCTGTGTAGCTCCCTGATATCAGGTGTTTAATTCTGTTTCCACAGTGATTGACAATGCAGATGGCTCCCATTTCAATGTGGATGGCACACGTCATACCGGTGGGGAGTCTTCAACCTCAGGGGTGGATGAGGAAAATGCAGGGAGTGGATCAACTCATGAGACAACTCCCATGGATGCCTCCATCAGGAGATCCAGCCCCTCATATTATGGAAGTCCTACTCCAGTCTCACAGCTGCCAGATCATACTTCTGGAGGAGGTGAAAAAGAAATTCCTGGAAGAGATTATGGTAAGAACTGTGGGTCGACATTTAATTTCGTGGGACCCTGCCAAATACAAGTGTCATATTCTTTTCTATTTACTTTATTTAATATTTTATGTTGCATTTTTTGCTGAAATTAACAGAGGTCTGAAAGTCTTGCTCCCATTGGACTTTAGGGATACAGATATGTCATCCTCTAAGTATAGTAAGCTTACTGTCTGACTACAGGCTTTTTATCAAATCACCAATAACTTTTCAGTGAAGGACACCAGTATTTTGCATCATTATCCTCAATACATACTGAAATTAAAAAAAAAAATAAAAAAGGAAAAGCATTAGGGTTATAAAATTACTTTTCACTGGTGTTATAGCATGTTATGCTTGTTTTTACATGTAGCTAGCACCATGAAAAGTAAAGCCTAAAAGGATTCTCTTGCTAAGGAACTAGGATCAGAAACATTCCCTACATTCCCCAAGGTGTGTTACAACTGTTATCAGCTCTGCTTGCATGCATAGTCTATATTTTTGGACTAACCCTCAGAATACATCTCAGCAGAGGGGAATATGAATAACTTCACTCATTGCTCTAAGATCCCTGTCCTCATGGTGTACAACTAGCTACAAGAAGATCTTGTACCACATGAACAGACAATTGACAGAATGTTCATTACCACATTCTCCTCTTCAAATTATCTGTTTGAGTGATAACCTTACTGTGTCTGCATGTGGTAACCTTACATGGGGTCTGCATCTTTCTTCCCTCTTGGACCTATAAGTGAAGGAATGAAGCTTGCAGGGTAGAATAGTTGGAGTGCTTGTGAGTGCTGTATTACAAGTGAACAAATTAAATAATAATAGTTAATAGTTAATGAAATAGCAGTAGTTAATCCATTAATTTCATTAATAATAATGAAATAGTAATGATTTATCCATCACCATACAGATGATGAATATCCATCTGTATCACCTGACATCTCTTTGGGGACAGTGGCTGGTGATTTCCATGAAGAAGATGATGGACAGTATCCTGCAAGTACTAGTAAGATTTATGTTTTGTAATAATATTACACATAGATCACATTAAAACTGCTTTCTTCCTCCAGAAGTGCATTCTGGTAAGTAGTGAAGTATACAACACCTCAAAAATCGGAAAGACATTGAAATACACTACTTTCCAGACTGGTTAAGTGGGAAATGAATTTCACTCTCTGAGACAAGGGGATAAAAAGAATTTACAGTATGTTTGCTTTAATGCTTGTACCTAAGCTCAGAAAGATTGTTTTGGGTTTCCCACGGGTGTTTTATCAGACCTGCTTACTCTATGAGGCATGATGTCAAATTAGTACAACCCATTATCACTTGAAGTTAATTTATTTCTGAGGTAGAAAAAGATATTTTTGTAGATTCATGATGTTATTCTAATATATTTATGGTTGTGAATGTAGGTAATCCGTGTCAATACAATGGCCTTGCTAAACAAAGTGGTGCTTTATATGGCGGTTCCAACTGCCAAGCCATTTTGTGCACTGCAAAAACTGATTTCATCCTTGCTGTTGGCAATATGCATGAGAAAAAATTGGGGACTGTGGTGGCTCCACAGTCTTTGAGTACCCAAAAGAACAGTAGCTGTTTTCTCTTTTTTGTCCTTGAATAGCTTTACTGAGTTGGAAAAACTGCTTGTGATGTTTTTATCAAGTATGTAGTGCGCAGCAGCTATAATAAATAAAAAAATTTTTGAAGTCCTCTTCCACATTTTAAAGTGGAAATAATGTACATATGTTCACACTAGTTCTTATGGTTAGAGTGATAAGGATCTTTGCCTCAGAAAATAAGTCAACCTAAAGGGAGAACATTTTAATTATACAGAGGAAATCTATAGAGGCATGTTGCAGTAAAGATCAAACTGATAGAAATGAAAGTTTCTTTCCACTGGCTCTTTTCTTTTTTTTCCCCATCAGGGGAATCCATGAGGAATTTCCTTGATTGTCTGTTGGTTGCTGATAGTTGGTCAAATGTTCTAAGTGACTTTGAGAAATGGTGCCCTCGTCACTGTATTTGTGAATCACAGGATAGAGGAAAAAATACTGTATGCATTACATCGTTAGCAAGAGCTTTGCTAAAAGACATAAATTATTAAACCCAAGCATCTAATTATTAAACCCAACCATCTTTTCTCGGAAGAAATGAAAGTTAGTAACACCTTGTAAGTATGTAGATGGAAAAACATATATTAGGTTGATTTTTCCCCAAACATTGAAAAAATTAGAGAATTTTCTGGTGCTTGTTTCCAGTGAAAGCTTTTGTTGTGAAATGTTGCCTGTAAGGGGTAGAAGGTGCAGAAAATCCCACCTCGTAATAGTAGAAAGTTTGGTTGACTCTGATGGTGATTTTTCCTTCCTATAAGTTTGCTTTTGTGTGCACGTCTGACTTAGTGTTTCCTTGTATTAGTGTTTCTGTACCCACTGCAAAAATCTGTGCATTGTTTCTGTACAGGAAAGATTTCTGTTTTCATTTTAATACTTTATTATCAAGTGTAATGGACCCAAATATGTATGTCCCTTCCTGTTGCTTGCAGTTGTCTCTCATGGTCAAGAATGTTTTACAGAGGGAAAACTAGAGATGTTTAAGATATGTAAAGATCAAAGAAACTATAGAGCAATGTGATAAAATGCGTCAAATACTGATAAATGGGTATGCAGAACTAATAGGATTGGCATGTTTGTTTACAGGGTTAGGACTGATAAACTGGTTCTCTGGGAAAAAAAAAAAAATGAAAGTAATGCACCTGAGCTTTTCTGATAGCTTTGGCTGTTACCCAGCAAAATCAGTTTAATGCTGAAGAGTTTAACTCATTTAATTTTACTGTATTGTAAATGAATCAGTAACCAAGCTCTCCTTTCAGAAAGAGATAAAGTTTTAACTGTGCATCTCTCTATGAAGTTATCAAATGTTCACTAGCACAGGAGAAAGTGACATGGAGAGCAGTCAAAAAAAAACGATAAAGCCATGCACCAATATCTGCTATTTAGCTTGTATAGCAGTACGGGCTCAGTGGAATATCCTGGCCACAATTTAATTTCCCAGAGAAAAAATCCCACAGACAGGGAAGTAGAAAATCAAGAAATAAGTAAAGAAAAGTATTTGTCATATATCTTGAGATAGAGGGTTCAAAATCTATCCATCTAATTCTATAGTGTGTTAAAGTGAGAAACAAAATTGGTGGCTCCCCACCTGTACTATAATTCATTTGTAAAATTAAAGTTTTTAAAAAAAATATCTAGCTTAATCAAAAGAATTCTTTGGTATGGTTTGAACCCAGCAATTGGCACAGCTGATTGTTCTTCATAGGATACACATTCATTATTTCTCTGGATTTGTACATCACTGGTGGCATTCTGCATCAAGTTAATGGTCCATATTAACACACCATCAGCACTTTACCATTGACTTTCTCTACTTGCCAAAACAGATTTTACTCTTTGTTATTAGCAAATTATGATTCATCCCAAGGTGTGCCATGAATCAGATCAGGACTCTTAATTAATTAATGAATGAGCTACTTACATGAGCAGTAACTGATTTTTTTTTCATCGATATGTGATAGACAGATTTATATCTATTTGCATGCCAATACCTATTTAGATGCACAATGGATGATAAGGCTGTAGTTTCCTGTAAGTTTTCTAAGCAGAAACATATTTCTATTCAGAAATATCTATCACAAAGCTGTAGAACTTAATATTTGATTTGTTCCAACAAAATGTTGTGGATTGGTATTGTGATACAAGTAAAGCTGTGCAACTTTCACTGTGATATACTAACACCTATCTGGAAAGTGGTTCTGGTGTAAAATTAGCTGACAGCATCAGGTCAAGGGGAGTGTATGTGCCTTTTGAGAGGAATGGCCTCAGTTCTGAGCTCACGTCCTTGGCAGCATGGGCTTTCTGGATACTTCTTACATCTTTTGATTTTATGTCCCCTTGGTGGATGTTCCTCATTCTGGACTCTGTTGCAAGGACTATCTACTCTCTCCTGCTGTCAGAGCTTGTGAAGAACTCATTAACCTCAGGGAACCTGGACGGGTGAAAAGTCCCACAGGGCTTTTTATGACTGCTCTCAAGGGAGTGTGTTCTTTCCTGGGACTGACAAAGTGCTGCATCTGGCTATGTGTTGGAGGAATGTAATGACACCGTGGGTTCATACATTCACCCTGCTCTCACATCCATCTCTGGGCATGAGCATGCTCAAGGTGCTGGTGCTGGGGGACTTGACTTGGCTGGAGGAAAAGTTGCTTCTCAAGAAGTGATGACAAGACCTTGGTTAAATGAGCCATGTCCTAACAGCTCCAGGGCCTCGTCATGACAACCTGGAGAAAACCACCACCCCAGCTTGGTGGAATCCGTTCTCAGACCACTGGTGGTGGTCGAATCCTGGAGAGAAGACACAAGAACCCACACCAGCCAACAAGGGTAAAGAATGCCATGTTAGGGGCTGCTTTGATTAGGAGAGAGCAGGGCAGCAAGGTCCACAAACTCCAAGTGGACTGGGGAGTTAATCTGTGGCATTTATCCCTGCAGTTCATTGCATCATGCTTGAAGTAGGAAAAGCAAATTCCTGGGCTGTCTCTCATGGCCTCTAGATGTGGTAGCAATAGAGCAGTTGTCCACACTGTCCATGTGCCATAGGGGCATTCTGCCTGTCTGAAAGGGATGAGTATGGGAGTCATTATGTAAAGCATGCACCTGGGCCTTTCTTTTTTCCAGCTTGGAAGTAGTTTAGGAGCAGACTGTTCCAATGAGAAGTGCCTGTAGGAGAGAGGGAGGACAGGTTTTCAAGCCAGTGCATTCTGCCCTACCTGCTAGAAGAGGACAGGGCATGCTCAGTGCTGTGAGCATGAAAAGGGTCCCAAAATGTATCTGAGAGCCCTAGTGGGGCAGCTTCAGCCTGGCCAAGTGGAGAACCCCCTGTGGGGAAAAGGCCAGGAGCAGCTACGGCCCCTGGGAAGCATGGTGCTGTAAATTCTCCTCTGTGATTGTTAGGCTGTGAGTAGGGGAGGCAGGAATTGCTGCCAGCAGAAGGCTTTTGGGTTAGGGCTTCATGACAGATTTAACATCATCACAGCAGATGTGACCTCCAGTGGCAGTGATTCAGATGATGAAGACTCTTCTGAGGAATTGATGTACCCCACAGTGTTTCCAGGCTGGGGCAGGAGTGTGGCCAAGGATGAGACTGCTCCAAGTACGAGTAAGGAACTTGCGTTATCTTTGGTTGGTTTGTTCTTTTTCCTCTCCTGCCTGATGTTCCTCGTTAGCTACACATACATTGTTTAAAAATTGGATGATCTCATCAGCTTTTTTTCAACCACATCTCCCATGTCACAAAAAAGCCCCATTTAGATTGTGTGGGCTCCATATAGCTAAAATCACTGCTGTCAATTTATTCTTGAATTGTTTTCTTCATTCTCATTTGTGGACTTTCCTTGTGACTTCTTGGGACTCAAGGACTGATTTGTCTTTGGAGGGAATTTCCAACCTCCTACAAGTGGCACAATTATTTCTCTTTGCCTGCCAACAACTAGTTGGCTTGCCTAGCACGGTGGATTCCTGTAATTTTTCTAAGCTGGAGTCTCTTTCCATCTGTAAATGCTGGGTGTAAATCTATGTATCCTGCTATTTGATATGCAGGGTTCTGAGAATAGCCTGTGCATTGGTAACGGGATACAATATAGCTGCTCCTCTCTCTCCGTGCTGTACTGATGCCTGCTCTGAAAGATGTTTCTGGTGTGCCTTTATCTGACAGCATCAGGTCAAGGGGAGTGTATGTGCCTTTTGAGAGGAATGGCCTCAGTTCTGAGCTCACGTCCTTGGCAGCTTTGGCTTCGTGGGGTTGGCAGTAAAGACCAGTTTGCTTCTCTGGGTGTGCTTATTTCTGGGTGTCCCTTTTTGCCTATCATGGATATTTCATATATTTTTGTATGTGATTTTATGTCCCCTTGGTGGATGTTCCTCATTCTGGACTCTGTTTCAAAGACTATCTACTCTCTCCTGCTGTCAGAGCTTGTGAAGAACTCATTAACCTCAGGGAACCTGGACGGGTGAAAAGTCCCACAGGGCTTTTTTTGGCTGCTCTCAAGGGAGTGTGTTCTTTCCTGGGACTGACAAAGTGCTGCATCTGGCTATGTGTTGGAGGAATGTAATGACACCGTGGGTTCATACATTCACCCTGCTCTCACATCCATCTCTGGGCATGAGCATGCTCAAGGTGCTGGTGCTGGGGGACTTGACTTGGCTGGAGGAAAAGTTGCTTCTCAAGAAGTGATGACAAGACCTTGGTTAAATGAGCCATGTCCTAACAGCTCCAGGGCCTCGTCATGACAACCTGGAGAAAACCACCACCCCAGCTTGGTGGAATCCGTTCTCAGACCACTGGTGGTGGTCGAATCCTGGAGAGAAGACACAAGAACCCACACCAGCCAACAAGGGTAAAGAATGCCATGTTAGGGGCTGCTTTGATTAGGAGAGAGCAGGGCAGCAAGGTCCACAAACTCCAAGTGGACTGGGGAGTTAATCTGTGGCATTTATCCCTGCAGTTCATTGCATCATGCTTGAAGTAGGAAAAGCAAATTCCTGGGCTGTCTCTCATGGCCTCTAGATGTGGTAGCAATAGAGCAGTTGTCCACACTGTCCATGTGCCATAGGGGCATTCTGCCTGTCTGAAAGGGATGAGTATGGGAGTCATTATGTAAAGCATGCACCTGGGCCTTTCTTTTTTCCAGCTTGGAAGTAGTTTAGGAGCAGACTGTTCCAATGAGAAGTGCCTGTAGGAGAGAGGGAGGACAGGTTTTCAAGCCAGTGCATTCTGCCCTACCTGCTAGAAGAGGACAGGGCATGCTCAGTGCTGTGAGCATGAAAAGGGTCCCAAAATGTATCTGAGAGCCCTAGTGGGGCAGCTTCAGCCTGGCCAAGTGGAGAACCCCCTGTGGGGAAAAGGCCAGGAGCAGCTACAGCCCCTGGGAAGCATGGTGCTGTAAATTCTCCTCTGTGATTGTTAGGCTGTGAGTAGGGGAGGCAGGAATTGCTGCCAGCAGAAGGCTTTTGGGTTAGGGCTTCATGACAGATTTAACATCATCACAGCAGATGTGACCTCCAGTGGCAGTGATTCAGATGATGAAGACTCTTCTGAGGAATTGATGTGCCCCACAGTGTTTCCAGGCTGGGGCAGGAGTGTGGCCAAGGATGAGACTGCTCCAAGTACGAGTAAGGAACTTGTGTTGTCCTTGGATGGTTTCTTTCTTGATTTTCATATCCTGCCTGATGTTTCTCCTCCTTTGCCATACATATGGTGTTTAAAAATTGGATGACCTTCTCTTCAGCTATTCCCCTCAGAAATACCTCTTTTGTGCCTGGAAAATTTTCCCACATCCCTATGATTAAAAAAAAGTATCTTCTTTCATTACTTAAAATTATCATCTCTGTTTCATGTTTGCATTTACTCATGATTTTCCAAGACAAAAAAAAAAAAAAAAAAGAAAAAAGTTTATCTTTCATTCTATTATTTTTTAAGTGTTAAAATAATTCTAGTTCATTCTATATATAACCTACAGCTATTCATTAGCAGACTTGCTGTCTTTGAAAGGTGCTCAGGCACAATTTGGAAAGGCCAGACCCCAAGTCCCTTTTTCATTGGGAACTGTCAACAAAACAGTCTCATGTTTGCTACCTTCTTCACACTTCCCATGCAGTCTTCTAACATCATCTCATTTGTTTCATGACTTCAGATGTCTAGGTATCCTCCAGTATTACAGTTGAGATATTTCATTACACAGCCTTATTTTTCTGATATGAATAGTCCCACAGTGATCATCTGAGAACTCTTTTTAATTCCAAAGCCATCTATAGATGAAATAATTTTGTCTGAAAACCAGAAAAACACCACATATGAAGGCCAAAGCTAAATGCTGTGTTGTCACTGAAGTACACAAACTGCTACTTGGCTTTATGACCAGGGAATGGCCCCAGCCCTGGGGGATTTTTTAGCATAGATGTTGCTGTTAAGGACTATACTCTAATGCTCTTGCTTTTACAAAGATATTAATCTGTTCTATTTCTGTAATTTCATTTAATTTAAGTGCATCTTAATGTGTCTTTTGTCTGTGCTCTTATTTATTCAGCAGTCATTGTTCATAAGACTTATTTTTTTGAAGATAGTACAGTATTTGCATTTTTTCAGCAGTGGTTTCCATTTTAGTAGAAAATACAAAATCAGGAATTCTCTTGCTTTGGGACTTTTTATATTTCTTCCTATGCTTTGGATAGTTTTGGTGTTTATCTTGGAGACTCTGCATTGGTAACCTGTCCCACAGGTGTACTGCATTCCATACCTTTGATGGCTAGAGGTGTCTGCATGATCCATGGGTGAGGTGTATTCAGTCTCTGGTCATGAACTCTGTTTTACCTTTTTAATTGTATTGTAACTTTCTTGACTAATACTGGCTTCCTGGTGGTTGTCAAGGTGCTCTCATTTTTTTGCTGACCATCTCTTTTTTGCTCAGTCATGGATATTCTAACATGGTTCTTCTTGAGTACTTCTTGAGTACTTAGCAAGCATGTCTGTCATGTATTGAGATACTTGCCATATTCCTTAGTCCCAGCATTATTCTTAAATCATAAGTTTGAATTTCTACAACTGCTCTAACGGTTTTGCGTTGTTTCTACTGTACATTATTCTTCTGCTGCTTGCTTTTCCCACTTTTCTTGGGAAATTTTGCATCTGTTGAATGCAAAGAAAAGAACAACTGGTTTGATATGAAGGGATTTGATAAGAAGAGTAAAGAGAGTTGATAAGAGGAGTAAAGAGACTAGAGCTAGACTATGCAAGAACTTCCATTTTTCATCACCTTTACAGCTCACAGGGACAGTAGATTTAGAGTACAGTCAGCATTGAATCCTCCATTGTCCCAACAGCTGTGGACTCACAACATGAAACACTTCTGGAAATCACCACACAAGACCATTGGAACCCCAGCTTTACAGATGAAGAGGAGGAGTATCCTAGCTCTGCCAGCAGGGGTAAAGCAATCAATCAAGCATTTCAGATAATACTCAGATTTCTGATATAATACAAAGAAGTATGATACTTGGGATGCAGCTGTTTGCAATACCCAAACCATTAGCCTCAGTTCATTGTAGTACCTTTACATTATTTGTACTAGAGCTCTCAGAGGTGGCATCTGTAACATTCATCTGTCACTCCAAGTCTATCTTGTGCATCTAAAGTTCATCTCTTGCCACTTTTCTTCACATCTCTGGTATTTTAAAATTTACACAACCTGTAGTATACAATAAAACTGAGCAGATTGTAACTTTTGGTTACCCACCTTGGTGAGAAAAAAAATTCCCTTTTACCATTTCAAAATTTGTAAAATTTTGAAAATGTAAAATCTGAAGACAACAAAAAAGGGAGTTAGTGTTTCAAATACACAAATTGTCCTACAAAGGATAATATACTACCTCCAGATGAATGTGGACCTTTTGTTACCAGTGTTAGTGCCAGTAGCCAACTGAGATACCAAAACATTCAGTTCCAAAATCTTCTGTAGGCAAAAGTTTACAGAGTGCACTCTCAAGCTATTTTTCTGTGTCTCTCTGGTTCTGAGATTGCTTTGAACAGCAGAAGTTCATACAATTGTATCAGGTTCTGTAATCACACAGAAAAGTTTTTTCTGATAACCTTTTAGTGGTGAAGTACTGTTAGATCAGTTGTATACATACATTGATTAATATTACCCCTTTTTTTTTTTTTTTTTTTTTTGTAAGACTATATATATGTATTAGGTTTAATTTAAGTATAATGAATTACATTTGCATGAGTTCTCTCTTTACAAATATTTCATTGCCTGAATGTGAAGATTAATATTTCTCTAGTCTTTCTCTTCTTGGGAAATAGTATAGTTTGTCTGTCTGGTGACTTATGACATATGTAACACATCCAGCTCACTCTTTGCATGCTCTGATTAAGGATCTTACCTTTACTTTTATATATCACTCATGGAAATGTTTGATACTTAAGGCAAATATATTTCCAGCTGAGTTCTTATGCTCATCGTAGGTTTACTGATGTATCTTTTCCAAATCTTCATTAGAACAACTCTTATGGTGATGGTACTTCAGCTGATTTCTGACTGCATCTTCTGCTGTGTAAAGAACAGCAAGTTAAAGAGTAAGCAATTAATTAATTTTATTGGTAAGAGCTTCAATTATTATTGAGTTCAAAATAAGTATGCTTATTTACTTATATGAACCTACTTATTTAATTCATCCAATCTGAGAAGAAATTACAATTTCCTTAGGGCCAGCTTTGTAATTGTGCAGTTGAGATAACTCAAAAAGGAAAGTTCATCAGTGTTTTACTTTAAAAACCCAGAATACACAAACTCAACAGTTAAGTTATTATTAATGAATATCAAATAGGGATGCAAACTGTTGTTTCTATGAGGTCTTCTGCTTCTCAGGTATCTTCTGTCTTCCATTGGTCATTGGGATCTTTTTCGGTGTAGTTAAATCTCCTGCTGCTCCTGGGGATGCTTTTGTCTGATAAGGTGTCCAAAGGACTTTTGTTTTCTTTCATCTTTCATTTCACATGAAATGCAACAACAACAAGAAAAAGCCAAAATGCAAAAGCCAAACACCCTTGTTATGTAGACTGGTGATAAGGATAATGACTGATGTTGAGCATTTTGATCATTATTGATTCAATCATCATCTCACCAGCACTAGTTACAAGTGAAAAAGAAAAACATCAAGGACCAACCCAACATCCACTATTACACAGCGTTCATTCTGGAGGGATCAGTCAAGAACAAAATCCTGCAAATACCACTGGCAGTATTGAACAACATGAATTTACCACTGCAGGTGAAAATTATTTTGGAAAGGAAGCTTCTACAGGTAACATTACAGGTCACATTTTAGTAAATTTTCAGGGTTTTCTAAAGATTCAGCTTTAGGATTTTATTACTAACATTTTTGCATTCTGAGGCTGTAGCACAGGTTCTGTGAATAAACCTGAGCAATTTTGATGTTGTATATATATTTTTTAATTAGTCTATTCTTCAGACTTGTTCTGGAGATTTCTCTTTTATTTGTCTTGTGTGTCAAGACCTTCAGTAGGTCAATTCTGTAACTGTCTCAGATGTTTTGTGTTGTGTGTCATGCAGTCACAAGCTTTTAACAAGCTACCTTACCAAGGTTTTCTCTGTAGGAAACAGAGAAGATTTAAATGGAAAAATATGTGCTGCATTTTTCACTCCCTTGGGAACTGTGTTAACTCACCTGTTGCAAGCCATCATTGGACCCGGGATTATTTTTTTCCAGTTTTTGTTTGTTTTCTAGTTCTATCTAGAAAAATTATCTAAAGTGTCTACTCATCCCACTTTTGAACTATTGCAAGATGATACTGGTGATGAAGGGAAGAAAACAAAGCATAATGTAAAATAAGAGAGAGGGTTCTCTTTTCCATTGGTTGAATCAATTGAAATATTAAAGATCAAATTATACTGTAAAGGTGGTAACTGAAAATTGGTATATTTAATTTCTATTCATGTGAATGTACCAAACTAATGAGTTAATGACAGATGTGCTGTACTAAGCACTGCCAACAGTGAATGCATCACAGTCATCATCTGCTCTTGTGGATTATCAAATACAGGTCTGATAATTGTTATACTACACTACTATAGCAATATATAATGGCCTAATGGCAATTAAAATTGTAGCACACTGGCAAATTTCTTGCTTATTTTTTTCCCCTTATTGGGTTAAATGGGTTAAGAAGGTTTATGCTCTTTACAAGATTTGGATACTCTTTTGCTATGATTGTCTAATAAAAACTGCAGGTTGGTTGATATGTATAGTGTTTTTCTAAATAACTACAATATCAAATATTCTCCAGCTGAATGTTGTCTCATTCTTTGTGTGCAACATTCACAAATCTGTAGCATAACCTAGCATTCCCCTTTGTCACACTTCCTCATCTGTTTTCCTAGAGATGCTGCAACTAATGAAACAGTGATATTTTGAGGGGAAAAAATTGGATATAGTCCACACACTGAAATTATGTGATTAAAATCTTGTTGATGGGTCATATCCTTGCAGTTATTTATGTCTTTGACATTTTTAATTGTGCATCAGTGAGTTTGGTTTGATATTCAACAATACAAAGTCAACAGCAAGATACAGAAAAATAATTTTGAAAAAGAGTAAGACACCTTGATTCTGAAAAGAACATGCTCAGTTTGAGGAAGGAGTTGGTCCTGCTTATGACAGTGGGCAGCTTTTCTAATTATAAACCAGCATGAGAAGCATATCTACTTTACTTCTCTTTGCCATTAAATGTAGTAGACATGAGAGCAAGGCCTGTCATAGAGACAAGAACTGAAGAAGAGAATAATGTGAGAAATGGATCTTTATATACTGAGTTCATAATTGCTTCACCATCATCATAACAGCTGTGGTCCCCAGCCGTGGGGCCAAACAGAACGACTCAGCACAGGACCCATTGGTGTATCCAGGCTGGGATGAGGGAGAGGATTCTGCCACACAGCCTGCTGTAACGGATAGAGTTATCCCTTCCAGAGAGAACAATCATGAAACAGAGTCTTCCACTACAGGTACTACTAATAATGTCTGTATGTTGCATCACTTCTGTCTCTCAGGTGGCCTCTCCTGGAAAGATGTTGCATGAACTTGTGGGCAGGAGTAATTACTGATCTCTTAAAATAATGACAAACTGTAGAGTGATTAATTTTCTCTGAGGTCTGTCTGAATGGTGGTGAAAAAGAGGATCTCAATTTTAGCTCCATATTAAACATTTGTTCTTTACTTGCCAACACCTCTTATAGGGGTTTTCATTCCTAGTGAAGCATGGCTATGAAACTGCATTCACCTCATCACACAAGTTAAATTATTTGGTGCTGCCAGACTGTCTTTATCACAAAGTCGAATCCATACTTACATATATTTGTACCTCAAGAGGTTAATCCATTTAACTTGTGAATATTCACCTGGCAAGAGTGTTCTTTTCATAGACTTCATAGAAGTATTTATCCCTCTGGTTCATTCATAGAATGATGAGAGGCAGGAACCTATAAAACTTGCATGACACAGCATCATGATGCATTCTCATATAACACAGTATTTATAATATCAAAATAATGTTCTAAAAACACAGTATGATCACTTCTTCTGGAGGTTTCCTCTCTCCATCTGCCCCTGGAATCTGTATATGTTGCTCAGCATGCTCCAACATGCTGAGCTTAAATGTGGAGCTTAAAGGTCTCTCAGAAGCCAGTGACAGTGGAGGAAGAAGCAGAGGCCTTCATATCTTCTTGACTGTCAGTATTGGTACCTGTAATGTGAAACACATTGTAACAGCAAGTGACAATGCCAAGGTAGCTGAGACTCTGTAGGTAGCCTGGGATGCAGGTCAGGGAATCCTTCTGACTTCTGCCTCTGTGTCTTTCCCTGTCTCCACTGCCCTTGGGAATCTTCTTAATTAAGTGAAAAAAGCAGATTGGAATAGCAAATGGATGTGTCTTACCAAAACTGTGAGAGAGCAGTGACGATGTACAGGACACAAGGTCTCACTTCTCTGCCCTTTTTGTGGAGGGAAAAGGGTAACAGTGTTTTAAGGGGAACAGGAGGCTTGGATGGGATGGTAATGGGAATGCCACAGCAGTACACATGGAATTCACAGCTATTAAATAATCTGTTTAAATCGTCTGTTATTAAACCATCATAACAGCTGCTGTCTCTCCTGATGGTGCCCACCACAAAGAGCCAACTCAAATACCTCTGCCTTGGGATAATGAATCAGAAATGAGCACTGAAGGCATCACAAATCCCACGTATGCCCCTGGGGATGAAGTTCTCCACAGGACCACAGCCACTATGACCAAAGCTGGTAATGGCTCTCCTCTGATGGGTACCAGTAAAAATAATGGATTGTACTCATTTCTCATGTCTGGTGTGAAATGAGACATTATTTCTTCTGAAACTGGCTTCTTTCCCTGTCTTTCTCATCTTCAAAGTCTGCATTCTTGTTGTGAAATTGCAGTGCAAATGTTTTTATGATTTTATTGCATGTGAATATCCCAACAAGAATTCCTGTCTGTTTAAGGATATTTTTTTCCTGCGTCCCCTGACTTTGCTCAGGTGTATTTTTAACTGAGAAAGTAGTTGCTTTTTGGAGGTGGCTGGTAGTGTAAATATTTGTTTTTCATATGTAGTCATTCCTGGTCTTAATATTTCAACATTTTCTCTTAATACTGTAAAATTTGATATAATTTATTGGAGTTTGTTCATGTAGTACTTCAAGGTTCTAACTTAAGTTCCCAAGCTCTGCATGTTATCCATTTCAAATTATCTGCCTTCAAAATACTGCTTTTTCATTTAACACAAGATTTTTTTTATCACACTGTAGTTGTTTGGAACTTCTTGCATCTTTTCTTCCTGCATATTCTAAAAAAGAAATTCTAAGGAAAAATTAGCAGTTATCCTTTTGCTTTTCTTCCTCAAAATCCATTTTTATCTGGATTATTTAATCCTCAACATTTAGGACTTGACAGAGAGCTATGAAAACTACAAATTGTGTGGTTTACAAATACAGTTTGTGGATTGAAATATAGTTGTGGTCTCTATCATCTACTCATATTTTCTGAATATGAATGGGACTCTGTAAAGTTTCCCAGTTCACTGTTTTCAATCTTTATGAGGTTTGACAGGTCAGTTACAAATATGAAAACCCAAGTATGATTTTGCAATTTGTTCAAATGTTTTCAATTAAGTCATTCTAATCTAATTCCTATGTAACAGGAATTCTTATATTCTGAAAATAATATTGCTGTTTTCTTGCTTATAACAGTGTTCATTAGGTGTTTTCAAAACCAATATTTTAGGCTGCATTGCGAATATTAGTAAAGGAAGAGACAACCCAAAATGTCATGCACGTGTATGTCTTAGGCAGAGGATATTCTTTCTTTTTAGCTTTGTTTAGTTGTTTTGTTTTTCTTCTCACTGCATAGTCTACATAGGCTAATAAATAAAAAAGGTAACTAAAATTACTAAAATAATGAGGGAGTAATATGCAAGGTGCATTTTAAAAATGTTTTTGAAGTTAACTTAGCCATCATCACAGCAGTCACAGCCTCCACTGACATTCTGGCACCAGAAGATATAACCCAGGAAGCATGGGCACCTCACCTTGTGGTAACAGCTGCTTCCTCTCCTGATGGTGCCCACCACAAAGAGCCAACTCAAACACCTCTGCCTTGGGATGATGAACCAGCTCAGGGCACTGAAGGCATCACGAATCCCACGGATACGCCCAGAGATGAAGTCCTCCACAGGACCACAACCAGTGTGACCAAAACTGGTAATGACTCTCCTCTGATGGGTACCAGCAAGAATAATGGATCATACTCATTTCTCATGCCTGCTGTGAAATGAGACATTATCTCTGCTGAAGATGCCTCCTTTCACTATCTTTCTCATCCTGGGGATCTTCATTCTTAGTGCGGATTTGTGGTGAAAAATCTGTGATAGGATCTGTGAACAAGGCATAAGGGACTCCTTCCTGGTGAACTTGGTGGTTTCTGTCCTTTGCTGAAGCATGTGTTTGGGTGATCTCCTAAATGTCCTGTGAGGCATGCACTTTGGTGATTCTGAATCTGCAGCCTCATCTTCCTTTCTTGTGCATCAGTGGGATCAGACTGGATATGCTTTGGCATCATGACTGGTGTGGTGGAGGTGCTCTGGCAGGTTAATCAGATGACTTGGTCCTGTGACTCAGCAGCAGCACCATCACTGGGGATGGGTGTCCCAGTGGTGAGGGAAGAATCATAGAAGAGTTACATCCCTTAAATTCTGCCATCAGTTTCTTACATCTCTTCCCATGTGTATTGCCAGGCAAGAATGACAGAGGTGAGTTCACTCACTCCTGAGTTACAGGGTCAGGTTGTTGCTGCTGAAGTCTGTTCTTCTAAAGGTGTCCCCTTTCCATCTGTCACTGGGATCTGCATCTTGCTCCAACATGCTGAACATAGATGTGGAGCCTAAGGGTTTCTCAGAAGCCAGTGACAGAGTGGAAGAAAAAGGAGAGGCCTTCATGTCTTCTCTCCTTCTTCTGTGCTTTGCATGAGGAAGGTGAAGGTGCTTTCTGGCTTGCTGTGGCCCAGGAAATGATATGGGTGGTGGTTTTTGTGAGTGCTCCCTGATCATGGCACCATCATGACAGTCGTAGAGTCCATGGATGATGCCGACCAAGAGAAAACAACCAAGGACCCACTGGCACCTGGCACTGCACCTGGAAGGGAAAGTGAACCAGCAAACACCACAGATGATTCCCATATCCATGGGATACCTGGAGTTTTTTCAGATATTGAGGATCGTTTTATTCCCTTGCAGACTCCTCTTACTACCAGTAAGAAATGAATTATAACCATTTTCATTTATTTATCCAGTTGTTATGGAGGACAAAACCTATTGTCCAAAAATGTGTCCTAAACAAAACTGTAAATGGTTGTCATATTGTGATTTCCTTTTTGGGTTTTGTTATTGGTTTTAACCTGCTGATAAGATGTCACGAATGGTATCTCTTTCTGGTAAAAGCATTAGCTAAAAGGCTGAAAACTGTGTTTTGCAAATAAGCTTTTCTTATATTCTCAGCATGTAACACAACTATTGAAATGAAGAAGTGCAAACTTTCTGTTTGTGCCCATACCTTTGTGATAGCATTTTGTCTTTTTTTTTTTTTTTTTGCTGTCCACAGATGACAGCTATGTAACCCTTAATTATCTGTCACTTTTTCCCCATCTGTAATGCCTCTACATTAGCTGAATATGTACAGAAGAAAGGTAATGTTCTGTGGCACCATTTTTTTTTCCTAGCTATATGTGCTGTTGGTATCTTTCCAGTGATTAATTGTAGCTGTTACTGGGCTGTAACTGACATTTCATTTGTGAACAGCCTTGTTTTTTAAAGGGTTATTCTTCTGATCAAGTTAGTACAGTTAAGTGTTTGCTTACTGTACTACATAGAGCCTTTTTTTTTTTTTTTTTTTTTTTTTTTTTTTTTTTAAATGTGTGGTCATGTGCTATTAATAAGGGAAATGAAGGGACTTTTCCTTATTCCCAAATGTAGTTTCCATACAAATAACCATCCTAACAGTAAGGGGTTTTTTCCCAATTCAGCTAATACAAACACTGTTTTCATGCACTTTCTTGGAAGTTAGTGAAACCATTCCAGAGTAGAATTTGGCCAATGCTCTATGGGCATTCATTGCACATAAACAAGATTATACCTATATTTTTACAGCATTATACAGAAAACACTTGAAAGATAATTCCCTTAATAATTCATTAAGAGTAACTAATACATTGTGAGGTGGAACTATGGCTAATTATTTTTTCAGTAATTTTTTTAAAACCAGTAAATTCAAATCTCACAAAATGGCCTGGTTATAGTATTTTGACATAGGCATAACATTATAGACATAAAATATGTATTTGACAGAATTTTATTTGACAGCTAAAGCTGGTTTTAGTAATGTCTTCCTACTAAAACTAATTTCTTTCATTTCACAGGCCCTATTCACTTAATTAATCTAAGCTGCCTTCTTAATTTTATGTGCAGACATTACACACTATGAAAAAATGTTTGCTACCTTTCATTTTGAGCACATAAAACCTGTAAGAACTGGTTTGAATCTTTTTTCAGTGGAAATATCTGCATTGAATCTTTGCAGTCAGTACCCTAGCAAAAGGCTCAGAAGGCCATTTTCTTGAAACTCTTCCCCGGTGCATTTTAAGAACACAATAGACGGGAATTACTATGACACTACCACTGTCATCAAAAACTTATTTATTGAAGAGTTCGTTCATTTGTAATGTTGCCCAATATAGGTGAAATGGAATGGAAAAGATTCATGAATGTATTGTTAAAGGCCTTCTCTGATCACACAAATGGTTTGATGTACTGTACCACTTTTTTTCACTTGCTTTTTTTCTACAGCAATGTTTAACCTGCAGTTAGACATCACACTAAGTGTCCAAGTGTCCAAAGAATAACAAGTCAGTCCACTGAAGGAACACAAAAAATAACTGTCCATAAAGAACAGAAATCTAGTATGTTTCCAAAATGAAATGTAGAGAACTTTTGAGGATCCTTCCCTGCAACTTGCAAGCACTTCCCCAGAGCCAGAACAGCAGGGAACATGGATGATCCCCACTTCTTCTTCTCAGTGCTCAGAGGAGCAGCAAATGTAGCAGGTTTCTAGCAAAGAAATTTTAATAAATATCTGAATGCCTTTCTAAGGGATTTTGTGGAGGAAATATTCTGGTATTTTCAAAGATGACACAAAGCACTTAAAAAATCTGAGATGTAGTGTAGACAAGTTAGTAGGTCCCTTTTGGTCAGCATTCTTTGGCACTAGATCAAGACTCTTCATTATTGAATTAGTGTTCTGTCCTTTGTTGTGAGATAGCACCAAACAACGCCCCAGTCAATAAGTTTTTTGTTAATAAAAATAATACAAACATCTGGAAAAATCATGAACTTGCTGGCTATGCTTCACAGGGAGAATTAAACACGCTTCTCAGTTTTGCATTTGCCAGCTGTTACTAGGAAATGAGATCAGAAATGCTGGACAGAAATTAGTTGTAAAGTGTGTTAAAGAAAAATAACTTTACAGATGATTAGAGTTAGTGTTTAATTTCTTAGAGTCTGGAAGAATTCAGCGAGGTGGAGATCTGTAATATATTTTTATAGTGATAATGAAGTAGTCCCAAATGAAATTACTGTATCTATAGTCTGCTGATAATTTTCAACTTGGGATACCCTTATGGTAGTAGCATGAGCCAGGAATGTAATTGCATGGAAGTTTAAGCTGTATGGCCAACATGGAATATATAAGAGACTGATTTAAGATCTAATACTGTCTTGGAACCAAATTACACAACTTATTGAAAAGGACAAGAGGATCCACATCTAAGTTTGCAGAGAACACTTTTTTCTATTAGGAAAAAAATACTTTTAATTTTTAGAGCCCCACTCTGTAGCTGTCAAAGTCACAAGCATTCAGAGAACTATTGTTCTATTTTATGACTGCATTAGAGTTTTAGGTGTTCAGTTTTATCCTGGGTCGGAATAGAATTGTAACATAGGAGGGAGACAAGAGGGGAAAGCCATGAGTTTTGCTTCTCAAAATACTAAAGCTAGCCATAGTTCTGATGAGTGTCATGCTCGTAATTCTATGTGATAGTATAAACACTCATTAATTGCTTCAGCATGGACTTTCTAGAGTATGATTTTTACATTGTTAAATCTTCATATGTTGCTGTTAAATATTCATCAAGCATATTTGGCCTAATGGGTGGGGCTTTTTGTTCTTTAGGCTCTACCTCTAGTGTATATGGTAACCAAGGACCACACAAGGGACATTATGAATCCACTACTTCCCCTGAAGAGACTGCCACAACAAAAATAGCTTCACAACCAAGATCTGCCGCTGTACCAGGTGGGTTTTTGAAGTCTAATGTTTTAAAAATCCAAGTACAGATTTGTCTTCATATGAACTGAAGTAAGAGATGAAAATGAAGGTCAAATACAGTTCAGGCTTTGTTCTGAATCAGATAATATTCTGCATTTCACAAGTAGTCTGAAAAATAGAGCATATTGTAACTCATATAATTTTTCAGCAATATTACGGTGAGAGAAACCATGCATTTGGAGAATGGTATTAAGATTCAATAACTTTTATAAACTGAAATTAAATCAGGCAAAACTGAGTAAAATTATCTGCATAGCATCATATCCATGAGAATGTTCAGTGAAAATAACAGCCAAGACAGGCACTCCAGAATAGAGCTTGCAGACTAAAACAGAATAAAAAGAAGCCAACACCATGATACAGCTGCGAAAGAATGCAAATATATTCTGGGACTTATTAGTGGTAAAGTCATTTTTAAAACAAAGAAAATAATTATCCCACTCTACTTAGGCCTAGCAAGTTGGGAGCTGAAACTTTGTGTTCAGTTCAAGGCATTGCATTAGTCACATGGGAAAAAAGTGAAGAAGAGCATACAAAAAATTTTGGAAAAGCAACCTTTGAAGTACCTTTTGAAGAACTCATCATTTGCAGGGAAAACAGAAGAAGCATGCTACGAAAAGAATGCCTATCAGTTTTTCATCATGGAGTACTAATAATTAACTCATTAGAAGTGGTGATTTGTTTCAAATGAAATGTACGAGTCTTGTTAAACAAGGGACAGTTGTTTCAAACAAAGAATAGGCAGGACATAGCTCTTGGGAGAGGATACCCATCTGTAATGGTAGCAGAGCTATAATGGTAAGAGAGAGTAGGCAACTGGGGATGTTTTGAAACCTGCTTTACTAAAAATGTGATAAAAGTCATCCTGCAGCTGTGCCTAGGATTGTAAGTCAGTCATGCTAAGCCTTTTCTTTTGCCATTGGAGTAAATCAGTGAAAGAGCTCCTCTTCACCTATGCCCATCAAAGTGCCTACAGGTGACAACAGTGATGGGGTATTTAATTTGAGCTGGCCTGTGTATAGCTGAATGATGAAAATGTGTTTGATTTGCACACAAAGTCTTTGTAAACCAAACAAACTTTCATGGAAGCTAGGAAAAGAGTGTGACAGCCTAAAGGAAGTAGAAGAGACTGTGTTTTTGCAGTTCTGTAAAATGGCAGAACCACATGAGATACATTCACATGCTCCCTTCCCCTCCCTCGTCTATCCCTACAGACTGGCTGATCATCGTTGCAGCTCTGGTGGTGCTTGCACTGATCCTTGCAGTGTGCATTGCTGTCAACAGTCGCAGAAGGTAAGGACACACCTCTACATTTCCTAAACACACTGCTGTCACAGTAGGACACCAAATAAAGATGCTTGATTCCAGTCAGCAGGCAGAAGAGAATCAGAAGGCTTTAGCTACAATTCATTCAGCCTTTTTATAACATGCTGTGCTACAAAGGCACATTAGTGGTCCATAGGATTGACTCCTCTCTCCATTGGTTAAGTAACAGAAATAGCAAACAACACCTGGGAGAGGTTGTTATGTGAAAAAATACTGTTTGTACAAAGTTGTTTTGGAAAAAAAGGGAAACTGTTGAAAGTTTCCCTTGGGAAGAGCTAGCAATCCTCAGGCTCAGAAATTTTAATAATAAGGCCCACACACTGCCTTATTTTTTCTTCCTTGAGTCTCCAAAGCTTTGTCAAAGAGTGGTGTAGCAAACCACAGGAAAGAGCATCCCCTGCAAAGCTCTGTGGCTTGGAGTGTGAGGACACAGGTCACCATGTCCTGCACAGGTCACACATCAGCCTTCACACTCACCTAGAACCACTCACATGAAGTCAGCAGCTATATGAACCGTTTGGGCTTGTAAATGGAACTGTATATAGATCCCAGAAAAATAATTGCCCTCTATCTATTAGTTATTAATGGGAAAATCATGTTCACAGAGTGTGGAAGCTGGGAGATGAACATAGACAGTGACAACCACAGCATGAGCCAGGAATAATCCTCCACCATTAAAGCATTGTCTGTGTGCAGTGTGGAGGGGGCTGTCTGAGACAATCACAGTGACTCTGTGGAAAGCTGTCAATCTGTTCCCTCAGAACATGAGCCACTATCACTGCTGGCAGTCACAAGCATGTATGCTAACATTGCTCTCAGAGCTCTCAATAGCTTTATGTACTCACTTTTACAGATGAGGAAGCTGAGGAGTGAAAAGTAATGCAGTGGTCTCAGCAGAGTTAGCTGGGAAATTGGAAAAACTCTAGCCTAAAGGACAAGTTGTAATATTCTTACCTCTTTCTTTTCTCTGGGGGCTGTTCTGAGGTTACTTCCCAATTGTCTTCAAGTAAGGTTTTTCTACTTGAATGTTAAAATTGAGCTTTTTAACATAGTAACTATTTGCTACTTGAATGTTTGATTTTAAGTCTTTTTTATCAGAATGACCATATGATATCTGGAGATTTTTGTTCAGGAAGCAGTGAGCACATTTTTTCCTAGTCTGTTTTTTGCAGAGCATTCTGAGCTGCTCTTTTAAGAGGTGTGGAGATCCACAGCTCTTTGCTGGCGTCTTTTGATATTTTATGGCTGCAGAGCAGGAAATCATTCCCGAGGGTGTGTGTAACATTAGCAGAGTGAACTGAGCTACTTCAGATAAAATAACCTTCATCTATGAGTCAATAGGCATGAAAAAAAATTGTATTTCAGAAGCATAATAGTAAAAATGAACAGCCAAATTAGTCATTCAGGAAAAAAATATCCTTCATTTAAGAAGAAAACACTTAAAAGTCCAACTTCACCAACATATTGTCCCTCTTAGGCATGCTGGGCTGTGCATATTCAATTTACATAGGCTGTTTGAGGACAAGTAGGATGTCCAGCACTGTGTAGTCACAGAGTCATCTAAACAGTAAATCTGACAGCTGTGTAAGTACTTTTTTACTACACTGAAGGATACCCAGCCCACGATAACCAGTGTGCATCAGCTTTGACTTTAAAACTCTTTAAAACATTGTGTGTACACTTGTACTTTAATCCAGAGTTACATATTATGTTTATTGGGCAGCCCTGCAGCAAGTGCAACTTTAAAAGCACAGTACCTATATCCTACCTGAACATCCCCAGGAGCTCTGCTGCAGACAGCAGCAAGAATAGTTCTCCACATTTCCTTACTGTTGGTTGGCTTCTAAGCTTGGCATGCTGGTACAAAGAAAAAAACAGTTGTCTTATTTAATGAGGTGAGAGCTTGATCCAGATTTTCTGCTTGCTTAAGACTGTGCATTTTCAAAGCCGTGGTCCCAAGCCTGGATTTAGAAGGTGTCCTTATATTGGGGGTATTTACAAAGTTCATAAATGTGGATATAATCAAATGATAGAAAAAAATTCTAGCATTCAGTAATGAATGTTACTGCTACATGTAGTAACAGTAAATATAAATTAGATAAGTGAGCTCCTGATAAATTTTATGCATATAATGGTGGATGCTTTCAAAAATAAAATATGCAATATGGAGAAACTTTACACTTTGTATGGTAGAAGTGTGCACTGGCAGATGCAAGTTTAATTTCCAATCACTTTTTCCTTAATATTGACATTCAGTTTTTTTTATTAGACTTTATTTATAATATTTTATTTTTATTTCTTTCTAGATGTGGGCAGAAGAAAAAGCTAGTGATTAACAATGGCAAAGGGGCAGTGGAGGACAGGAAGACAAGTGAATTAAATGGAGATATCAGCAAATCACAAGAAATGGTGCACTTGGTACATAAAGAACAGTCAAATGACCGAACACAAGCATGTGATGAATTCCTGACTGTTAATGAAACACAAAACCATCACGAGTTTGACATGAAGACTGGAGTGTAATGGTGCCACACTGCCAAGCAGATCAGGGCTGGGGAAACCAAAATCATGTGGAACTTGAACAGGAATTCACAGATGCACTGTGCTACTGATGTCTTTTGAACATAAGCATAAGTTCTGTTTCTTTTTAATCACTTTGCAATGATGCCTGAGTTTAAAAATTGACATGTGCTTTCTGAAACACGCCCCCAGGACTTGCCTAATGCTTTCAGCTCCCAGTCCCTTCACAGAGGACTCTTACTATGTCCTGGGTGTTAGGAGACATACAAGTTTACATCATTATTCCCCAGATGGAAGGTCTTCACCGTGTGAAGCTAAAGAAGTATCCACTCACTCCATCTTATAGATATTTAAAGTATTAAACATGCCATTGTACAGAATTAAGTGAGGAAAAATATCAAGAGTAAAAAAAACAAGTTTAAACCCAAAAGGCATCTTCTACAATGTCTGCAACATCAGAATTCTTCAGAAATGCCTTCCAGCCAGGAAGAGCAGTGGGTACATTCAGAATCTGCCAGTATAAACAAAAAGTGACATTTTACAATTATGTGTGGCTTGGTCTGCAACAAGGGAAACCCAGAAGGACAAAATTTATTTATCTCTATTTTTAAATATCTATGGACATACAGCAAGTCTTCTCGGGAGGGGTAATAAAGGCACGAAAACATGAGCTGAAACATAATAAACTTCTATTCTCTATTATCCTAGAAACCTGTACAATTATCCTTCAGTTTTTGAGATGTTCATTGCTCTTCTCCCCCCCCCACCCCCCATTCACTGGTCTAAGTTTGTGCATGTTTTTAATGAGCCTGTTAATTAAGATAATGAAAAAAACAAAATTACCCCAGCTCTATCATATATGCACAAATTAAGCAATTGACATCACTAAGGAAGCTGACAGTATTCTGTTCCTGAAAATAGGTCTCTATATTGTGCTCCATTTTACTAAGGAGATGCTGAGCCTATTAAGATATTTTCCCCCATAGCTATTATATTATATGAGATTGCTGGTATTTTAAAAGTCGCTTTTCTATGATCTTGCTCATTTCCTCAGAATTATATTTCATCTACCTTTTTTCCATCTGCTTCTTAAAAACACCAAAAAGAAACATTGCTTGCTTCTTGGTATCAGAAGTTCAATTTTACAGAAGAGATCAAAGCAAATGAAAGGAAACTCTTCCCAGCCATGTAATATAGTAGAGTAGCTGAGCTGCATTGTTATATGCTTTTGTTATGTCCTTTTGTGTCTGTTATGTAAAGTATTTGTATTAAGCTATGATGCTGTGCATTATATTGATATGAATTGTCAGGAAAAAAATTATTTACTACTAGTGGTCTGTGCCATTTTTAAGAAAGCTTATTGGACTGGAGGGAGAATTGTAACTTCTAATTGGACTGCCCCCAGAAATGCAGGGAAAAACATTGTTCTGTGTCAGCTGTGGGATGTGGATGGGCTGCAGCAGGGTTAGTCAGGAGTTCTGTTCACTGACCATATCTCCTGTCTTTGAAAATGTTCTGTTCTAGAGTATGTTATTTTGCGTTCTCCATCTGAAGCAGTTTGCAGGGTGAATATTCAGCTGGCTAAATAATGACTTTAGCTAGAACTGATCTTTACTGGAACATAAAGCACAAGACTGCTGATTATATTTCTGAGTCACAGCCCTCCAGCAGTTTCCCATGTGCTCCATGGAAAGCCTCAAGTGCCCTGGTATCTGCTGGCAGATCTCCTTAGGGTGATTTACACCTGGGCAAAAAGTCCCAAGACAAAGTGATGTTTTAAAATCCACATAGGATGTTTTCTGACTTTATGTGAGTCAGATATTTCATCTGTGAACAGTGCATTGATTTTTGTTTAATGCTTTTAAGAATATTTTTCTATTTGTCATTAGAAATTAAAATGACCCATTGAAGGCTGTGATTAAACTGGTGTTAGGTATTCATTCCACTAAGTATGAAGATCCAGAGTAAGGATTATTCCTCTCTTTAAATCCTAGCTGAATATAGGTCTCAGTGGGAAGGATGTATTTCATTGTCCTGGAGGGTGAATGTCTCTTTTAAAAAACAACAAAAATCTGTGGCATGTTATTCATCTCCCTATTCAGATGTTGGATGAAGAAATCCACAAACTTCTTTGTAATTTATCTTCTAGTCAGTAGCTATAAAAGCACAGACAACACTGGGTGGGTTCTTTGTATATTTTTAAATGGGAGATGCTCAAGAGGCAATGCCATCATTTTATATATGCTGATCCTTTTTAGATTATGTCCTGTGACTTATGTGTAATTGTTTCATTATAGTTTCAAAACTAGACAGCCATTTCATATGTGTAATACAGTACATATTTTTATTAATCTTGCTTTTATTATGAGGGGTCGTTTGTTGTGTGTATGTATTTTTATATAGAGCACTTGGTATATTTGCATATTTATTTAACAGATTAATCAGAATGAAAGAAAATGCCATCTCTAAATTGTAACTAGAAATAGTATTGCTAAAAAAAATTGGACTTTAAAATAAACTTCCAAAATAAACCTGACTCCACAATGAGGATAAAATATAAGTCCAGCTGTTAGTGAGAGAGAAGTATTCAGCTGGATAGCTGTGTTGAGCACTGTCATCATTTGTTCTGCTTGCAAATTCCAAGCCAGGCTGAGGTGGATGCTGTGAGACCTTGTCTGCTCTTGGAGTTAGTGATGAACTCAGTTTTCCCCCAGAAGCAGACACAGCTTCAACAGCTCGGTTCAGTTTAGGATCAGCTCTGTAAGATCTTGACTCCCATTCCTGGCTCACTGAACCAACAGCATTTGGAGAGTGCAGCACCCAGCAAGATCCAGCCCTTCCCCCTGGGTGCTGACAGACAGACAGACTGTGTCTTGGTCTATCCTTGGTGCCCAAGAAGAATGAAGATCTCTCCTAAAGAAGTTAAGGTCAGACCCTGTGATCAGCTTGTGCCATTCCTTTGTCTTGAAAAGTTTCAAATAAATGTGATCCAGACCAGTGGGAATACTGTCTAAAGCAGCAAGCATATTTAAGAGAGGCTCTGTATGTTTTATGGGAATGTAATATTTTCATGAAGCAATGCAGGCTGGTTGTTTCATCTGTATTTTGTTGAAGTTCTGAAAAGGAGTATTTGATTAAAGCAGAGAAAGGATGTGCAGCTGTCATGTCTGCCTTTGTGGATGTGAAACCCTTTCCACAAAACCAGTTCCAAAATTGTACTTTTGCAGTTTTTCATATGAGAGGGATGGGTTTTGTGTGTCCCTTGTCAACAACAACAGCTTCTGCACTAATTAGTTTGAAGCATGTTGCCTGGAATATTTTTAGGAGACAATTGCCAAGTGTCTCTTTAGCACATATCACTCTGGTTAGGGATGGTCTTACTTATTCTTTCTGTAGATGAAGGAAATAAATCCTCTGACAACTGCGTTCTGCCTCCGCACACAAAGACTCCAGGGTATTTTGTAAGTCAGCAGTTAATGGGTTTATTTTAAGCTATATTAGGCCATTAGACAATATTTATTTCTTAATCTTTATTAAACAATTCAAGGGTCTGATTCCTCTGAGTATCTGCAAGAGCTCTGATTAGTCAAATACCAGCCCTTTTGGTAACCACGGGTTCTGACTACTTCTCCGTGGAGAGGAGAAGGACAAAAGGTGGCAGGAAAAGGGCTGTTCCTTGGGGTGTGGTTCCAGCTGTGTGGGAGTGGGTGACAAAATTCCTCTTCCTTATGGGTGGAAAGAATTGTGCAAAGGTGTTTTGGGCGTGGAGCTCTGGGGGATTCAGGACAGAGGGAGAGCACAATTTCTGGGAAAGGATGTAAAGGGAGAGTGAAATTTCTTTACTACAACTGGGAAAGTACCTTCAACACCCCCAAGACTCTGGCACTTGAAAGTTTCACAACCCTGAGTGGTAAAAAGGAGCCTTTTTCTTTGAACCTCTCCCACCTCCAAGTAATCCTCTACAGCCACCACCTCATTTGAAGACTGATTTTGAATTTTCCCCTGGTAGCTTATTTCTCACTATTGCTATGCCCTGCTGCATGTGGCATCCCCAATGCTGGGGGCAAGCAGCTGTGGCAGAGGAGAAGCAAATTTATCCAAGATGAGTAACAGTGTCTTTTATACAGCACAGAGACTGCACTTTTTTTCTTCTCTTATTCACCCCTTTGGAGTAAGCTTAGGAAAGGCAAGTTTTCAAAAACGTTTTTAAGAGAGACTAATTTGATTTTTATTTATGCCTTAACATATGTTATACATGAGGTGAAAAATTACTGTAGGGACTGTACATGTGCTGAAAGCCCGAACACGTGCCAGTTGTTCAGGATGCCTGAGAAAAAAATGCCCAGGAAATGGAGCTGTGGAAGCAGTCTTAGCAGATAAAAGCAGTTACTCTCTCCATCTCCCTTTTTCTCTTTCTGGTCTCTTTTCTGTCCCACTGTGTCAGAACCATATCTTTTCTCAATCAATAAATGGTTCTTGGGTATAGTATTTGCTGCTTTTGGGCATTACTTTCATCTGAGAAATGGATCAAAATGAATCCTCCCTGACTCCTCTTACAGTGGGATGGGACAATTCTGCTTCTTGCTTATCTTCCTGTTTTGAAAGTGCAAGGTTGATACAGATCTTCACATTGCTCAAATAAGCTGCTGCATAGGGGTTTTTTAAAAGTTAAAACTGTAGAAGAGAATCCACCATCAAAGCAGCTCTCCTGACCTCAGGACAGTTGATTGTTAAAGTGCAGGTAAAGCAGGGGCAGTGAAAGCTGTAGACAGGCTTTAAACACATCCTTCTTTCAGTTTTGTCTGGATGGTTCCAGCAAGCAATAGAAAGGCTTTGTCTGAGTGACACCTTCAAGGAGTCTTGGATATTTTATTAGAAAAGTTTTATTAAAAGGAATTTATTTATTTATATCTTAGTCTAAAGGCAAAAGGGTTTTGGATGAAAAAGTGGGAGAATGAAACTCATCTTTATACATTCTATGCCACAAAAAGGTGTGCATTGAACACTGATTGGAATGTCTTTAGCTTTTCTTAAAAAAA
>WEIU01023065.1:293408-385267 GCA_013389925.1 Aegithalos caudatus | reverse complement strand
TTTTTTTTTTTTTCTCAGAAACAGACAGTTTCAGCTAGTTTTAACATTCCAGATAGAAGTGTACAAATTTCCTTTTTTGGGTTTGTTTGGGTTTTGTTTTTTGTGGGATTTTGTTTTGTTTTGTTTTGTAGGGTAGGGGGGAAGATTCTCCACATCTAATACATAGTAGAGCTTTCCCTTTGTACTAAAATGAAATTCTTAGAAGTAATGTACGGTCCCACTGGGGAAAAAAATGTGCAAATCTATAACAAAACAGGATTGTTCAAGTCTAAGATGTCACAAATTTAAGTGCATTTATCAGAAAAACCTCGAGCATTTTTTAGAAAATTTAGGAAAAGTCTCACTCAAACACACAACTTAGAATTTAGGTCAACAGCAGCTTTCTGCTGGTGCTGAAGCTGAGGCACAGCTGAGATTAGGAGTATGTAGACTGGAAGTGGTAAATCAGCATATGGCTCATAGGCAGTGGAGACTCTGTACATCCTGAAACTTTTAGGTCTGCTGAGTTTGTCCTGAGGTTCTTGTAACTCTCAGAGCAACTCAGGGCAGAGGAGGATGCAATAAGGCATTTTCCACTTCTCTGGAGGCTCTAAATTTTGTACCTGGCATCTGAAAGCCTTGCCTTGGGCAGTTGTGGTAGGATGGAGTCAGCTTTAACACCCATATTGCCAGTCTCACGTGGAAGTGCAAAAATTGTTTGGTACCATTTGGTACCAAATGGCTTTTGTACAGCTGAGTTTTAGCTTTAATTCTAAATTTAATTGTAGTCATTGGTGTACATCATCCAGCTTCTGTCAGTACTTTTCTTCCCTGGGTAAATCTAAAAAAACCCTTAGATCTTTTTTAGTGACCACATTTTCCTTTGCATGAATTGAGACTCCACACTTCAATTTTTCTCATAAGAAACAGCAATAAACTCTTCTTCCCCATGATGGAATTAAAGTCTGAGTTTATATTTATATTTTATCAAAGTACTTCAGCAAGCATCCTGTTCAGGGCTGCTGCTGCAGATTGCTAGCAGCACCTTACCAGAGCTAGCTTAGAGAGACAGTTTTCTGCAGCTGAGTTATCTGAGTCCACAGCAGCTGAAGCCCATACATGAGACACAGAGATCTCAGCTGGCAGCAGCACACCAAGGGAGAGAAGAGTCTCCCTGGACAGGCTGTGGACTACAGCCATCAGTGGTACATACCTCAGAGCAAAGGTTGGACTCCTTTTAATTTTTGGATCCACAAATTATTCTCTTGTTTTAGCCTTGTTCGAGCATTGCCTGTCCATCTGTAAACATTGAGTTTGTCTTCTTGTAAAACTGTTTCACAATCATCCCCTCAGTTCAACATGTTTTGTTTTCCAGCAGGTCTTCAGATTCACTAGCTTTATAGTTCTTTGGTATTTCCCTGCAGTTCTTTAGTAATTTATTTTCTAGTTAATCTTTCTTTCATTAATCAAGTGAAAGTCTGAAATTAACTCAAGATAGGGATGTTTGTTTGTTCAGCCAGTGACTTAAAAACAAACTTACCCTTTGTTCAAGAAGGTTGACTTCCTCCCTGCCTATGAAGAGGACAGATATAAAGCCTGCCTATTGTTTACTGGCTGGTCAAAAATGGGAGAAGCCTGGTTCAGAAACAAAGCTGAAATGATCCAGTCAATTTAGAAACACCAGAAACCTGGGTGAAATAGTAGAATGAATTCTGAGTGCATTTCCTAGCTTGGTCCCTCTTCTTGTCCCTTCACTGCACTGGGAGTCATCTGCCTTTTCTCCACACATCTGCAGGGCAGAATTTTTCAAGTGGTGTTCAGGGATCACAGGAGAGTGATCCATGCAGCATTTTCAGGCAACCCTGAAAACAGCCAAATGGGAGATAGATCTGTTTTACAAATGACTACACGAAAAGCAAACATTTTTAGTTCAGTCACAGGTGAGAATGAAGAGCACAACCCTGTGTCAAACAGACCCTATGCTGCTTTTCCAAATGCTCATCCCTGTACTTCAGAAGCCCTACCACGAGTGTGAGGTCTTGCTCCTCCAGACCTTGTTCCTGTAGTTTTGGTGGGCAGCAGTCAGTTTTGTCATTTATCTGTCTCCACAGACACATCTTGTTTATCACCACAGAACCTGCCTGCCCGAACCACCACGACCACAAGACCTTATCTTGCATGCAATCTGTTTTCCTTCCTGCCCTCATTGCATGCTGCACAAGTGAGACAGCAGGCAGTCACCTGCCTAGTCTGGGAAGCTGCCTCAGCTTTGGGTGCCTGCACAGGGCTCTGCACAGCTTTGGAAGCAAAATTGCAAAGCAAGTGCTTGCTGCAAATAACTCCTTCCAGCCCAACTGAGTGTAATTTTTAATGCTGTTTTTGTCCTAAAGCACTGTACATTGGGGCCACCTGTTTCTTTCATAACCTTGCCCTGTTCACATGCACTGTCTAAAACAAAGGGGAGGATTGTTTCCCATCTAACAACCCTGAAGTATTATCTCAGTTTTTCTTTCATCCCTGAGAGGAGATACAGAAATATCTCTTAATATGGGCCTATGATTCATAACTCACTGGCTTTTATAGCCCCTTTTAGAGACTCTCCTGTAGAGAGGAGCGCATTCCAGACATAAACACACTCCTGAAATAATCTTTTTTTTCTAAGGCTACAGACATGAAGAAAACAGGTTCAAGGGGCTTGCAGTGGCTTAGAGAATCAGCCTTTGGGGTGTGTATTTTAAGAAAGGTCAGCTTCATATAATTGCAGTACTGGTTCCTGCATGTGTTGGTTATTTTAGGTCATTTTGCAGAAACACTGCTTTGAAAAAAGCAACATACACAGGTTGGTGTTGAGCCTTTAATTTTAAACTTTGATTCTGATGTGTAACATAAAAACAGACAAATTCCTTTTCTGGAAGGATTCTGATCGTACAGGGTGCACAAGAAGTATGTGAGTGATGGGCATCCTGGAAAAACCTCAGCAAGGAATTTTATGTGAGCGGGATGCATTTATTAACAACACTTGTTGATTAGGCCAGATCAGGACATTTTTGCTCTGGTATCAAAATGGCAGCAGATAGATTTACTTTTTCAGCAAACCAGATTTACTTTTTACTGTACCACATCAGGGCTTAGTTCGTTACTGACTCAGAGGGCAGACTGCCAGCTGAGATACTGCCAAAGCCACTTCCTGCCATGCCTGGATTTCTTTGGAAATTTCTCAAGTGGATGATTAAGAAGAAATAGGCCCAGGGTTGTGCCCACTGTTAGTGCTCAGAGCCGAGGTTTTGGCGGTGCCTTTATCACACACCGGTAGCTGTGCTATTTCCGTAGCGCCGGCTATTCCCAGCGTGCATAAACGTTGGAGCTTTCTCTCCATACTTGGCAACTGCCACTCCACTGGGCCATGGTTCACTCCATGAGATCTCTTAATTTATGTGTTAAATACTGTTGATTTCTTTATAAAGAACTCCAGAAGTTCTGCTACAGGCTTTGTTTATTTTTTTTTTTTTTAGAAAGGCTATGAATAAAAGATTTATTTTTTAGCAGCCAGGGGAGGGAAGTAGGTTTCTAAAGCAACTGCAACCATTGATTTGTGCCCTCCTACTCTTTTAACATGTCTTTTCACTTCTCTAGGCTTCATTGCCAAGAAATGAAGTTAGTGAATCCTGGCCTTTGTGAGAAATGAGCTCATTTTCAGCCAGCATCCTGGAATATTTGGAGGATAAAGTGAGGGGTGAGATTGCTAACTCTTTGGCAAAGTCAGGTCCATCTTCTACCCTACATGTAGGTCTCAGAACACTCAGCCTCTCTCATCAGACTGCTTTATCTAAATTCCTACACAAAACATTCCCATGTTAAGCCCAAGCTGAAATGAAAACTCACAGATGTAAGACATGAAAATTATGAATCAACATTTATTGATGATATGTACATAAGAGGTACAACACTTAGTGAAATATTATATTCATGACTATTTCCAGTATAGAAAGAATGTCTAGTTTGTTTTATACATGAAAGTTACAGAAATCAGTTCACTCTGTAAGAAAGCATTAAAAGCAAATGACTAACAATCCTTGTAAAGAGGAAAGGATCTGAACTACAAAAATAGAATCAGTCGACAAGGCATTCCAACTACAATATACATGAACAGAGCCCAGGGTTGGGAGAAATTTTATCATCTCATTTATTAATTTCTAAACAAACTGTGCTATAGATACTGTACAGTATGTAATTTCAAAATCTCTGCAACTTTCTGAGTGTAAAGACCAAACTTATTCTTCTTCTTTTTAATCATTTTTACAATAGAACATTGCAAAACATTCCAGTTCATGCCTGGTCACCTTAAAAAAGGAGCAAGGGATGATGAGCAGGCAGCACAGAGTACTCCAGTGTGCAATTCATCCTGAAGCATAATGGGACTCACCAAGCAGGATAGTTTCTGTGCTTTGAGGCCTGATTTTTATTTCTTTCAGCCTAGAGGGGGTGATTATATTTATAAGATCCAGGTCCACAGTATCTATGAATTAATCAGCTTCTTGTTGATGCTGGGTTCTATTTTCTCATAGATCTGAACTGTAGATTTCAGAAGATTTTTGCCACTGACTGTGTAGTTGATCTGTCTTTTTTTATGATCAGACACACTTTTGTAAATAACAGGCCTGTACAACAACCACAGTAGCTTTAGGAGCATTTACTTTGGCATTTATTTTCCAAAAAAATGCTAATATCCCTTTGTAACCATGAAAGAAACAGTGCCCCTTTCCCCATGAGTGTGTTCATCTTTCTCAGAGACTGTTCCTGCTAAGGGGATGAAGCAGAGGCTCCTACTCAGACTTCTCAGGCACTCTGGAGAGAACTGGCAGCCCCTTGCTGCCTGCAGGCTTGCCAGTCACAGCCGTGGGACCACACTGCTTTCCTGGCATCTGCGGTCAAGGAGTAACTGGAAGTGACTCAGAGGGATCCTGTGATGCCCTGATGTGACTAAGGGCTGAATGATGCACACAGCCAAAAGCAGCCCAGGCATCCAACAGGAATGCAGTTAGATGGACTTCCCCTCACTCATTGTGCCAATTTAAATGGTGACTTACTAAGCTTCTGGTGATAACGAGTCCAAACATTTCAGGCAAACAAGAATAAAATAAAACAGAAACTTATCATTCCAGGTGAACATTAATTCTTTATGTCATAACAAGTGTGTTCACCAGGCAGCAAATTTATGCTGGGATCACTTTCACTCACTGCCAGGGAACTACACACATGCAGCTTCCAACACACACCATACTGGTTAGATAGCTGAAAACTAAAATTAACATATTTACAATGAGCTGGTTGCATACATGATTCTGAATGTTATTAAATCTGGGTACTCCTTAAGAGACAGATAAAGTAGTTACTAAGATGTGGAACCTAATCAGTTGAACGGTCAAAAAAGAAACAAACCCAGATATAAATGAAAAACAGAAAGTAGAACAACATTTTAAAACACAGTCTAATTTTCTACTATGGCTCAACACACATAAACCAATTAAATTAATTTAAAGCTACACATACTGTATACACCATTTCACTGAAATTACGTGTTGATAGCTACATTATCTACACTAAGTGCAGAGAGGCACTGGACATCATGCTTCAACAAAATGTCAAAACCAGTATCAATAAGGTTTTACAGCTATTAGTAACTCAGCACTATTCTATCTGTGATTCCTATTAAGTTAATACCTGTTACATCTGAGTTAAAATACAATATAGATCAAAATACAAGGGTATATTAACACACTTCCTACATATATATATCTACTAGAGACTTAGGCTCCAAAACCTCAGCAGAATAACATGGCCCCACGAATTTCTGAATAGTTGAAGAGATACCCAGTATCAGTCACACTGGGACAGCAGTCCTTCCTATTCCATGTTTTCTTTGTTTTGAATTACAGTCAAAGAGCTAGTAGGCCATAGAAGATTTTTTTTTTTTGCTTGTTTGTTATATAGCTGTTATGAATATTTATATTATTTTTATTCTTCTAAAAGCAGTTCCTTATTAATTAAATTGAAATTATTATAGCCACGGCCTTAATGCCAACAGGTATTTGCCTAATGGGAAGAAATTACCAAAATGAGAAGTAACTGTCATTTGGGTCGAAAAATATAGTGGTTATTCTCTTTAAAAATACTTAAGAAAACAGGAGGTATTTGTATGGATGCTACCCAATTGGTCCCATGGTGGTTCTGTTGGTCCTTTTTCAAGAAGGCAAAATTAGGTGGCAAAATCCTGAACTTTTTCCACAGGCTGAACTCACACACACTGTGTTCTAGCAAGATGGATGGGGTGCCTTACAATATGTTTTCTTTTGCCTATCCAGATCTATTTTCTATAAATTGCATTCTGAGCCAGTCAGTTATGCATTAACAGGTCCTAAGGAAGAACTGCAGGATTTGGCAAAGGTAACATCAGGAAAAATTACAAAAGTGAGGGACGATTGCCCAAGACAGTCAATCTAGAAGATTGCTCAGATTATTATAGTATTGTTCCATGATGGACTGCAGCATTTAAGGACATCTTGAAATTCCTATTTGCTTTTTGCATTTTGTGCTTTGTCTATAATTCATCATCAAACATAACACAAAAATATTTAATTGATCCTAAATGTCATAAGAAAACTGGTTTTGTTCTAAGGTATTGATCACCTTTAAAGGATTATTTCCCTACCTTATATGATCCCATAGAAAACATTCTAAGAAAATATTTGTGTGTCTGTAAATTACAGATACTAGGCAATTTAATTCAGTCTACACTGTAGTTTCCAGAGAACAAGTACAAACCTCTAAAACCTGTATTATTCTTACCTAAATCAGAGTTGAGCACACAATATTTAACACTATAAATACATGTTCAGCTTTTTCTGATGCATTCTATAAGCACGAGTTCATACAGATCATAGGAAACAAGATATATTTAAGAAAAGGAGCAGGATATATTGGATGGGAAGTGTATGCAGTTGTCTTTAAGTAGGAAGGACAACCTGTAGTACACAAGAACTCACAAGTCCATACAAAAAGCCAACATGGAAATGCTATAATCTACAATACTGACTGCAAAATCAATATGCAAGCACAGTTTGCACACAGTCTTTGAAAAACTGTAGAAAAAGGAATGGAAAAGAGCGATACAAAAATTCCAGCAGACTACACTATTTATGTACAAAGCAATATACAGGTACGAGACAATCCAGGTTGTGTGATGCTGCCTATGACAGCTTCCCTTTGTGCAATGGTGTGTGTCACAGAGCATCATTAAAAATAGTTGCAGGACTCCTGAATGTTGAGTAGAAGGCTAGAAGGACTGAATGCTCTAGCATTGATCAGCATTGGCTCTGCAGCAGGATGGAGTTAGAAATGAAAGGAGATCAAAGGTTGGGTGAAGTGAGAAACCTCACAAGTCTTCCTGTCTCCCCAAATCTTGCACTAGGCTGTTGGTTATTTCCATCTTGGACTAGTAGAGACCTACTCAGTGGCTCAATCACGTGCTCTAGGCTTTTCCAATGTTTGGAACCTGGCTTTTTTGTCAGACTCATAGTTGCAACTGCACGACCGCTTTATTTTATTTGCATCAACCCGTTAGTGGGGAGTCACTGGGTTTCCCCTAAAAGGGGAAGATGTCTCTGGGATGGTGGGCACCTGTGAGGGACAGCTCTCAGGAACCTTGTGCCACTCAAAAGAGAAGTAAAAGAATTACCAGCACCTGGGGATCAGCAGCGTTCAGAGCAGCAGATTTCCATTGGACATGAACTATGACCAGGAGGCAAAACTGAGGGAGGCACCCACTGTAGAGCCTGTACCAGGCACTGCTCCTGGGGGCTTTACCTGCACTCCTGCTCAAGTCTGTGCGTTGTCTGGGGGGACACACGGCCTTGGTGCCCATGGGGGAAGAAAGATTGATGACTTTGCAAGGAATATGCACTTAATACATTGTTTCAGGAAAATTATGAGCAAGAACCGATTTTCAAAAACAGCATGGCAAAGCAGAACAATTAATTTACAGCTTGACTGCCTTCTTTGACACTTCATTATTGTAAATCCTTTGTTCTTTTTAGTACTTGAAACTACACTTTCTATATCATTCCTTAGACAAAGATAACTGGGTGAATATTTTCCCTTCAAAGTCACCAATATTACTGGACAGAAGAAAATAATTAATCTTTCAAAGAATGCTTTCTGTTGGGAACAGGAGCTTCTACATAATCTTATATGGTGAATTATAGCTGAGGTGAACTGTCCCAATGGACTATACACCTATCACAATGGCTAATATGGAAAATATCTTAATTGTGGCCTTAAAAGTCACAGTAATAAAATCAAGATAGTCTTCAGGCTCATAACAGAATAAAATTACAGTACATTTTTATAAAGTGCCCTTATTTATCCTTCTGTAAATTAATTCAAATGCAGCAATAAAGAGAGCTGAATGGAAATTGAAGAGATGCGAAACAGTTGTACCTTACATCTCCACGAAAGGATTCTTCTGAGCCTGGTACTAAAGCTCAGAGCCTTTTTAAAGATGAAGAGATAAATGAATGTTAGAGGGGAGGTTTCATATTGCCTATAGTTATGGGGATTTGTGCGACTGCTGCTGTGTTGCTACAACAAGGCTGCAATAACACAAGTGAAGGCAAGGAAGCAAAGAAAATCTAGGCAAGTCACCAGAATAAATTTGTTCACATGCTGATGCCTCAGCTTCTCAGATGAACAGTCTACTCTTCTGCGTGCCTACTGCTGGAAAACTAGTGAGCCTGGGAGTGATGGAAAACAAGTTAGAAATCCCACTTTTAAAAGTGGCATAAAGTCTGGAATTCCATGTGCTTTGAGAAAGAAATGGAGATCAGCTATATCTCAGAAAAAAAAAGGGAAAAATCTGTAATGAGAATGATCCTTATTTTTGTGCTGAGTTTAAATTCAATGCTGGACTTGTAGGACTGAAACAATTAAGTATAAAAGAAGTATCTTGGCAGAAATCTTTTGGACATGAGAATCAACTTCATTATAAATAGCAGACAAAGACTATTCCCTAGGATGAGATTGTGAAATGTCTCATAACTTAACAGAGCCAGGAAGGGATTTGACTTTTCCTGGAACATTGTGACTCCCACAGATTTCAATGGGGCATTCACGTAGCCAAAGCATTGCAGGCACAGTTTTTACTACTGCAAAGAGTTTTTCAAAGACATACTGAGTATCTTACCAATTCAAATGGAAAGAGCACATATTGTAATAGGACCAAGTGGCATTTGCCCTATCTATTTGAAGAATCTTTGTGTGTAGGATCCACACACATTTCTTAAAAGGCTGGTGCAGCCATTGTTTTCCAAGGGAAGCAATGAAGAAACAATTTAAGTGGCAAAGTGCTCCACCTCTCCTGCAGTTCTAACATACAGTGTGCTTTACTTTCAGTGAACAGATACAATGGAATGCTGACCCAGCATCAGCAGTAAATGCATAAAGCAAATGGGTAAGCATGTATGCAATGAACTGAGTCTTTGCCTGGTCTAGACTTTTCCATGTGCCAACGTGCTGCCAGCAATCCAAAGGCCAAAGGATACCACAGTTGCACAGACAAAGGTGAGGGGAACTGACAGAGCACCAAATGCAGAAAATAATGTTAATATGAACTACCCAGAAACCAAATGACTTTTCACTGAGCTTTTTCTTTAGCTTTGCCACCCAGCACTGTGAGTAGATACAAAAAAAATTGCCAGATGCAAATTAATGCATTGAGACTCCTAGTGAAAGCAAAAGGAGGGCTGGCCTTTCCAGCACTGCCTGCTGAAACATGAACCTAGGATTAGCTGAAGTGGATGGTCCCTGGGTTATTTTCTGTTTATTTAGTTAAGTAGCAACCCGGCGTCGTGGAATGAGCAAATCGAGAAATGAAAGCCAAGAGTGAGTTACATTTTCCCACAGAAATGGAAAGCTTTTTGATGATTTAATACAGTGCTGCACTGGAGTAACACTATATTAAATATTCAGTCAGGCTACAAGCAGAGGAATAGACGAAACCCAACATTTCTCCTTCTCCCACATCCACATTTAAATAGAGAAATACCATCATAATTATCTTTTGAAAAATCCCTGAGTTACTGTATCTACAGAATTACCACTTTAAAATCACAGTCTGCTATTCTAATCCTATCAAAAGATCCAAATTTATTCTCCCATTTGTGGGTGGGGTTTCTCTAGCACTGCATTCCTTTCTTCCCTAGTCTACATCCAAAGAAGCACTCTTCAAAGGATATTACATCCCAAGTGGATAACTGTAAGCATATTCTAAGTGTTTCTCAATATGTAATTTTGTGGAGCTGCCTAGTCACATGTTGCTGACATTCCTGTTTGTTTCCAACTGCTGAACAGTTTCAAATGACAGCTAAAAGGATATGGACCAGTTTTCTAAAGCTACTTTCAATGCAAGCAATCAGTATGGCTGCTCCTAAGAAACTGCTGTGGTGAAGAGGCAGAAAAATCATCTATTAATGGGTGAGCTGTGCCATGGAACAGCTCAAGCATGCTGGATATAAATCAGGGTAAATGCTGTGTGTTATTCTTGGATATAACTACCACTCAAGTGACAGAAAATTTCACTTGATGAGAGCCAGCACCCTCACAGCAGGGAACATATTACAGTACCTACACACCATCCCAGGCACATTTCTGGCACAAAACCCAGTGAATGCTACTTGGGAAGCAATAGCTAGACAGAGATTAACTCTGGATATGCTAATAGCAATGACTGAAGAAGAGAATACAACCTGCCTGCCACTTCTCTGAATAACCTACCATTCCATCCTTCACAAAAAAAAAAAAAAAAAATAAAATGAAATCTTCAAGATCCTTTGGGAGGCCTTTGGAAAAGGCCTCCCCCTCTAACACATGTTAGAGGCCTACAGAATTCACAGTGGTTCAATATTGGTTAAATTGTATAGGCCATTTTGCTTAGGATTTGCTTGGCCATGGCATTCAAGTGATGACAAAAATACAGTGGTAAGAAAAATATTCCACGATAAATGCTTAAATGAGGGATACTCTGACAATGGACTTAATCTTGCACATCATTAATCATGCAAGTAGCCTTGGCTGGCTTAGGTCTGTGTGCAGTTTCAGAGATATTTATATGAATGCAGATGAACAAAAGCAGATTATATTTCTACTTTAATAGCTTCTACAGAGCCAAATAACACTCTAAAGTTAAACACATTATTCCCCTTTAAACCCATGACAGGTCTGAGCACAGACACCGAATGGCTGATTTCCATAAATGTTTGAACTCTGTTTTTTTTTGCCATTTTTAAGTTCACCATATGCTCATATTCTGATTCATTCTGAAAACTTCTGAGAGCTCCCCCCAAAATTGCACAAAGCTTGTTCTGTGAGTAGAACCTCCCAAGGTCACGTGGCTCAGCTTTGCTATGGAACATTGCTAACAATATAATGGTATTCACCAGTATCTTAAAATTGCTAAGTATTAACAAGCACCTTTAAAAAAAATTCACAAGGTGTTTATTCTCATTGCATTCTTTTGACAGGTTGAGTCAGATAAAGTGTGTTGACCAAACACTGTCTCATTAATTCAGATGCCATGTGCTCGAAGAAACATTTTTCTGACATTAGGGAGTTACATGCTTATTACTCTGCAAAAGAGACAGAGATGTAAATTCAACATACTAGCCTAAATCCTGAAATTCTGGTTTCATTTTCATTCAGTCCTGACCCTGGACAAATTCTCTTAACCTTATATGGAATTTGGTTTAGCAATGAATTCAGGATTTAGCCATTCTCTGAAACATGGCATATTTGAAAGATAGCTTTCACTTTATAGCAAATGCTACTGATGATCACATTCAAAAATTCTCTAAGAGTAATGGATTCAGAACTTGTTTGTAGCTCATTATCAAGTACCCAATCATGACATCCATAATCAATCTTAGTAGTACTTTACTTGAGTATCCCATCCACGTGAGAAACCCCTCTGACATCAGTGGAGCAGGGTGAATAGTAAGGTACCACCTACTTTGATTAAAAATGGCACAACTGAGTCCATGGTTTTCTGTATTTTTCACATCANTCCCTGTAATTATACTGCCTTGTATTGTATGGTGCATTGTGGTCACAAAGCAGCACAGTCCCAGCATAAAACAAAGGCTGCACCTGCCCTGGGACATCTGATAAAAACACACTGCATGCACATACAAATCTAAGGTCTTCTCTTGATGCTAAGTTTTAGTTGTACTGATCTAACAAAATGTCTGGGATAATTTATTGACTTCTATGCATTAATCCTGCCCCCGGATCTAAGTTCAGTTTAAAGTACAACTAGGCACAAAAGTACAGTGCTTGTTATTATCAAAACAAATAGAAATCTTTATGGATGTTTTCAAAAGGTATTTTAGCCATACAGTGATAAACAGATCAGGTATGCCACAAGAGTCACCAAATCACTTGAAGGCTTACGTGGTGTTATGTTTCTCTTGTATCTGTGACCCTGAGTCCCTGTAGTGAACTGTACTGGCACTTTGATCTTCCCATTTTGCAGCATTTACATTCTCTGTGTCTTGAATGAAAGGGGAAGTGGGTGAGAGCACATTGCACTGCATGGAGCATTCTCCAGGTGCATCATCCAGAAAGTAACACGAGGGACACAGATGGCTATGGATCATTGCTTGGCAAAGACACTACAATGACTTGATGAGATCTTTGCTAAGTTTCAGTTACAAAATTAAGCAAAAACTGTAGATGTTAAATAGGAAAAAAAAAAAAAAAAAAAAAAAAAAAAAAAAAAATGAAATAAAAAAAAAAAAAAAAAAAAAAAAAAAAAAAAAAAAAAGAAAAGAAATCTTCTTTAATCATGGTATCTTCTGCCGCAAGATAGCTTCAGGACTTATTAAAGATGCAGTTAGGAATCTCTTCACTTAGTTTTCACGTTTCCATGGCTCTTCTTCAACAACATTGAAGTCTGCAGATTTGCCATTGGTTGCCAGTGTTACCTGCAAGTAATTATCATCAACAAGCGACTTAAAGACCAAGGCACTTCGACAAGAAAAGTAGTGAGCTTTATATGGAAGATTATGATATTTACAGGAATTACATACACTGTCACTTATTATATATGCAAAATGTATTTATTCAGAATTTACAACACTCCCAAATAGTGAGACTCCTGTTCATTTATTTATTATAATGACTAGAAAACATCAGTAGTAGAAAAATGTTCCACATTTTCTTAACCTTCACTGCCATTTGTTTGGTTTTTTTTAATAAATATGTCAGATTCTATCCTATCTCTTGTAGATTTCTCTGGATTATTTCAAAACCAGATTTTTTTTAATGTAGAAAATCATATTTTTTCAGTGGAATTCCTCTAGCGAAGCTGCATACCTGATGCAACAACCTGAAAAATATGCAAGGCCAGAATAATCGTAGATATGTATCTATACAAACTCACCTACAATTACACCACCTTTAAAGAAATGGAAGAAAAGACATGTTGTGAAAGTATTGTTCATCATACCACTATAACAATGTAGTGAAAGATTTTGACTACAGTCCAATTAAAAATTCATAGTAATGCTAAACTGGTCTCACATGATGTACAGCAAAACCTCACTCTTTCTGTAAAGATACATGCTAGAAATTTTAGGTTTTAGGTATGGTAGAAGACATCTACCAACTCAGAGTGAACAATATGTTCAATTTCAGAGAGCAGTATAAATGAACCCATGTTTCAAGAAAGATATCTCTAGCCAAATGAATTCAAAAAATTAAAAATCAAAAAGGTAAAATGCCAATTTAAATTTACAAAAGTGCTGTATATCTTGATAATGTGAGAGAATCTTTCATTTAATTCTAAATGGATGGGTTACTTTTTCCTAACTTACCTTGTAAGTTAACATCTTCAGCTTCAAATGAAAACTTAAAGACAGAGCTGAAATTCCCCATGCTGGATAAACAGGATGCATGGAAGCATTGGGACATGGAAACATGACAAAATGCACTGATTTTTGAAACAAAGTCAAGCTTTTTCTTAGAGGAAAACATGCAACTACAGGAATGAACAGCTTATTCAGAAATGAAAATCACAGTCATGTGAAATATGATAATAAAAAAATACAAAAATATCATGCAATAACAACCACTCTAACCCCATACAAAGGTAAACTACTTATTAATTATGTACATTGACCATGCAAAATTATAACCTACTAGTGTTATACATGGTATATATTACAGAAAGTAAATAGAAAGGGCATGCTAGTAGATTAGCTTTTCCATATCCTGACCAGAGTTACAGTAAGCTTTTCAACCCACCAGTGCATTGGATAGGATGAAGAGATGGCTTTTCAAATTTAACAGCTGGCTGTTTCAAAGCCCCAGATCCTACTCTCTGTTGCCTTTGCAAGTCTAACACTTGGGAGTTGTAGACCACTTCAACATGATCCAAATGCTTTGCAAGTGCCAGCATATATTCATAGCTCATCAATTAGGTCACGACAACACATCCTTTTGGCAGCTTGCAGACAGACAAGAGAAGTGACCTGCTCAAAGTCAGTCTTGTGCTCAATCCAGTAATGCCTGGCTCTTTTCATGAGTTTAAAAGTGCAAACTGAGGCTGTAAGCAGAGCAACCCTAAAACAATTAAAAAGAACAAACATTTCTAGCTCATAAATCACTGGTCCCAAACTTGAATTGAAGGGTGTGCTTAGGATGACATACAACACCATTAATCCATGGTTGTGAGGCAAGCTATTGCCTCAGATGAGGGAAATGATATGAGAAACTGAAGGAGAAAAGAAAGTGCAGAGTATTGATTGCATCAACAGGCTACTACTTTTTAACTTGACTTGTATCTCTGTGCAAATCTGAGAAACTGAAAGCAGATTAAATTACCAGTATTCAGTTCCATAAACATAATCTTAATTCCAGCATTGGCTATTAAACTTAAAAACAGCTTTCAAAAATTCCATAAGACGTTATCCAAAAAGTGTGTGTGCAAATGCTCTCTATTTTTCTTTCCAGAGAGTTTATTTTTTTCTTCACAATTTAACCTCATGTCCTTGCGTATTTTTAAGAAATATAAATTAATGACAATTTTCAATTTTGTGTAAGCATGTAATCTCTTTCTATTTCAGGTTTTATCTTTCAAATTTTTCAAATGGAAGAAGATTGGGTCTGAAGAGAAAAGGGAGAGCTGTGTCAGAAAAAATGTATTCTTTTTTAAAAAATCACTTTATTGAAATCTTGGAATATTCAGGGGAAAATTGTAGATAACATGAATGCTGTTTGATTTTTGTCCCTGAATTCACTATTACTTTTTCCCCTGAAAATTCAGGTTTAGTCTGCATTCTCAAGAAGCAAGCATTAGAAATAAAAATAATTTTGAAGAACATTTCCAGCCAGGCTAGATACAAGTGAAAATGATAGTATAGGATTACATTTCCAATATAAACAGCGATCTGCTAATGGACTTAGTGCAGTCATTCGCAGCTAGATACTGGCTCAGTTGTGGCTACTGGAAGATACAAGAGAATCTGCTTGGATAAATGGTTAAGGTAGGCTAAATGGCAAACCCACTGTCTCAAAGACAGTGTACAGCATCAGACTGGAGCATTAATAAATGCTAAAAACAAAAAAGGACTATGAAATTAGAAGTTCCACCATGTTTTACTTTCCTTCCTTCCTCTTTTTCAAAAGCTCTCTCTGGGTTTTAAACTGCCCCATCCCAGTGGCGGGTTCTGAGTGAACTTTTAACCACTGACCTCCCGAACTGCCTTCACATTCAGCTGGTGGGGTTGCTCAAGCTCACTTCACTCTGATCAAGACATGATTATTAGTATTAATATTGCATGTTAGTTACAGCAAGGGTTACAGAGGGCAGAGAGTGTTTGTGCCTTAGTGCCTCGGGAAGGAACAGAAGAGAAGCAGAAGCGTGCTGTGAGTGCAGGAGCATTCTCATGCTAAAGCGCATTCAACATGTCGACCTCTGAACAGCATATCATGAAGGCAGTCAGCAAGTGACAACACCTGCATCTGAGTTGCAGCCATCCTTCATTTGGGTTGGCAATTAAGTTCTCTGTTGCCACAGAAAATTAAGTAAATGTCCATAGAAGGTGATGCCATATTCTCTGTGTCTTGGCATATTCCATAATACGCTGCATCTTGCCTTTTGATATGTAAACAAAGTACATGATTTTTTCCCATTCAAATGACAAGTTTTAAGAAGAGTGCAAAAAACAATCTTTTGAACGGCTCAAACACATTCAAAATGTCTGGGGTTCATGGACCTTGTTGTCACATTGTTATTTGCAGAACAAATTTGAAAAATACATGCAGGTTAAAAAATAAGATAAAATAAAGCATGCAGTGCTATATACATGTCTCAATATCCATAAATGTGAAAGGTACCTTGCACTCATCTACCATGACTGAGTTGTGAGCTGCAAAAACACATTGGTTTGAGTTGTTTTCCCTATGATTTTTCATGTCGTCATAGATTGACTGAGTCTTGGTCATTTCAATGTCTTCATGCCCTTTATGATGGGAATCAATGGTGTCAAGTTCCGCCTTGGAAAGGTGGTAGACAATGCCAGCACCAAAAGAATCCCCCACTACATTGACTGACGTTCTCATCCGGTCCCTACAAAAGAAGGAAAAGGCAGAGGCTGAATGGCATGAGAGGAAGAAAAAGTAGGGCATGGCAGCCCTGTTTATGGTACACTCACTGCATTTGTTTCAGGAAACTTAAGGTATCATTTGAACAGAGAGATGGGAGCTTTCAAGGGAAATGGGAGAAGTTGGCTTTCCCAAGGGACTTATTCAGACAGGGGAGGATGTTCAAATTCCCATGTCCCAGCTGCTTATTCTCATGAAATTTGGCAAAGAATGTATGCTAGATCACAGCCAAACTGCAGATCTGTGCTTGACTGGGAGACCTCAGTGCCTGCTTCTGGAGCTGGAGGTTTCAATATCAGGGTGCCAGGCTCACACCCCTGCCCTTTGTTTAATCTGAATTTATCAGAGCACTGAACTTAATGGAGCCAGAGAAGAAGATTTTGGTTCTGATGAGCAGTTCCCATTTCTAGTTTGAATTAACAAAAGGCCTCTCCTTTTAGTGAGCAAACTATAGGGAACAAAACTGCCTGAAATATCTCCATGATGCTAAGGCTATTGAGGCTCCTCTCCTGGCACCATCTTTACAGATGGCCATCTGTTGGTGTGGCAGCATGCCCACTCACACTACGTGTGCCAGAGCTTGGCATAAAAGGAACCCAAATATAGGTCATGGCCTACAAAATTATGAGCCTGTGACCGCATTTCACTAACGAGTGCCCTTTGTTGTAGGAGGGTGCCAACAGAAGCATGCTAACATGCTTCATTACAAAGAAATATGTTTGTTGGCACTTTCTGGACAGGATGCCATTAAATGGACATGCCACCTTTCTCCTCTCTTATATTTAGTGTGGTTCTATCTGTCAACAGTGAAGCCACAGTTGTGGACTTTCCCTGACTTCAGAATTCTGCCCCAAACTTGACCAAAAATCTGCAAAAATGGGAGCTGGATCCTGCTATCCTTCCTGCCACAGCACACATGTTAAAATCATTTACAATCTCATTTGCTTCTTCATATCTGCACTAAACATAAAACTCCTAAAAACCCTCTGACCAAGAGCTGCAAATTAAACCAACTGAAAACAACCAAGTCCAGCTCTGCCAAATAGGTCAGAGAAGTGATTACACTGATTAATTCTCAGAAGTATATTCATGAAGATTCATTTACACAAAATGACCAGGTTGAACAGTGTGAACCTTTGCCAAGTGACAAAAGCTAGCATGTAAGACCTCATTTCCCAAGACAGTGATTAATTTCAAAACAACCTTTCTAGTATTTCTAGCGCTACATTTGTGTGACATCTCCTTTTTCTGTAGAACACCAGGAAGAAAACACCTAAATCTATAAAATCTCAACTGATAAACGTTCATTATTCATGCTTATTCATGACCACATAAACTTTTGAGCCCATTTTAACATCTTTGCTCTACACATCGGTAAGTCTGCCTTTCTCAACTGTGGAATTATAATCCCACTCAAGTTTCTCCTCTCCCTCTCAACATTATCATGCTTACATATTTAAAGACCTTGTGGTGTAATATCTTTGCTGAAGCAGTTAATTTTTTTTTTTTTTTTGGCTTCAAAAGAATACCCAGAAGGGAAAAAACCTCTACAGTAATTCCCCCGAGAAACAAGCCAACAACCTACAGGAGGAAAATGTCCTTCCAGTTTTGCTTTACACAAATTAAATGCATTATACAGTTCTCATCCAATGCCTGTGAAGACTATTTTAAACCTGGTCAGAGTGGTAGAATAGGAAAATAAGACTTTCTGGTGTGATTTTTAATTAACACCATTAGATACATTGAATCTGGCAATACAACTCTACAAAAAGAACACCTACTTTTTTTTTTTTTTTTTGCATGAATGGTATTAAATTCTGAAAGGATTCACTAATGCCAGATGACAGAGGGATAGTATAGGATGCCAAAAAAGCAGGGTGGAGAGAATACATAAATATAATTGAGGCAGAATTCAAATTCTGAAAGGGTCATTTGAGGATCTGCTCCAGCTCACACACATGTACCACTAGCTGAGACATTCAGCAATACAAACTGCACACTGATGCAGAGTGTTACACTGCACAATCCAAAGGAAACCAGAAGTTCCCTGCAACAGAAATGGCAAAAGCTGTCAGGAATCAACAGCAAAGTGCCACTGACACTGACCTCTTTTGGGGCAAAGAACACCCTATGAAGAACAAAGACAATTGTACTTTTTTGTTAAAACCAACCAATTACTTCCAGGCAAGTGGGATGATGTAAACAAAACAAATATAGGAAAGTTGCAGTCTAGATCCTGTTCATAACATCCAGACTTCAGCTGGGTCTGAATATTCTGAATCTAGATCTAAGCCAAAGCTTAGAGTCAGAATATTCAGACCCAGAGTCAGAACTGAAGCAATCTTTTTCTGAGTTACTGAATGAAGGTTTAAGTACCAGATCAGCTGCCCAAGCTCGTTTTCCCTAATTCTCTCTCTTTCCTGCAAAATACCACTAATCTGGTACCACTGATATTTGCTAAGCTTGTCAGCTCACATCTGGAGAGTACCCAGTTTGTGGCTCAAGCAAAATAAGCTCATTTTATTCCATCTGTTGGCATATAATTACTGTCCTAATAAATGTCACTGCGGTGTTGTGCTTGGTTTTAAACTGTAAGAGAGAGTGTAAGAGTTGTGAAATCCTGGGAAACTTGCCTGGTTGAAAAAGCTTACACTGGATATGTATGCATGTGAGGCAGAAAGATTGAACAACCCAATAGATATTGGAGATGCTTGAGAAAAAATTGATATGGAAACCGTTCAGCTCCAGTTTGAAGGAGAGAGTGCCAAGTTTAAGGATTTGACATAAAGTGATCTTTGTGTTACACAATGACCAAATCATGCAAAACTGGTTTTGGTAAGACCACAATTTCAGATGGTGGTAGTACTGTAAAATCAGCTGATGTTCTGATATTTGCTTTTATCAAAAAATTAAAAACTAATCAAGTAGAGTGTTTTTTTAAAACCTTTTTTATTTGAAATTGAAATGTAATTGAAGGGCTGTTCTGAGAATTTCTACATGGCTGGTTGCACTCATGGATTCCAGAAAAGTGGCTGTAATTGGGTCTTAAATATTTTATTAACTTTTTCCTCTACATTCTTCTGGAAATACTGCTGTAACATTATTTAATCTTCGTAAGTGAGGAAAATGTATTTTTATGACATTTCATTTCAGATATTCTTTAGGTCTGGTTTGTGTGTGCAAAAGCTTGCTCAGAAGTTGGCCTGTGTGCCTTTTCTTAACATAGCAATATCAACAGCATCATTTTTCATATTTCATTAGATCATTATGGCTGCCACAACACAGCCACTGGAAGATGGAAAATGAAGCTATTATATATTGTTGTTGAACATAGATTAATAACTACAGCACTTTCACCAACAAACAGCATCTTGACTTTGCAGCACCAGTGGCATGACAGCTTTTCACTCCTTCTTTTAGCTCTTTTCCTTCTACCTTTCAGTTCTGAATCATGCTGCACTGGCACTGCTGATCAGTAGGACATGAGGATCCAAACCCAACTGTTCAGGCTGAAAGTTCTCTTGCCTTCCATTCATTTTGGAAAGTTCTCTTGCCTTCCATTCATTTTGGAAAGACATTTTGAAGTATTTATTTCAGAATTCTTATCCTTCCTCTTCCTACATTCATCATGGCTACATGTCTACATGTCTACTGTCAGCTCCACAGTACAGAAGTTTTTATTTCTTAAGCAAGGTTGGATTAGCCAGTGGGACAATGCTGCTGAAATGAAACACCCACTACTGGATCAGAACTGCTGATAAACTTAGAACTCTGAGGCTTGCTAGTGTAGGCAGAGCTTCTCAGTCCACAGGAATATTTTAAAAATACGCTTCCCTAAAAAACCCAAACAAACCACAGGCTCATTTTGCACACCCTCCTACCAGCTGCAGAAACCTACCTATTTGCCTTGCTTGGAGAGCCAAGAAAAACAAATATTTAAAATATATTTTTATATATTTTTTCTTTCCTTCTTCCAGCTGCAGATTCCTATATCACTTTCCTGTTTTCAACTATGACATCATAAATATAATAAACCCACTGAATATCACATCCTTCCCCATGCCTGCTGTACCTTCTCATTTCAACATTTTGCATCACGATATCATGAAATTCAGTTATATATAAATCATATAAGTTGAGTTTTCCCTTTGCCTCCTCAAGCTGTAAATTCTTCTTTCTTTCTTCCCTGAAGCAGAAATCAGAGCTGCATGTTATCCTTCAAAATACTTAGTGACAGATAGACCATGCCAGCAGACCAAAAATACATCTCAGAGGATTAAGTTCTTGAATTCTTCTCAATAAGCCAAAAGATAAAGACAGGAAATTAAACTTCTATTTTATCTGCACATGTACATTCTCAACTCTGCTATTTCTTCTTGCATAATTTTAGTTGTGTATCTGGAACTGAAAGCTACCAGAAGCAGGCAGCTGAGGCTGCTAGTGTATGAGAAAACACACAAATAGTACAGTTATATTTATGTCTCCCTTTCTGGGCACCACAGATGGAACAACAAAAACAAATGTCTTTACTATTTAAAAGGATATTAGGGGAGAGCTGGCTGTTATATACCAGAATATACCAGAATATACTGTGCTGCAGCAGTACAAGACAATACCAGAGTGTCTCTAGAGGCCAGTACAACTTAAGGGCTACTGTCTCTTTCAGCTCTGCACAGATGACAGAAGGATATCCCAGCTGTCAAATGACAGCAAGAGAAAGGATGTGGCCTGGCATAGCCTCTGTCTGTATTTACAGCTTCTGTATTCAAGTGTTGAATACTAGTAGCCTCAGAAAACAATAAGTGAGTTAGCTGTTTCTTGCTGAACAACCTGCAATGGCACTGGAGGACTTTGATCACAAGTACTTGGAAATTAAAGCCATTCTTTCTAGTTAGAATGATCTGTCAGTAAAATGAAACTAAGGAATTACCTTCTTAATTTCAGTTTTCATTCTTACTTGTCTTTGGTCTTTGTCCTGCCCTGGAGCAGGCTCTTTTTAAAGGTATTTTACTTTCTTATATATTAAAAGAAATCGACTTTCCCCCTACATGTATTAAAAATTTCATACTACACATGCCCAAATCGCTCTATAAGTTGTTGGCAACATTCCGATGGAACTTGCATTTTCAGCGTTCATCCTTCCTTTTAGACCAGAACTATAATAAACGGAAATATGAAAGCAAAGATTAGAAAAGTGCTCTTGAGTGATGGAAAGGCATCATTAGGAAGAAAATAATATAAAAGTGTGAGCTCACAAGTGTGCCAAGAAGACCCTTGGCTCACAGAAACTGGCTTCAGTAGCTCTGTAACAGTTGAGGAGCTGCTTTCAGTGTCTCCTACTTCACTGAATAGCCCATTTCCTCCTTTGATTTATCTGCAGAGGAGACACTTACAGTTCCTTAAGACCAATGGCTGGAAAGCACATTACTTCACTACGCTGAGCAGAAGAGTCAGCACAACTTACAAAAGCCAGTCAACAGCAACAAGCAAACTGATGTCCTGGGTAGGGAGACCCACTGCAGTCAGGATCAGCAGCATAGTGACAAGTCCCGCGCTGGGAATGCTGGCAGCTCCAACACTTGCAAGGGTGGCTGTCAAACTGCAAAAACAAAAATCAAATGGGAGCAGCAGGAAGAGAACACACACTTTACTTGCATACTCATGTGACCATAAGGAAGGTCATATTTTTAATGTGTTCCTCCCTTAAAACATGGGATATATGATAAATCAAGGTAAACTCAGGTCACATTTTTCACTCTTATGTTTCTCTAGAAATATTTGTTAGGGGAGGCCAGATCTATGGGGTTTTGTTTCAAGAGTTGGAAGAAGGTTGTCTGTAAGCTAGTTATGACATTCAAATCTGTGTTGTGGTGTTTTTGAAACTCGACAAGTTCATCCAGAGTTTTGAATCCTGAGTTTTGACCATCCAGACAAGTCATAGTTTGGTGACGACAGGTTGAATTTGGAGAGTGATTCATTTCTGTTTATTTATGTTACCTGAAGACTAATTGTGAGTTAAAGGCTGAGAGAAAGCAGTTATTATTAAACACAGAAGAATAAAAGTCTCCCAAAATACAAGCTAGTGGTGTACCAAGCCTAGATACAAATCACCCTAGATGAAAAAGCAAAATTGATCTGATTGTTTCATAAATCCAAAACTGTGTTTTTGCCTCTTATATTTTGATGAAGATCAGTAGAGTGAAGGTCGGAGCTTCAAATGTTTGTAAAAATACAACACAGACCATAACAAACATAGCATCACTGGGCAGTCCTATAAAGAATGGAAAATAAATTTGTCAGAGACCAAGTCAAGGGGAGAGAAACAGGAAAGAGAAAGAGGAGAGGGAGAAGCAGAGAGAGGAGGAGAGGGATAGGAGGAGAGTAAATTAAAAGGAAAGCAGTTGAGAGGGACCAATTTGATTATTATTTATGACTTTTATGATTAGATATGCTATACAGGAGTTGGAAGATGACTATAGTGCCCTAAAACTACTATAAAGCCCTAACACATGCTGAGTGTTAGGGAGACAGAAAATGAAGGGAGGCTCTGTCTCTGGGGGGACTTCATCTGGCAGCCAGTCAGGGCAGAGAAAAGTTCCACAATTGGCTGCCCAGGTAAAAATGCCTGGAAAATCGGGCTGTGGGTGGAGCCTTAGCATATAAAAGCAGTGAACTGCCCCACAGAACATTTTCTCCAGGTTTCTTGGAGGGACTGGGGGCTCACCCCACCACTCACACCCAACAAATCTGGAAGTGCTTCCTATACAGAAGTAGGAGAAAACAGACTCTACAGGCAAGACTTGCCCATTAGCCCCAGAACTGATCTGAGAGGATGTTAGCTTGATTTAGAGCTGCTAGATGCTGTCTGGCTGGGTCTGACCCAGGCTGCAGTGTGTTTGTCAGGTGTCTGGGTTAGACTGCAGCCTGGCTTAAACACCCAGATAGGTCCAGTAGGTGTGCAGGCAGGATGCTCTGCTCTACTGTCAGGCTTTACATGTGATGCCAGATCCTCAGGGACTTCCAGCCTAAACTGGTAAGGGATTCCTTCCAAGTTCTGTGAGGAAATGCTCCTGCCCACCTTCCCACAGCAGCTCTTTCAGACCTGGAGGGGAACGTTCAGAACTAAACAGAACCTGTCTTAGCTACCAAGATCACCCTTCCCCAAAGAACATAGAAAATCAGAGGAATTAAATGACCAGTATGAAGTAACTAAGGCTGGTAAAAGGCTAATTAAGACTTTATGAGGTTATTTGAATATTCTCAGCATTGCATATACCAGACAAAGCCTAATAACATTTCCTTCATTTGTATTGCCATCTCAAGAGATAGTTCTTTTCATATTGCCATTGCAAAAATGCATAAAGAGGGAAACCAGTGGTTCTACAAATCGACCAAAGTTGCTCCTTGCTTTGTAAATGTCAGTCACAAAGCTGGATATAACAGCCTTGAAATGGTGAGATCAGGAAGAGGCAACTGGTCAATCCCTCAGAGGAAGAGAAGATGAGTGAGGTTCAAGCCTATTAAATCTCCCAGACAACAGCAGATTCCTGATTTGAATTTCCCTGGTCTCAATTTAGTTTAATATGTGGCATCTCTGAAATTACTGTTTTCAGTTTTAGGAACAAATATGGATCATGCAGGTCTAGCATCTGCCTTCATTAGAAGCAGCCCTGAAAACCTTTTACAAACTTGACTTTACTATTTCAGGAGTCAGGGCAGGAAGCAAACGAATGGAAAATGCGGAACTATACTAAACTAGTATAGCTGGGTAAGAAACATAGAATTAGACATCGCTTTGCAGGAGTTTCTTTAGTGTTAAAAAAGTTTAATAAAAGAAAACTGTGTGGGTGAAAATGACAGGAAGAAGACAAACTTGGTAGCATTTACTTGTGGTTTCCATTTTAACTACTTAAAATGTTAGGCCTGCTGTCTTCATCAAGTTAAAACTCCCTTACAGTGAACAGGATTCAATCACTTATTCTTTTTTAATTGGTAATTTCTTTTGTTCTTACAGATGCTCAGCTTTCTTCTGGATAAGACAATTTGATATGAAAAGACTATAGTTCATATCCGCTGGGTTAGACATAAAAGGTCTGGGAGTATCCAGACCATGCCACAGAAAATCTCGCCCTAAGGATGGGCTATTCACAATTCAATTTTTTTTTTCCTGTTCACCAAAGTCAAGGAAAAAGTACATGCAAATACAGACACATTGAAAGGTTTTTTTAGATACACTTTTTTCTTCTAGTGTACACAGATATATTTTGGAAAGTTAATGGCCCATATATGGAAAAAAAAAGGATTACATTAGACAGATAATGCTCTATATTACAATTGACAATGTTTTGTGTGCTGGTTTTGGTTGGGGTAGAGTTAATTTCATTCAGAGTGACTGGCATGGGGCTGTGTTTTGGATTTGTACTGAACACAGGGTTGGTAATACAGAGAAGTTTTAGTTATTGCTGAGCAGGGCTCACACAGAGCCAAGGCCTTTTCTGCTTTTGGGGAGGAGACTGGGAGGAGACACAGCCAGGACAGGTGACCCCAGCTGACCATAAAGAGGGAGGAAGAAGGAGAAAGGAAGAGTTTGGAGTGATGTCCTTTGTCTTCCCAAGTGACTGTCACTTGTGGGGGGCCCTGCTCTCCTGGGGATGGCTGAGCACCTATCTCCCCACCTGTGGGAAGCAGTGAATTAACTCCTTAGTTTTCTTTGCTTGTGTGCACTACTTCTGCTTTCCCTATTGAACTTTTCCTGTCTCAGCCCATGAGTTTTCTTTTACCCTTGTGATTGTCTCCCCAGTCCCGCTGGTGAGGCAGTGAGCAAGTGGTTGTGTGGCGTTTGGTGTCTGCACGGGGTTAAACCAGGACAATTGTCAACTGCATAAAACACCACCAGTGTGCACTAAGGCTGCAAATGAAATAAAACATATCACCAGAGAATCAGGACCTATATGTGAAACATTCATTTATATATCATTATTAGAAACCCACGGATTTCATACTGAATCCAACTGAGACGACTCAGCTAGTACTATCCAAACCAAAGCATTCACATTTGACTGAATCTGTAGTCTGTAGAAACAAAGGACTCTTTGAACTGACCTCACAGTAACTATCTGGCCTCCATCCAGGTCAATTCCATTCATCTGTGCTATGAAGATGGCAGCCACAGCTTCATAAAGGGCAGTTCCATCCATGTTAATAGTTGCTCCAACAGGAAGAACAAACCTCGTTACACGCTTATCAATGCCAAGATTTTCTTCAAGACACCGGAATGTGACAGGTAACGTTCCAGCACTAGGGAGAGAAAGCAAAAAACATAAAGACAATTAAAATCAATATACCACATAAGCATAAGGGAGCAAAAAAGCAGAAATTATAATACCATTGTTTACATTTTCTTACACTTCCACTTTCTGCTGTGATTTAAGCCTTTTTTAGACAATTTTTAAATTAGTCCTACATTTAGCTGGAGCTGGACTGAGGCCAAGACATGAATATGACCTGAGTTAGGATGAGCTTGAGAGGGCCTGGATGAATTTTTCAGATTAATTGCTGAGGCCTTGCACCATGGTGTTGCACATGATGCAACAGACCCTGAGTCTGCTGCAAGAGACTGTCAAACTGCCTCCCTCCTGGGGGAAGTACCTGCACATTCCCACCTAGCCTGAACATATAGTAATCCATTGGATTCTGTTTTCTGGGGGACTGTCACCACCAAGACAGCATCAATGGGATGCTGGTGAGATCCACAGAGTGGTGATATTTTCTTATAATCTGTCCCTCTGTTTCTGCCTCTCCACCTCTTTTCTATTTGTCTTCCTTTCCTTCTCTCTCTCTCTCTCGTATTTACTATTTAATAAAATCCATACTTTTGACTTTGGCATATGGTCTTGTTTGCCCCTTAATTTGGGAAGAAGCATGTCTAAAAATTTTAAGAACCAGACTGTAACACTGATACACAGACCTCTGAGTGTGATACACAGACCTCTGAGTGTAGGGACCAATTTTAAATTTCTTTGATTGTGAATTCACTCTAAATGGAGAAAATGGTATGGTGTTAAGGACTGAAAAAGCCAGGCAAAAAAATACAACCCATGTTGTTCCCTAACACTGTAGGACAGGAAGAAAAGATGTGAAACACAGTAGAAGGATAGGAAAAGTTGGCTGGAAGAGAACAGCTCTTTGCACAGACACACAGTGCCTTGCTTTTATGGGAATATTTCAGGTCATTACATTCACTTGCTCAAAATAAAACACCACCATCCAAAAATACTGCTGAAGTGGAAATTCAAACACTTCAATGAACAAAAGCCTTAGGTAAATTGTCATTTATGAAAACTCTTGGCCAGACCAGATCTCCTATAGTGCAACATTGTTTATCACAGAGCCACAGAATTACTGAGGTTGGAGTGTATTTCTGGAGGTCACCCACCCTGCCCACCTTGCTCAAGGCATGAGCAGCCAGGGCAGGTTTCCCACATTTCCAAGGATTGTGTCCAGAGAGCCTTAGTGGATCTCCAGGGATGGAGACTCCATAGCTCCTCTGGACAACCTGTGCCAGCATTCATGCACTGTCACAGTAAATCACAGCAAAAAGAGTTTTCTTGTGTTCAGAGGAGAACTTCTTGTGCTTCAGTTTGTGCCCACTCCCTCTCTTCCAGTCACAGGGCACCACTGAAAATGGGCACCACTTCATCTCCTTGGCATGTCCCATCAGATGTTTATGCACATCAGTGAGGGCCCCCGGAGATCTTCCTTCCCTCATCAAGGGAGAAGCTGTTCAGCACAGCGGGTTGGGTTGACCCAAAGAGACAGATGAATTACAGTTTCTTCAAGGAATTCTTCAAATCAAAAATGCTCAGTTTTCTGGCAGTCCATTTTGAAGTAGGGTTTTTTTCCCCTTTTTAATTAAAACAGAAGACTAAATTTTCTTCAGAAATAAAACATTTATTGAAGGAAAATACTTTAAAATATGGTATTTAGCTGAAAAACATTTTCAGCTCAAGACGTACAGACTACCCCTGTGCAAAACACCACTTTTTGATTTTTTAAAATCTATTACTGAGAGCTGTGTTACTTACAGACTTTTCTGAGTCTGCTCTGTGCATCAACAACTCTAAAATGCTCAGCTTTTTACTGAAGTCCAATTATTGTCCCCAAACTGATTAAAATACAAACTGAGAGGTCTTTTCCTTTCTTTTGTGAAATGTTTTTGTTTTTCTTTCTTGAATGCAATGACACTGGTCTCAACATACTCTCAAAATAAATAGAATTATCACTTTTTCCTAGTTGAGGAAACAAGCTCAGAATTAACACAATTTGCACAAGTGATTAGGCAAATGGAAGAAAAGAAAACAAAAAAGTAGGACTCCCAGATGTCTGCAGGCAGCTATACAGCCTCTCTAGAGAATCCTGAAGGCAAGAGGTATTTTGATTAATTTAAACATGGCTGTATTAAAAATAGTTTTCATTCAATGGCATGAAATGATTTTGCAATGAAGGTTAGAACAGCACATGTACCATGTCTAAACCACAAGTAATAATCTGCTGAAAAATAAAGTACACTGGGTATTTCTCAGGTGTACCTGGAAGCTGTGCCTAGTGCTGTGATCCATGCCTGGAAAATCCCAGCAAGGAATGAAAATGGGCTTTTCCTCGTTATCACAAAGTAGAGCAGAGGCAGGAAGATCCCTCCATGGATGACAAGACCCACAATCACAGTGACCATGTACATGCCAAGTTGTCGAGCAACTACTTCTAAGTCCTTGATTGCAATGATTTTTCCACAGATGAGGCAAGCAATACCCAATGGGGAATACCTGGAGAAAGAAAAAAAGCATAGACAGAACTCGTCTTGGCAGTGTAGTCATAAAAACTTGTGCTGAACAAAATACAGACTGGAGAAGAATAGGGAGCTCTCAGGCTCAACTCTGAGGTGCACATCAAGAACTGGTGGAAATTCAAGGAATAGTTTTCACATCTTTTTAAAAAACAATGGCCATCTCCAGCAAATACCCCATCTACTTAATTTTCTATGCTATCAAATGGAATATGCCTTTCCTGAATAGTTTTCAATCCTGAAATAACACTGTACAAGAATATGATAATGTTACACAGGCTTATATCATTATAAAGAATGGTGTAGATTTGTTCTTAAAATGTAACTTTTACAACCCCTTGTTTAGTTGGTTTCAGGGGGTTGCATTTTTTACTTCAGTTAAACTATTTGTTGAAATGAACTGTTTATATCTTGAAGGTTAAAAAGGTTTCCACTATGTTCTTTCAATAATGCAGACAAATGGTTTTTAATTTATGGATTCTTCATTCATTATGTGTTTTTCTTACTTACAGTAGGGTTTTTGTTTCCTCAATCATTAAAACAATACAAAGACTTTCAGGATAAAAGTGCTTCCTGGTTCTTGTTAGAATATCTCATGGTTTCTAAAGCAACGTGCCCAAGGCCTGGAAAGCCTTCAATCACTTCAAATGCAAGGCCAGCTGTTATACCAGTTATCATAAAATGCCACGTTTCAATGAACTTGACAAAATACAGTTCTTATAGAGAGTTACATGGTGTCTGAGCCAGATGTCTGTTTTGTTTTATGCTTCTGTAGCAATGCCATGCTCCTGAGAGTCTGTAGGTGCCATGGGAGTTACAGATGTCTGTGCTGAGAAATCATAAACCAAACAAAATGTAACTCTGCATAAGGAACAGCATTTTTCTTTATAAACACACACTGAAACCCCTTGCTTCTGGCCTCAACAAATCTTTAAAAATTCTAAACAGAGATGAACAAAAGGAATTCCCAACATCAATTTCCTTTTTTCATGAGAAGAGAAATAAAAAGCAAATCAGCAAAAATAAATATTTACAGCTAATTTCTTGAAATTTGAAAGATTTCCTGCTGTTGCAACACTGACTACTAGAAAACATTTATACTGTAGGCAGGGTATTATGTCTTGGGTCTACCAAATGGTGCTAAATAAGAGTAAATTCTAGCTCCTGGAGGGTTATGGGAATATTGTCATCATCTCTCTATCGAGGGGAGATTGAGTAAATATTGAAAGCTTTGTGAATAAAAACAGCTTATGCAGCAAGATCATCTACAGAAAAGCAGAAGCATAACAGGAATGCAAGGTCATTGCTTCAAGTTCTCCCTGTTATTCTGCACATTTGCACACAGTTGTTACTGTCTGCATCACTCTTGCCCAACAGTGTCCCTCTGAAGCACTGATGGTGCTGACAACTCGCACTTTGGGCACCCTGCTCTGTTTCCTGTACACTGAGCTCCAGAGAAGAGGACAGCCTTGTAAAGCAAGAATTCACTCCCAGGGACACCAGGGAGTCCCAGCCAGGATACATGAGTTACACTGAGTGGCTATTTCTGCTCTCAAAGACCTAGGAAACACAACAGTACAATGCCAAACATAGCAATGCATTTTTATGTTCTGGAAAAAAGGCTTTATGTGAGATGGCCATGCTTGACATACAAATAGCTCTGGGGAAGCACTCAGAAGAAACACTTAAAAAAAATCCAAAAAAAACCAGACAGAGAGTCCCCTCTCATAAATCACTTCCTTAAAGGCAAGTCAAGCCCCATTATTATAAACAGATATACTTCAAAAACAGGGCAGATATCTTCCAGTGACCCCATTGCTGCAAGGTTATAAGACACATTCTGCAGAAACTATGAGTGAAAGGATTACACATCACTGAAAACTACTGGATTATGCTAACCTCCCAGGAAGATTGGAATGTTCTTATGTGGGCCATTCTTGCTTGCTTAAGTGTTCTCCTACATAATGAACTTCCATAGTCAACGTGGCATTTAAAAGCCTTTGTTGGTACATGCATGTGTTGTATTTCAGCACACAAAGAACAGAATCTCTTCAGAAATGTTTCAAACTGGGTCCTAAATAATCCTCACCAAATAGAAATAATGTTGCTGTCATTCTAATATACCTGTCAAGGCTTTAGAAAGTCAACTATTTATTTCTAACAAACTGGCATCACTATATTAAGGTTTTATATGGGCTTTTTAAAAATGACTGTTTTGTTCTGTGAGTTAGAACTACAAACTTACCACATGATCATGGTTACTAACTTCATTACAATCTCATTCAGGATGTTGAAGAAATCCACCATCATCTTGGCCTGTTCTCCCATTTTCCCCATAGCAATGCCAAAAGCAATAAAGAATCCTATCAAACCTATTGGGAAAAATTGCAAGACAAAAAGAAGGCTTTTAGGAAGTTTTTGCACCTAGTCAATGTCTTGATGCTACCTGCAAATCCAGACTTCACAGAAGCACAGAATCACAGTTTAGGTAAATTTGGAAGGAGCCACAGTGGGTCATCTGGTTCAACCTTCCTGCTCAGCAGGTTCATAGTAGAGCACATTGCTCAGGAGTTCAGAACTATAGGGTATTACATGTCTTGGGGCTTTTTAATATTTACTCATGCTCACCATCACCAAATCAAGAAAAACTTTGATTCTTCAATGTTTTACTAAATTCCATTTTCACAGCTCAATTATGGTTTTGTTGCAGGTTTTTTTTTTCCCTGTATTGATGTGATAATCAAAAAATACATATACTGTAATCTTCTCAGTGCCATTCAGTTACTAGAAACCTCAAGAGCCCTGGCAAATGGGAAAGGTAACACAGTGTTTCCCTGTAACTCTGCTGTTAGAACACTTGCTAGAAACCAAGAGGAATTTTCTCAGACTAAAAAAGTGCCTTGACAGACCAATCAATCCTGGAGTGCAGGGAAAGGCAAAAGTAGCCCTAGAACTTTTGTAGGCCAGAAGTATTCCCGTTAAACAAAGAAGGTAGTGGTGGGAGAAGAGGGTGGGTATTACACGTAACCACAGAACTCCCAATGAGCAGATTAACCTCACTGAACAAGGCTATCAGTGGGTACAAAATCATAGCATTCAATAAGGGAAGCATTTTGTTCCTAAATGTAAATGCTAAGGTGTGAATATCTGGAGTATTGGACTATCAGTGTGAAAAAACAACTGATGCATTTGTCATGGATTACTTTGGAGCTGTTTCTTCAATGCTAACATTTTACATCCAAAAATTTTCAGTGTCCAGAGTTGGATTATTAACTGATACTGAGAGATGGTTTGAATCTTCAGCCATTCTTTGAGGATAAATTTTCAGTCATGTTATGAGTCCAGGATTTAACAAATGTGTAAACTCATCTGGGAAATTCCTATGGAAGAAACTTATTGGGATACAAAACCATTCAAGATAAGGGAATATGAGCTGCCAATACCCTGGGAAAAGACAGGCTGTCCCATAACCTCACACTGGGTTTAGCAACCAGATTTTTTTCTTCTTTTTTTTAATCCAATTTCCTGGATACAAAGTCATTCTTTAGAACCAAGCTATCTTTGTTGAGTCAGTTGAATAGGGAAGTGAAGCATATGTTTGTGTGCTGCAGAGCGTAGAGAAATGATGAAAAGCTTTTCAAAGACCAAGTTACTTCCTGGAATTCAGAATCTGCATTAGAAAATGTTAATAGGTAGTTTTGTTCATTAATTCCAAATGAGCTGTTACATTAGTCATGAGAGTCAGATTGGTTCCTATTTGCAGGAATTGGCCTGGCTTGTACAGCTTATCCAAACTGGATGGCAATTCCCACAACATTTTCATTTCCTCATTCAAAATCAAACCCACACACAACCAACCCAAAAAACTCAAGAATGTTTGAAAGTCATTGGTCAAAACACTACAGCAAATTCCCAAGCTAAATAGTGTATTTCTTTTCTATAGGAACTGTGTTCATCCTTCTAGATCTTTTCTTTTCCATGACAGAGCCTGCACAAAACAAGTCCAACATTAAATGTAATGCATCTCTCATGTCACAACAACTCTTTCATCTTAATGCATAAGCAGAAGTCTAGGAAAGAAAAAAATCAGGTGAGGGTTTTGGCATTGGTAACAAGCTGCTGTCTCATGCCTGGTGCAAAATGACAACTTGCAGCTCTGAAAGTGGCTCCTCTGCCCACAGATGTGGAATGGAACGAGAGCCATGAAGGCAGGCAGGATACAGAGCTCTCGTAGAGCAGGCTCCTTCACAGAAAAACAAGAGCAGCTTATAGATGCTATCATCTCCTCTGTATCTAAGCAAAGCAGCCAACCAACTCACCAAGACCTCAGGAAGGTCTGCAGACACAGCAGCCACTGTGTCAGCAAGAGCTGATCAGCAGCTGTAAGAGGCCATTTGTCCTTCAAAGGTTATGGCCCAGTGGTGAGAGAAAGCAGGGGATTAGGTACCCCAACATACTGTCCCACTATGAGGACACCTATGGACAGAGAGGTGTCAGCCTCAGCCTTGTGGACATGCTGTCACGGAGCATCTTGGAGCATTGGTGTGAGGCTACAAATTGAGAGCTAATCTGTGACTGACTTCACCCACATGCAGAAAGCAAGGAGCTGAAGGAGGAGCACTCCTCTCTGGGCTGACAAAACCGGGACTCTAGACACAGAAGAGAAAATAGAAGTGGTGTGGAAGCTGTTTGTTTCTCGTGTGCCCCCATCCCAGACTGAACAGTTGCTTCAGGAAAGGGTGGGAGATAAGCAAAGTTTTCCTACCACCTCCACTTGCTGGCTTGCCCAGACAAGATGGCATGATGGCATTTGCAGCTGGTAAAGGTCAGCAGCCAAGATGAAAGGAGGAGGGAGCTGTGACTCAGAAATGTGTCAAGCCTTTCTGGGATTTTTCTTGGGTGGTGTGGTTCACACTCCACCTCTCACTTCAGGCTCTACCTCAAGCCAAATTAGTTCAGCACACCCAAGACACCTACTGGAAACAACTTAGCTCAGATCCATCAGGGGGTGTGTGAAGCACTGGCTCTTGGAGCTCTCCCCCATACTGTTTTGCCAATATACATTAGTATTAGCCTAGGTCAGGTTCTTCTAGGATGAAAGGATATTTTGGATACCTCCTACATGCTTTGCCACTGTACTCCTCCAATTCATAACCACAAATCTGCCAATCCAGAACAATTCACTTGCTGATTTCTGTGATATTTCAGAGACCAATGGACAGCTAGTAGGTGATAACATCTGGTGATTACCTGGAGAGACTAAGTGTGCACTGAAGACCAGATCAGACAACACTGACTTACCTAGCCACAGCAAAAAGCTGTGATGTACATATTTGACAGGCAGAAAATTTTCTTACCCAGGACATTCATGCCATCCTTAAATTCAAGTCCCTTCTTAATGACCATTTGGGCTTCAGGTGGTGCTGTCTCATTCACCATAGCAATAGCAGAATCAGTGACATTAGGTGGCTCTTCAACAGGTAGTGGCACTAGCACTTTCTTGGTGACAGTTTGGATCTGAAGGCAATAAAAAGGAAGGATGAGAATGGAAATAGACTGAATGCATCCATACGGTAGAGAAGGAATTAATAATAAAAAGTCTTCACTTTAAAATCAAGGGAACTATATTTTTAAAAGATTGGACATGCATTCCTAAGACAGCCTCTTAACCCTTCTTCCAAAACTAAGTGCATTTTTCAAGTGCTACAAAGTACTGGCAGTTTTCCTCATGACTAGTGTGAAAAGTATGGCAAATGCATGTTTTTCATCACTACAGTTAAACATTTTACAGATAGTCCCTTTGGCCAGGCAGTTCACAAAGGGTGCTTCCCAGACTGTGTGTTACAGGCTGATATCATTTGTTTAGCAGGAAAAGCCAAGTGCCTCTAAATCAGTCATGGTAGCAACTCTACAGTAAGGCTTGTTATTCAGGATGGTTTGCCCAGCTCAAGTCATCCCAGTTTGATGGTTAACTTGAATCAAAAATTCAGGGCATTTCCAACACTTCTCCTACAGCTTTTGAGCTGTAGACTGACTGCAAGAGCTCAAAATGAAATATACACAGTCCCCTGAGTTCTCTAATTAAAAGATTTTGGGGGGTAGGTAACAGAAAAATTACCAATGCTGCCAAATACAATTCTGNAAAAAAAAAAAAAAGGCTTCAGGTTCTGAATGCATTTGGACCCCTCCTGGGGTCCCCCATGAAAGGCAGGGTAAAGGAAAAGCTGGGAAGGAGTGGTAGGAGGAGAAGTGAGCTTGAAGTTACAGCTAGGAAAAAAGGGAGGAGGGAGTGGAAAAAGAGAGATCTGTGATTTTCTACTTTCAGAAGGGATGTTTTCCTCCCACTTCACACCTTGACCCTTTTTCCACCTTTTTCATGGTGCTGGGACAGGCAAAATAGTTTGGAAGTTATGACTGGCTTTCCATGTTTTCCCACCTGCTCCCTACTCCCCTTGATCCTAGAAACACTTAGCAAGGTAACAGAAATAGTGCAATAGCTTTTCAAAGAACATTTGCACCTCTTCCTTGTTGATGTGGACATTGTAGTACTATGGATGATGATCCAGACTTGATCCATATGGTTTAAAGACTAATGGTTTTAAAATACCTTATATCTCTCCTTCTAAAACCTGCTGCTAAATCTTGAGAGGGGGATATAGACAGAAAACCTACATAGCTTTGCATGAGAAACTCTTCAGTTGTCCTAAAGCCACCTAACATTCTTGCACACCTACTTTATTCATAGTTAAAGTTTATCTGAGGGATGTTGTCAACACAGTACTTTTTTTATGTGAGGTATTCAGAATGCAGGAGCTGAGTAATGGAAATTAAACTTAAAATATTAGACTCTTCACACTCAAAATTCCACTACAGTCACTTAAGTCAAAGGTCCTCAGCAGTCCTTTGCACAAGGCCACAGTCTGCAAAAATGCTGACTCTGACATAAAGCTTAGATTCTGACCACATCTGAGACTAGAAAACTGTTTAAATGTCAATTTACAGATGGTCCGTCCCATTGTTTTTCTGCTGAAACAGCAATTTTCATTATAAATTTAAACTTCCTTGTGGACCACACTAAAATTCAGGAGAGATTGAAATCTCATGATAGCCCATAGTCCAGTTTGCAAATGAACAGTTCCAAAGCTGCACATGAATCTCCTCATTGTGTTTTGCCTGGTGGCAATGGAATGCACGAAAACTTGCCCCCACATGCTCAGCACCATTGCTGTGCATCCTTCACAACCACTCTTTGCAGGATTACTGCAAAACACTTCTTCCTCCTAAGGCTACCTGGAAACTCTTGAGTGTCTATGGAGAGAGACTATAAATGTATAAATGTACAAATGTAGGTGAGAAAATACATGCTGACACAATTAAAGAAGATAATTTTCCTCCTAAAGAGAGTGAAAAGTAAAGCTTAACTCCTTACAGAGGAGTTAAGGGCTAACAGAAGCAGAAGTTCTATCTAGTCACAATTCACAAATGAAATGTGGCTTTGTGGCAGAGGTTTTCACTAGAAATTAGTCTGGAATCTACTAAAGTCAAACACTAAAAAGCAAAAAAGCTCTTTTTTTTATTACTAAATCTAAAAATAATCAGTGAAATTGGTGATCCATAACTAGTGAAGTAACCTGAACATTGGTATAGCACATATCAAAAAAATAATACTAATGTTTTTTAAAAACCCTGTCTGACACAGGTAGCTTAATTCTTATTTCTGCTTTTATTGCCCCTTTGTCAAGATATTTGATCACTTTCAACTGACAAGAAACTGAATTTTCCTCTCTTCCACAGTTCAAATGAGGGAGAGGAAGAAAAAACCATAAGCACCCTCTTTTCCCTCACTCAATTTCGCAAAAATGCATTTTGCATTACATGTGATGTTTAGCCACCAACAGTTTGACCACATGACTGACATTCCCGTGATGATTTGGAAATCTTGAGAATGTTCTCTCTCTAAATCCCCAAGGATTATATGTTTTTATGTAGAACTCTATGTAAGAAGTGAAGCAATCCAAGCCATTTTGGCAGTTTAGGTCACCCTCCATTTTTCCACTCTCCCATGGCCTCTTCTCCCTTCCCCCTCTTCTCTTTATTTTTTTCTTTGGCTATAACCACAGCACCAGCTATCGCACCATCTCACACAAGAACACTTAAGAAAAGGTTTGGCAGCAAATCCTGTTATGTAAAAAGAAAAAAAACAAAAAACAAAAAACAAAAAACAAAAACCAAAAAAACAAAAACCAAAACAAAAACCCTGTCTGCATTACTTTCAAACAATTCAGTTGGAGGGAAAAGCATCTTACATCCAAGAAATATGCTTAAGCTTATTTTACCTCTTAAAGTCATGGTGTTTTGATTAAGTACTGGTGAAAAACTTTCAGACAAAATTATCTCCCTACAGGGCAAGCAACACATTGTGCAAGCATCCTTCCTTCCCAGGATGTTCCAAAGCTGGTGAGATGGAGCCACCTGTAGGTGGGTCAGCCCTTTGGATCTATTATCCCCACCTCTTCTGGACTCTAACACAGCAATAGAGGTTATGAGAGGTTGGGTTTTGGGGAACATTTTTGGCAACAAGCTGGAATGATGATTGTCCATATGTTCCAAAACAGGACACTGCAGAACAATCATCTCAGTAACTAACAGCCAAGTTAAAATTCAACCTGAGTGAAAAACCAAGCCAGCATTCATGACCATAGGTACTGTATGAAAATCATAGAGAAAATTAAAGTTTACTTAGTAACAAAATTAAAATATATGTCCTAAAAACCAGTAATTTAAATAACCACAACATAAACCAAAACAACTATAAATAATGTTCTTTCATTTATGTGCTCAAGACATTTTCTCCCTCATCTATCTCCCTCTTTAAAACATAATTTCTCTGATTAAATTAAACAATGACATTAACTCTCCAGACAACCCTGACAAGTAAGAGATGTAAATATTACCAAGGAGCAGAAGGACTTACCTGCTGAAAGCATGCTTGAACCAGATTTTCAGGGAATAAGTTTCGGATCAAATCCAAGAAAGCATCCAGACTAGATACTTCATCATTCTTCTTCCCTTGACCAAGCTGTTTCTTGAGTTTTGGATTCCCTGGATGGATGGCTAAAACCAGAATCACACCCAGCACAGCAGCAATAATAGTGGTGGACATGTAGTAGACCATGGCTCTTGTCCCCAGGCGGCCACTTGCTTTAGCATCTAATCCAGACAGTCCTGCAGGTGTTTAAGATACAAGCAAATATATTGACACTCAATGTCCAATTCAATAGTTATAAAATAAAATCCTTTATAATTTTCAAAGTTTAATGACCACCTATGGGGCCTACTTTCATCCCTGTGATATTCTCACCATGAGACAGATTACTGATGCTTCTCCCTCTAGTTCTTATATGTGCAGTGTCTACTGCTAATAAATTGAACAGAAGCATTTAAAACTCTACCTAATTGCAGAGGAGACATTGAAAAATAGAGGAGATCTCTACCATCTCTTGCTCTTGACTTCTGTCATGGTCTGGCTGCACCATGCCTCAGGTTCACTAGTGTCATGCCATTGCAAGGTCCAATCCAGAAATTAGACCAAACAGCATATTAAGAAATTTCTGATGGTAGCATGTGCACATGTGTATGGAAATAAATTCACTGGAGCATATACATACTAAACCCAACCAAGTTATTCAGAAATTTATTCTGAAATACCCAATGGAACTGCAAAATGCTGACAGGATCACACCATTATTCTTCCTACATCACAAAGAGCAAACAAGGTGATACCTGTAAAAAGCATCTGAAAGTATTTATGGCTAATGGATCTTACCTGTGATTAAACTGGAAATAATTAAAGGGAGGATCAGCATTTTTAGCATCCGCATAAGGATATCTCCTGGGAAGGCTATTAACATGATGATGTCAGGGTCAATAGGTGTTGCTAGACGAAGAAGACCCCCACACACTGCACCCAGGATAACACCTGGAAGAACAAAAATAGGAGCAGGTGGGCATTGGAAGGAACTGGATCTGGAATGCTGCACATGTCTTTGAAAAAAACACTTGATTCTTAGGGCTCATATCTTATCCCTTTTTTTGATGCTCTGCATCCTTCTCCTTGTGCTGGTGTTCTCACATCATAAACAAACCCCCTCATCATTTATATGGATAAAGTGATAAAACTTAAACATCCTGCTCAGGATTGAGGCTGTTAAAGCATAGATAAAGGGGAAAATGTCATGTCTACTTTCATAGCATGATCTTTGTGATCTTTTATGCTTACATCCAGGATGCCTTCTTTTCCTTATCCCAAGCCCAAATGTAATACAACCTGATAGCAAAGCTTGTGTTGTGATTTGCAACAACTATGACTATGAAGTATCTCTTTGATACAATGAAAAATATATGTGTATTTAAAACTCTTTTCTTGAACAGCATCAGGTACACCTTTGAAAGGTGATTCAAAGCAAACACTTCAGCAGTATGGGGTTTTGCAGGCTGAAAATACGGAGATGAAATTTGCAGACCAAGACCAGTTGCAGCTGGTTTTTCAAACAATAACAAGAGTATGTCTACAAATTTGCTGCATATGGCTGTTGGGCTTTCAGTGAAAAAGGAAAAAGAAACAGGCAAAGAGCCAGTGAACCACAATAAAATGTCAAACTGTTCCGTATTTGGAAGCTGCTTAAGCCAGAGGCAATATCCAGGATGAGATCATGGAGCACTGGCTTACAGCTACAGAGAGGGAATACAAACCTTAAAACCAGTGAAGACTAAACTGAGAGATAAAAGAAAATTTTGAAGAGTTTTTGTCTTTTACTTTTTTCCTAAATCACTGAGAGAAGAAAAGTGTTCCTTCAGTCCTACTGGATAGCACTGACCTGCCTGGCCTTGGGGTTTAAATCACACTCCTTTCCAAACCAGATCCCTCAGTGGGGTGGATTTGCTCTGTGTTGTGTCAGGAATACCCTGTCACCTGAACTACACAAGCAGTGCCTGTGGGCATCCCTATTTGCTCTCTGGCTGTTCAGCTGGAACAACTGAAGGCCACAGACAGGGGCTGTGGTGCCACAGGAACAAATGCAGATACACACAGAGTGTCCAGAGCAGCAGATGTAGCTTACCAAACACAGTAAGAGTCAGGAGCAGATTCTTGTGGAGGGACTGGCAGAACTGCACACATATGTTCCTGGATCTGTGCTCCACTGGATTTAAATGACTTTCGTGCATCCGGACTTCTACTTGCTTAGGCATATTGTTGGCACTAGAATAAAAAGTGAAAACCAAGGAGAAGTTATAGCACAAGATGCCAAAAGGGAAAGTCTGGATTACTTCCATCATATATAACTGGGGAATCTGATGCATATTCCACCACCTCCCACATTTCATAAACACTGCATATTTACTGCTCTGAAGAAGTCTCTGAAATGCAATAGTGAGTCCTTCTAAAGGTGTAGCGGTGATAGTATTTTTTTGTAGTTATTTCTCAAATGGTAGAGATACAATCAGAATTAATTCATTGGACATATCATCCCAAATGTTTCACGTACTAAACTACTGGTATGGAGCTAGAAAACTCAGTTTTCCCCAAAGACCCTGGCTGTTTACTTAAGTAGGAGAGACAGCTGAAGAACAAAGTTTTTAATAGCAGAAAAATGTAGATTTTAATACCTTATTTAATTCCAACTGAGGATAAGAGTTTAAAAATTAGGATTTATTTGCAAAATAAAGCAGTCAATAACATTTTGCTTAATCTTTTGAAAACGTTTAATTTCAATGTTAGAATTTTATCTTAATATGATCAGAATGTTGAGGTCAAGAGAATACTTTTAACTTGGTTGTAATGAGACTTGAACAGTTGCCACTGAAAATTGGTCTGAAAAGTATGCATTTCCCAAGAAAACCTTCAGTTTCATTGAATTGGCAGTGGTTAGAGGAAAAAGTTTTTTTACTAACTCTGGTTTATATTTGAAGAAGTATGTAGTGGGTTGATGCTGGCTGGATGCCAGGCACCCACCACTCTCTTACTCCCCTCCACAGCTGGACAGTGGAGAGAAAATTTAACAAAGGGTTCATGGGTTGAAATACAGACCAGGAGAAATCATTCATCAAATTCCATCATGGGAAAAACAGGCTCTACTTGGGAATATAAATTAAATTACTTTTTTTATTACTAAAAAAGAGCAGGATGATGAGAAGCAAAGTCCTTAAGAGTGTCTTCCTGCCACCTCCCTCCTACCCCAGTGTAGCAAGGAGACAGGACATGGAGGTTGTAGTCAGTTCATCACTCGAGGCTTCTCCCACTGCTGAGGGAGAGGAGTCCTTCCCCTGCTTCACCATGGCATCCCTCCCACAGGAGACAGTTCTCTGTGAGCTTCTCCAGTGTGGCTCCATCCCACGAGCAGCACTCCTGCCAAAACTGCTGCAGCATGAGTCCCTCCCAGGGGCAACTGTGCCCCTCAAAGTGTTGCAGTGTGGGTCCCTCTTCCACAGAGCACAGTGCTCCAAGGAGTGGCTGCCCCAGCATGAGAACAGGGCCCCTCTCTCCACGGGTTTCCCACAGGCTCACAGCCTTCTCTGGAGCATCCCTCTGCTCTGGTGTGGTGCTCCTCCATGGGCTGCAGGTGGATCTCTGCATCCCAATGGATCCCCATGGGCTGCAGGGTCATGCCTCACCATGGTCTGCACCACTGGCTGTAGAGGAATCAATTCCAGTGGCTGGAGCATCTCCTCCCCCTCCTCCTCCACTGATCTTGGTGTTAGCAGAGTAGTTCTTCTCACATGTTCTCACCCCACTCTTCTCTGGCCACAGTTATATCTGTGCAAGAATTTCTTAAATTCATTATCACAGTGGAATTGCCACCATTCTTGATTGTCCCAGCCTTGGCCAGCAGCACCTCTGTCTTTGGAGCTGCCAGGGATTGGCTCTGGGGGACGTGGTGGAAGCCTCCAGCAGCTTCTCATAGAAGCCACCCCTGTGCCCCCCCACTACCAAAAACAGGCCACACAAACCCAATACAAAGAGATACACACATGAGTGCAGGACTGCAAAAGTCATGCCCATAATTTTCTCAATAATTGAGAAATTGTTAGCAACAGACTCCCTTTTTATATACAAAATATTAAAATCTGTTGGAAATAAAATACTAAAAAAACTACTATGAATCAAACATTTCCCCTACAAGTTAAGGCTATGTAAATATGAGAAATAGGTAAAGAACAAAATTTTTATTATTTCTTGACGTCTGGTCTTATGCCATATTAGGACAAGACTTTAGAAAATCTTCCTCTACAACAGTAGACTGAGGTTTACAAACCTCAAACAGGTCTGAAAATATATATAAACTTTCAGTGTTCTCAGTACTGAGTCATTCCCAATGAATCAAAACTTTTTTTATATACTGTACAGCTCATTGTCTTTGTAAAGTTTTTCAACAGAAAGTTATTAGACTTGCAATAAGAATCCAGTAATTTTGATGCAAATATTTCTACAATTTTCCCTTTCAAATTGAAATTGCATTTCTTTCCAATACACTTGACGGTTTAAAAAACAGCACCATTTGAAAACACATTAGAGAATATTCCTTCTTTTTTTAAGGGGGAAAACCCCTTCAAGTGTTGTAATGTTTATTCTGCAATTTTAAAAATATTTCACAGCCGTGATCACAACAAAATGTGCTGCTGACAGTGAAATAACAAAGAATACCAGTGCACATTCTGAAAGCTCAAATGTGAGGCTTGCCTACTTCTTGCAGACTTATCCATGCAAGGATCACACGGATACATAAGGATTAGCCAGGGGATAATGTGCACAACTTGAGGAATTACAAGAAAGATAAGATAGTGTCTGCAGTTTTCACGCACATGGGCCCCAAAGCCATGAAATCACAGGTGGAAATGCGCCAAAACCCCAAGGAACTTGGGATCCAAACTTTGCAACAGAGGATTACAACTAGTTTCACTTGCATTCCAAGCATGTATATATAACTTGTTCTGACCTATTATTCACTACAGGTTAATTATATATTTATCAGAAACTCTGAAATATGGACAGCTGAAACTAAATCAAAAGAAAACCTTGGAGACTTGTTCTCTAGTAAATAATTGGGTGGAACTGAAATGGATCAGTAAACAGAAGTACTTGATGATTTTACTTTGGGCTAATCTTAGTTTGGTTTCCTCAAACCTTTTCCACTTTTCAAAGTTTTACACTCTCCATCACTGGGAGACAGTGGGTGAACCTTCAGCATGGACTGAAATTCTGATAAGTATGGGCTTCTTAGGGAAAAAAAAGGAAAATATACTAACCGTGTACCGATGTTACAAAAAGTGATGACAGATGAATATCAGAACATGAAAAATGGTACCATAAAGGAGTTAGCACTGCTTTTCAGCAATGAGATATTTATCACTGGACCAGAGAGGAAGTATTGTTCTGGGCTTTTGACTATGTTGTGGGAGGACAGGAGGAGAAAAAATAGTGAAATATAAACCTTCCATGAAGGATAAGAGAAGATTTTTGTGTAGCACATGACAAAATCTGAATTTTGCCACAGAAATTTTTTATCCAGTTATTAGAAGAGGAAAATCTGTTTATCTCAGAGTCACAGAAATTAATCTTTGTCTTATGGACTGAGACATTTTCCTTGTGCTGGTGTTATGCCTCTATTTGCGCCTTGTGAATGATACTTAGCTCCAGAAGAATACAGAATTTTTGCACCTGAAACCTGCAGTCACATGATAAGATAACTGCAAGAAGTGTCTATTGCAGTCAGTGGAAGATGCACAGATGCAAGTCAGGGCAGAGTATGGGCCCTTACGAACCAGATCCCCCTGGATCTGTTCTACTCCTCTGCTGTCTCCCACTGACACTGCACACTCCCATGCACAGCTTTCTTCACATCCTGAAGGCCACAGTGCCACGTTAAAGCATTCAGGGAAGGGACTTGAACATGTACAAGGCTTTCCTCTGCTTCACATTTTCATGCTGATGGAAGAAAATGAATGCATGATGGAGTGGAGCTTGGCTACACCCCAGCTCATGGGCAGTGCTGTACTCAAGTACAAAGCCAGAGAGGTGCACCAAGAACCAGAAACCCTCCTAAACAACTGAACACTCTTAATTTAATCTCAATGTTAATGGTACCTCTGTACCTAGGTAAGAATCACAGAACACTGATGAATGCATTTTAGCAGCTGTGATCTCTCAAACATGCAAATTTACCTTAGTCAAATAAATCATTATTCCATTGTGCTGAGCTTCTGTGGTTATTTAAACAAAGGACCTTTTCTGACTGCTTATCTGAAACCCATCCGACCAAAACATCATTGAGTCTAACTCCACTGAGGCCAGAACATAAAGATCTAAATTAATTCTGCTCATTATATTCCTATGTCATTGTGACAAGCAGCCAAACAGCTAAGCTCCAAAGCAGGTCTGCAGAGAAATCCTAAGTACTGAAACCTTCAAAGATGATGCTTACTGCTAACTACAGATGCATGAAAACATTGACAGGATTTATGAAAAATGAACCAAATATTAGAAAATAAGTAGTCAAGTAGTGACATGAAACAGTAAGTCATACCAAACAGCACACACCAAAAGCTGTGCTGTGGTAGCTTTTGAATAACTTAGTGGGATGTTCTGTTTAGCTCTGTCACATACCCTTCTCCCTTTTGAGGCAGCACTTTTCCCTAGAAAAGAGAGAAACTCCTTTGAGCCCAGATTTGATTTTTATTCACCGTAGTACAATAGAGAACTTCCCCAAAGTGAACACAGTCTATATTTTCACTGATTTCAAATATGTTTTACCCTGACAAGGTGGTATGTAAGTTGCATTAATAGAACTTGGCATCAGAATTAAACTTCAATTTTACTCCCTTTTAAGCAAAGAAACCATCTCTTGCCTGAATAATCAAGAAGTTAGCTACTGTTCCTCATCTTCACAGCGTGCACAAGGTACAAGAAAAAGACTCTGTCCATAAATATTTGAATTTACATTCTCTAAATATTTACAGATAGTTTTGCATGTAAGATACACAGTGCTACATGAGATAATCTATTTATCTGCACCTTTTAGGCTGTAGTATCTTTCTCTTGCTGGTTGCTACACATAAGGTGTCAAAATGCAGGAAAATTATTTATTAAAGCACCATGGTCCCTGGTATTTTTTGTTCCTATTTCCTCCAAGCATTTTCCTTAGGTTTTCCCTCAGTTCCCTCTGGCATAGTCTGCTCTCTGTATCTCCTCAACTTTCTTTCTTTCCTTCTTTCTTTCTTGTATTCACAGTGAAGCTTCTAGGACTAAAAGGCTGCAGGGGACTGTTGGCTTTGCTTGGTGTCCTGGTTACCAAATGTAACTTTTTTCTTCACAAAAGTAAGAGTTAATGATTTACACAGTGCTTGAGTGACAATGCCCTTTTATTTTCAGTCAGGGAAAGAACTCTCTGTTCTCCCAAATACTCCCCCAGCTTGGCATAAACCTAGATTACAGACTAGAAGGAAAAAATAATCTTTCATTTAAATGAAAAATGTAGACAAAGACCATTACAAGGCTAGTGAAAACAGATGTTGGGGAAAAGGTAAATTGGTTTATTCTGTTCAAGGTATTTCAGCTCTGTCAGTCAATCAAGCAGGTATTCTCAGTATAAAAATCTGCTTTGTTTTGTAGCAATTATTTCAAGAGGTAGAAAGAGCTGTTCTTAAGAAAACAACCTTGGACAGACAGGCTTAAGATCAGGGTTTCAAAACATCTCTAGAGCTACATGTTTGTTGTCAAACCAAGCACTGGTCTCTTCTGAAGCAATGAGTAAACAGCAGCTATAAAAGTCCAATTGTTCTTAGAAGGACTGGTCTTCTTAAGGAAAGAAGGAAAAAAGAGGAGGCATAGAAAGTTGTATCAGCTTTTTTGACCTCAGAATAAAAAGTGAACGGACTGCAAAACTCATCTTGCTGATTCTGTAGTACTTAGACAAGTGGTTCAAATGTAGCTGGAGCTGAAAAGCCATGGCAAAAATTGTATGATGAAGTTTGGTGGACAGCAACCTTCATGATTCCTTACTGACAAAGCTCCTCCTAGCAATCAGTGGGATTGCCTGGGAATAAATGAGAGCTTAATATACCCTGAAGAATTTTTGCTAGCAGAAAATCTAGGATCAGTGTTGTATCTCTCCCCCTTCCCCTGAAGAAGCAGTATAACATTGATTATTAAGGATTACATGCTGTGTTCATGACAGGCAGAGGGAGTATGGATCTGTTCCACCCCATGATCAGTTTAGTCCTGTCTCATATTTAGGAAAGCATTGCTAGATAAAAGATGAGTGACTAGGAAAACTTATGGAACATCACCAGAACAAAAGGGATTTTACTAGCTGGATGGAAGAAATCCAACCTGTTTGCCACAACTGCTGTGAAATTAGGGCTCAAGCATGAGCTCAACAAGAAACCTCCAGTTTGAGTTCAAATAGTGTTTTCTGCTGCTTAAATTAATTATGTCATGACAACAGCTGCTGAGCTTTTTAGGGAGACAGTCTGGGGCCATATTGTACCACTGTGTCATGCCATGTGCTATAGTTTGGGGGTTCCATTTCTTGTATCAGATATATTTCTCAAATCACACCCAAACTGGTAAAGCTCAGCATATAGAGACAAAATATGACAGACCATGCAGGTGAGATATTTTTATTGTGGAAAACACACATTAGCTTTGGCATCACTCCTGCTATGTAATGTTCAGTTGTTAAATGTTGCATTATATCAAGAAAATAATCTGGTCAGGTCTCAGCTTCTGCACAAAAATAAAAAAAATGTGCAAAACCAAACACACAAAACTCCTACAAACAAGAGTAACATAAGCTTGTCTGCAAGAGTCTGCACTAACAAGGGTTTTAAGATGCCTGCTGCCACTAAGCCCTTCTATTGAATTTTAACTGCATTATGTAGGCTTTTTTTCTTCTTATTTGTGAGACATTAATGAATTCTGAGTGGAAATTTACTATGGAGCCTGATTTGGCCTAGGGACTAGTATTACAAACAACACCCTGAAGTATGATTTGCCTTTTTGTAGCAGGAAAAAGAACTTTTCTCCCTGGAACAATCTATAACCATGTTGTTTCCTCTAAGTTAGCATTTCCTGTACATTCTGTTTAGAGTTTAGTGTAATCATACAAGTGAGTTTAATCACAAGCCTATCTGAACAACCAGGGGATCAGGCCCAGCCAGCATGGTATTATGAAAGGCAGGCCCTGCTTGACCAACATGATCTCCCTTCTAGGACAAGGTGACCAACCTTGTGGATAAAAGAAAGGCTGTGGATGTGGTCTACATGCACTTAAGTAAAATCTTTGACACCATTTCCCACAGCATCCTCCTGGAGAAGCTGGTTGCTCATGGCTTGAATGGGTGCCCTGTTTGCTGGGTTAAAAACTGGCTGGATTGCTGGGCCCAGAGCTGGTGGTGACTGGAGTGCAACCCAGCTGAGGGCTAATCCTCAGTGGTGTTCCCCAAGGCTCAGTGTTGGGGCCAGTCCTGTTCAATACCTTTATCAGTGATCTGGAGCAGTGTTCCCTCAGTCAGTTCACAAATAACACCAGGCTGGGTGGGAGCATTGATCTGCTGGAAGGCAGGAAGGCTCTGCAGAGGGATCTGGACAGGCTGGATCAATGAGCCAAACCAATTGCATGATGTTCAACAAGACAAAGTGCTGGGTCCTGCCCTTGGATCACAGCCTCAAGACAGGCTGGAGGGAGAGTGGCTGGAAACCTGGCCAGCAGAAAAGGACCAGGAGTGCTGGTGAACAGCAGCTGAACATGAGCCAGTGTGCCCAGGTGGGCCAGGAAGGCCATGGCATCCTGGCCTGGATGAGCAATAGTGTGGCCAAAGGACCAGGGCAGGGATTGTCCCCCTGTACTCAGCACTGATCAGGCTATGCCTCAAACCCAGTGCTCAGTTTTATACCTCTCACTTACAAGAAGGACATTGAGGTGTTGGAATACATCCAGGGAAGGGCAATGGAGCTGGTGAAGGGTCTGGAGCACAAATCTTGTGAGGAGAGGCTGAGGGAGCTGGGGTTGTTTAGCGTGGAGAAAAGGAAGCTCGGGGGTGACCTCATCACTCCCCAGAACTGCCTGAAAGGAGGCCAGCTGGGGGTTGGCCTCTTCTCCCAGACAACTATGGATAAAACAATTTAAATGGCCTCAAGCTGCATCAGTAGAGCTTTGGATTAAAAATTTAGAAAACTTTCCTCACCAAAAAGCATTGGAACAGGCTGTCCAGGAAAGTGGTGTAGTCACAACCCCTAAAGTTAGTTAGTGTAGTAACTTAGGAACAAGGTTTGGTGGAGGAGCTGGCAATGAAGGTTTAATAATTGGACTCAATGATCTTAAAGACCATTTCCAACCTAAATAGTTCTATGATGCTCCAGTTATATATTAAATAGCTGATCAGCAGCACCCTTTCTGAACCTGAGAACAATGGTCTGTGTGACCTGGCTTCTTACTCTGATTTAGCTACCAGTTACATCTCTTTCTTCTCATTTTTTCAGGGTGTTGTTCTGTGAGGTAATTTGAGGAAACAACTCTTCATGATCTACCTGAGTTTGCAATCTTTAAATTTATGCTACATTTGTTTGCACTTTTCAGACCCTATTAGAATTGTCATATCTACTCACTAAATGCTTCCTTTAACAGTTTCTCCAGCTTTTAAGTCTCAGGAATTGTCTTGTAGAGAGAGGGTAGGCCACTTGATAGCAGGAGCAAAGGAAAATTAACTATGACATCACACAATATTTTACTATTTTTTCCATATCTATCCAGGTCTTTTCACAAATATGTATCACTGTGAAAGACAGACTTTTCCCCTCCCTTAAGGTTTCTTCATGTCTGACTGACTAATGTATTGACTTATTTATTAACTGGAGCAATACATCTGAATAATAAGAGAGGTAAAGATGATGGATTTGCCAGGCAGGAATTCTTTTCTATTAATAATCACTCATCCTGTGTATGGCCAAATACATGGCTTTCAGTAATCTCTTTAGACAGACCACAACGCATGGATAATGCCTTTTCCTATGTTCAATTTTTCTTATTGACTTGCAGCTTAGATTTCATGGAGCATTTCATAGCATGTTGTGTGGAAAGGAATATTAGTCTCTATGGGGAGATCGTGAACTAAAATTCACTTTCCATGGACTCCACCATCATAAACTACATGAAGCCAACAGATCACGTTGAATCACATGGATTTTGTCAGAAAGAAGGTAAGTGTATTTTATACAGACATATACGTACCTCCACACCTAGAAACTCCTTAGAAGTGCCAGGTACATAGGGATAAAGCAACAAGGATAACACCTAGGTATTAGAAATTATGAGAGAGAGAAATTTCTGCAATAAGTTGCAAAAGGGGAGACGTGTAACACCACCTGTGTGCTCACTGCATGGTAGGTCTGATGGAAGGGAGCCATGGGAAGCTTTACAGGTGTCCTTCCACATGGCAGCTGTATGGTGCCTTCAGGACCCTGCAGAGCATTGCCTTCGGGAATCTCCACCTAATCTTGTGAAAACCTGACTTGAACACCTCAGAGTGTGTATTGAAGTGTATGGGTTAATTGACTTTCTGATTTAAATGTCATGACAAAGCCTGATGGAAAAAGATTAAGCTACAGTTTCTAAGAGCAAAGCTAAGGTAGTTATTCAGACCTCACACAGTCAAGTGTCCTTGTAGGCTTTCACAGTCCTTGGCAAGATTCAGATTTACTCTGTATTTCAGACTTTAGAGGGATATCAGTTCTATATGCAAGAACGGCCACCAGATTGTTTCTTGTTTGGAACAAATGAGGTGCAATTCTATCTCCAGGGATTCTATTCCATGCATCATTCAGAGTCTAGAGCAAGAAAGTGTGGTTTAGACCAGACTGTATAAAACCTACCATAAAGGTGATCATTTATATATGTAATAATGCACATATGGAATATCTGCCAATTTGCTGATAGGGCTTTATAGTGGTGTAACAACCTGGGACTGTGCATGCTTCATTACCCAAGAATTATCTACTGAGGCTGAGATGAAGAATTAAGGAAGAATCATATTATTATCATCGTGACAAATTATACAATAACAGTGTGTTTTGTGCAAAAATTTATTTCCTTACATCCTCAGAAACTCTGAAACAAGTAAAATCATGAGCTTGTATTTGCTTCTACTTGGGGTGTGCCAGGCAGCACAAAGAAAAAGACTGTGAAATTACTGGGGATTAGCATAGTTTTCAAGGGCACTGAGCAAAGATTAAGCCAGTGAGAATGTAAGAAGACCAGAAATGTAGCAGCTCCTAGACATGCTAGCTAGGGACAAAAAGGAGTAGAAGAATGGGGGTTTTGTACAATTCAGAAGAGTCCCCAGAAAGGAGCTCTGATTGAGATAGGCAGTAAGAAATAATTTGTCAGGACAAGGGGAAACAAAATGCAGTTTCTCCTTTGAATTTACTTCTTGAGTAATGGCTCTTGAAACCTTTTTCTTCCTGAAGTAAATTGTCACAGGTTTGTGACTCCAGGTGGCTACACCAGTGATTTTTGACCACATCACTCACGCAGAACAAATTTCTAGTGGCCATGTACCTGCCCCGGACTTGGCTGAATTAGTACATCAGAACCCTGCAACTAAGCAAGTTTTAACTAAATCTGAACACAGTTATTACCATTCATCTAGACACCATTAAGGATAAAATTATGCAATCTCAATTGCATAGTTTATTTTCTCATCAAATCCGTGTATTAACTATTTATTTTTAAAGTATGGTCTGTATTAACGAAAAGAAAAAATACAAAAAATTAGGAAAATCCTCTGTGGCCATCCCATCATGACTGTTGTTCTTGGCATCTACTTTGAAAATTCCTGCAGTTTTCATACCAGCACGAAAGTGCCCATCTAGCTGTCTAACGCCTCAGGAGCCTTACTCATGATGTGCTGTAAAATTCCAAGTGATTTCAAAACAGTTCCAAAGTATCTTCTAGCTAAAAACAGTGACCACATGTGTTACTGCTTTAACCCACAAACAAAAGTTCCCTCTCATACCAAAACTTCACTTTTCTTCTCCAGCATGTTTTAGAAGCTATATATCAAAAAAATTCCTTCTCAAAGTACTAAACGCCCTTTATGGTTTCTGAGAAGCGACGGAACAGCGCTAGGTTTGCTATGCACATTCAATCAGAAGACTAGAAAAATCAAGATAAAGAAACCCAACCATCAGAGCTACTCCCTGACAGCCAGTGGCAAAGGTCTGAGATAGATGACCTTTCACATTTCAGTATTTTTCTATAAACCCCGCAAAGCGCACAGGTAGGTACAAGTTTGACAAGGCTTCAGAGCAAACAAAAACACATTAAAAATGCATTCATTTCCATGAGATGTTTGTCAATGAGCCAGCATGTAACAGTGCATCCAGCACTAATTCTGTTTGAAAACATTCCTCAGTGTTTCCTGTGGGGAAAAGCTCTCTTCCAGAAACTGTTGTGGATAGAGTCAGAAACTACACAAAGAATAACTACTAAGAAGCCTATAATAAAACAATTGAACTTCTATGCAGAAAATGTCAGAGTTTGAATTAGTGTATGAAAACTCAAAGTCACAATTTGTTCCTATGTACCCTAATGGATATTAATTATCCTCTGAGTACAGATCATGGTCTTTCTCAGCTGTTCTCCAAAATCTCACTTACAACTCTAAAGCTAGCAATTTACTACTGCAGTCTTTGAGTGCCAGAAACCTCTATGACAGTGCAGAAGTCTCCCAGAATAACATAATAAACAGTTCGTATTTGTTCAACAGTACAATATTACCTGACAGGATGAAAAGAAGAAAAAAAAAAGAAATTTTTAGCTTTTTCTCTCACCATATGACATATTTATCTTAAAATGCGTCCCATTCAAGAAACTCCTTGCCATTCTTTTCTCTTATTTTTTTTTTTTTAGCTTTTCTTACCTAGAATGCCTGCTTCTCTTTTAATTCCACTACACTTTTATTATAGTCAGACATTCATATTGCTTTCATCACAACTCTTGCTCCAACACAATTGCCTTGGCCAAACTACTCACGTTCCTTGAAAAACATCTCAACAAAAATTACCTGGGCTGAGCCCTGAAAAAGTGAAGAAATTTAGTTTTTAAGACATACTAACTCCCTGTAGTATGTTAAAGAGATTATAGAAATCACATGTAGTGTAACAGAATCACTTGGGATACAGTTTAAAAAGAGAGGTCTGTGCACTCCTTGGAGCAGTATTTGTGATTGCACACAGCAAGCTTTGAAGAGCGCATGCCATCTACTGGAATCAAAAAGACTTTTTACAGAGGAAGTCCTAAAAAGCAGCAATGACTTTCACCCAGTGTGAAGAATTTTCTTGTCTCATGTGCCTTTGTAATTAGAGTTTGGAGCCTTTTTTTTCATATTGTGCCTCTAAAATAAATGAAAAATAGTAGTAACCACACTTTGACCAGACCTTGTGAAAGAAGGGAAAAGTTTCCTATTCACATGGACTAGTAATTTATTCTAGTAGCTGCATGAAATGGAATGGACATTCAGATAAATAGATTGCTTGGGTGATCTGCTTCTACTGTTACTTCTTACCAACATATCAGATGTCTGTTGGGAAACATTTTTTTACCCAGAAAACCCATAGTATTTATGTGGGAACTCACAAAATAGCTTTCAGAAAGTAGAGTATACTTAGGATTATGGACATGAAGATGAGCAATTGGGATGCTTTCTACCTCACACATGTGATGCCTTCAGGGCATGCACCACTCCATCAAAGGATCTGCCTGTCGCCCCCAGGTCTGCTTACATTCATTTTATAGATGCAAAAGAGTTGAGAGAATTTAATCAATAGCAGGAACAAGACTATTCTTGGCATTCCATAAGTTTCCATCCTAACAAGGCATTTTCTGGAACACTTTATTTTTCTTGCCTATTTAATATTGTCCACTGTACTGTAGCACCACTTGGAGTAGCCTCAACTGAAATACTGCAGTTGAGTTTGTGGTGCCTTCTTAGAGAGGTGTTTCCCTTCAACACAGCAGCACAGTTACTGTGTAAGTGTTGAAGACAAACCCTTATATCCAAAGCTTGTGAGGCTCAACAGCAGGCTGCTTTTTTGTGAACTGATGGAGTTGGTTTTCTGCACAACACAACTACTGCTGCTGCATAAGGATCCAAGAGCTTCTGGTAAAACTAGGATGAATTTTCTAATCTTGGCCAAATTCAAACATGAAAACTTGAATTTTTCAGTTACTGGAAACTGAAAATGAATTAATTAGTCAATTAATTAATTAAATTAGTTAATTTTTTCCAGTTAGTCCATGGTGTTTTAATACAAAGGGTAAAGCAGGTAAAACTAGAGGGGTCATTTAAGTGGGTTTGAAATCTCTGACACTGAGGACCTCTAGGACATGACTGTAAGACAAGCAGGTAGCACAGTATCTTCCAAAGCACTGTCCTGGTATTCATTAGCTTGTGGGTTGAGGATTTCGAGTGTTATAAATTGCATGACTCCTTCAATACAGTTAGAAAAAGGAAGCAGAAGGACATACCACAAGCAATTTTTCCCACCTTACCTTGTGAGATTCATAATCCAGTTTGCTTATGGAGAGACCAAGCCTGAGGTGGCTTTCAGAACCTCTGTAGGACACACTGTACAAGTAGAAAGCTTGCAGACTTTTAGCTTAAATTCATCTACATCTCCAATAATAAATTACAGAATGGTCTTAACCCAAACCACATGCACTATGTCTATATTTTCCACGGTGAATTCCAATATTATATAAACATCACATCCAGCAAAATGATGATATATGGCAGGGTACCTTAGTCCAAGGAATAGAAAGTTTATGCCCTACAATGAACTCCCATAAGGTAAATCCTAAGGCTTCTGCTAAGATTTTACTGACATTTCTACTAAAGTCACTTGAATGTTTACGTAAACTTGGAGTTATGGAAAATCTCATTCACTTATTGAGGAAATTATTGCCAAGAAATAAAAAAATCTCACACTACTAAAGGTCTAAGCAATGGATGTCTCCACATGAGTTTGAAATGGGATAGTAAAACTGTGTGAAGCATGACACTCCTCAGCTGTCACTGGCTCTTCCCCAGGCCAACATTAGAGGAAATGCACACAACTGGAGGCTCACTTTACAACATATCACACCCAAAAACGATCTTCTGGTCTTTTAATCTAATGAAAAGAGATCTCCTGGGACACAGCTGTGTGCTAACATGTAAGCTCTTACACATGTCCTTAAAGTTAAGTGCATGTTAAGTATCTGGTTGACTGAACTGGTCCCTAACCACTGAACCACAGGAAGATACAGCCCTAGAATTTACTAGGCGACTTGTCATAAAAAACCCCAATTTAAAATAGAGTTTTAAACTGAAAACAACTGATGCCTACATATCAAATTATAACTAATGGCTGTACATATCCTAGCTTATCTTTTTAATGATGACCAAATATTAGGTTTCTAAGTACTTATGGATGTTGAAGCTAATACTGCTTTGAAAGGGCCTAATGGTTATTTTTATTATATGCAGATCATCTAGAAAATTCCAACTATTTAGTTAGGAGGCTTTAGAGAGGCTTTAGCTTATATTGCTGTTATTTATTGCATTTGTATTTAGTTGCTTGAAAAACTTGAATAGCAAAGGACACTTGAAACAATGATTCATTGCCATTGTCCTGCTGTTTATAGCCAGCAGTGAGCTGGAGTCCCAGCTGGCCATACTGTTTCTGACTCCTGGCACTCTCACTCAGGCTCTGGTTGTCAGTACAGTGACCACAGGGGTCCTCAGTGCAAGCCAGGGCATGTCTTGATCACTTACATTTACAGCTTCTTCCTCATCAGCACATTGTTCCTTCAAAAACAAGGGAGAGAAGCAGCCACAATGGAAACACTAAAAATACACTGGACTAGTAATGCTGTGGTTGCGTCCATTTAGTCACCTGCTGAAATTATTATGCAAAGTTTCATAGCACCTTACAGCACTTGTCTGTTGCTTTCAGGTTTGTGAAGAAATTGCTATTAAAAATCCACAAAATACATGACCTAGCTTTGCATCCCTGTATATACTACTTTAATTGCTTGTCTTTGGCTACATATTTAGTATACAGATTTAAATGGGAAAATTTTAAACATTGTTTTGCACAACAAACCTAATTGAAGAAGCATTCTCTTCAAATGCTCTTAAAAACTCTGCTGCCCTGCCCACATATCCTGCAGTTAAACATCTGTTTAATTCCTGGTACTTTTCTACCAGATTATCTAATATGTGACACCAGTCAAAGCACAAATTTTGTACTACCGAAATATTTAAAAACCTCTGGGAATGAAAAATCTGTGACCAAGCATTCATGTGTCTTTCCTGAGGCATCACAGTCACTGACTAGACGTTACTTCATATTTTTTGTTCAGTTCTCTTTCCCTCTCTCTCACTGCCCAGCTCAAGTCTCACACACTAACCCTGCTACTTTCTAATTACTTGAAACTATAGGTTTTCATGGTTGCATTTACTGTAACACTATTAAACAGGTCAGTCTTGCAGTTCTTGAATCACTTAACTCAGTTTCTTCTGCTGCTAATGCTTCTTTAAGCTGTTGGTGCAGCCCAAACATTGCCCCATTGCTTGGTGATTGGCCAAAGCAAACGTCTCCTGTGACCTTTTGGTCACTGCATCCTTCACATGGCACCAGTCAGGAAATGTTTCAGAATACACAAGTGTCCATTAGGACATTTACACAAGCACTGTGATCATCCCCAAAAATGATGAGCAAGCTCCTTCAGCTGACGGAAACCAGATTCATCAAAATCAAAGTATTTTCTCTACAGAAAATATCAAAAGATACTCTTCTTCTTGAAGAGGAGCCCTCAGAATTTTCTCTGACCAATTTCTCTCCCTGTCTCACCTCCTTCATCTGTCCCCACTCCTCTCCTCCACAGCAGCAGGTGGCCATTCCCCATTCCTTGCTGTCCTCACCACCTGCCTGCAGAGAAACTCCAGCTGTGCCATGCTGCACATGCAGGCAGGCTTCCCAGAACTCAGGTAAAAGTCACCTTCTAGAAGGGTATGAAAGTGACATTTTGAAAAATTTCAAGCCAGAACCAATGCATCACTCCTCTTACCATAATTACTACATTTATATTTCTTGACAGGTTCACTTGAACCTTCAAGGGGCAAAAGCACAGCTTGTTTCAATTGCTTGCAGCAAACTCTCCCTACCAGCTGCTGTAAAGATAAATTCCATTGGAACAAATACTGCCTTCAGCTTTCCTAACATGTTATGAAGTTTTACATCTAGCAGATTTTAGAAGGGTTTTGCCTGGCAATTACGGCACTACCTATAAAGAGAAAGATCTCCTCTTCCTCTTGCTACAGAGTCTACTGGAGTCTGCTAGAGATGAATGGGCACAACTTTTGCCGGTAAAAAAATGGTGTGTTTTTTCTAAAACTAAGCACTTTATGTATTGATACATAGTGTCAGAAAGCAAACTGGGCCTAAAGGAAAATCCAGTTTCCTAAGAACTTCATGGAGGTCAAATTTTGTCCCAGACTAATGTAAATTTGAGGACACCCATAAGCTCCTCTATAGTTTTTCTATTCTGGGCTTTAATTGACAGGCAAAAATGAAATAACTTTATAGAACATATCACTTTATTTAAACCTTGGATTTATTCCTATTCTGCCTTCTTCTTCATTATTCTGCACTAAACTCTTCAGCAACTGAAGCTTAAAATACTTAATAGAAAAAAATCTTCAGCTGATGCAGGAGGCCATGACTCTTTTTAGTAACCTGAACAGCACAAGGGCTCCATTTCGGAAGGATGAAGACTCTTCTGAAATGATCCAGGCATTCTGACATACCCACTTTCAGAGTGACAGGAGCTAGAAAATATGATTTACACTGGAGGTACACTTCTTGCAGCTGTCTTGACTCCCCACAGCAGCTGGAGAGCTGGTGCAGACTTGCAGAAGGCCAGCAGAGGCTTGGGCAGAGCAGCACCTTACACCACCACTCTTGTTGGTGCCACAAGTCCCACCTTGCCTTCACAAGCCAGGCAGCTGGTGAGAACCACAGCTAATGACCTCTGCATGTTTGCCTCTGGCTCTCTAGTTTTAGTAATTTGATCACTTCCATGGCAAAAACTAATGCAAAACATTTTCACATACTTAACTTTTTCCATGCATTTCAATACTGCCTTGCTTGCTAGTTTATTAGTAGCACAAACAATGGCTCACAGGTGTTTTGCAAGGCATTATTTGTAACAGGAAGCATAGGCGTTAGATGAGAAATACATTCTTCACCTATGGCTAAAAATAAACATGAAACATGAGCAGTAAGGATGAACAAATTATGGTATAGACAGGTAAGTGTGAAAATATACAGCAAGAGAACAAAGCTATAAAATAAGGCCATAACCTGTTGTATTCGTGTATGAAATCCAACCTTTGAATGAAAATACAGAACCTGTGCATTTTGACTATATTTTTAACAAAAAAAAAACAAACAAACAAAAAAAAAAAAAAAAAAAAATTCTCAGCATCTCCTTCTTTTAATTACTCATCTCTAGAAACATGGAACTTGACTATCCACTCTACTAGCATTGCTGGCACTAATAATAGAAAAGGCCACAGGATGCCAGAATCTGTTACACAGTCTCCTGCATTGTTTTTATGAAGAAAATCCCCACTATTGTGATTGTTCTCCCTCCTCTCACACATGACTTATGTTAAAAACAATTTGGCTTGTTAGTTCACTTGCAGAAGTGTGTTACAGACTGTCTGGTATTATGAAATGCATACCTGCACTAGCAGAAAATCTACTTTTCAAGTCATTAAATGGGAAATTGGTTTGCTTTGTTAACACAGATTTTTTACGTTACGGACACAGTTTTGTGAAACATGTTAAATCCAGTATCATTTCTACCTTCAAATAAGATTTATCTGCATGTAGCATGAAAGAAGAAGAGGGTTGGGAAAATTCACCAGAATGTTACTACAGTTTTTAATAGTAAAACAAGACACTTGGTATCCATTACTCCATAAATGAGCCTTCTGTCACTCATTTCAACATCTCTGGCAACATCCCTTATTTTGTCTTTCTTCTCTTTTCCTGCTTTATATGAAAGAAGTGTTATTGTCATTACAACTTTATAAGATGGATGTCATGTAATTGAAAGGGGATCTCCCTTATTTTATTCACGTGTGTGCCAATGACCACATTTCAACTCCTTTTACTCTTACCTTGGAACATAAAAGGTTGGTCCTCCACACCTCACAATGAGAAGCTTTTCTGCTTAAAAGAGTCTAAGAACAAAATAATTCACAGGTTTTCTACAAAGTCACTGAACTAGCATGTTACAGTCTAGACTCACTTCTACTAAAAATAATAGCTCTTTAGACCATTATTCTGTATAATAATATCCCAGATTGTTAATAACCATCACCTAAAAGGAAGCTCACCTTCATGGTGAATCCTGAACCGTGATTTTCCTCTTTATTAATTAGCTTTTCCAAGTTAAGCAAGGTCAGCACATCTCTTTTTTTGTCTCTCACTTGCCTGCCCCTTTAATCTCCTTATGTTTAATTTATTTTCTGAGCTGCTACCTCTCACACATTGACGGATATACATTTATACAATTTTTTTAAGGCCTCAGCACACTTAGGAATTGTCTTGGGTTCTTTTCATTTCTTTTTCTTTTTTTTTTTTTAATCTTGGGTTCTTTTCTTTTCTTTTTCTTTTTTTTTTTTTTTTTTAATATTACTTCTACAAAGGAAGAGAGATTTCTTTCTCTTGGTTGTACAGGTACGTATGAGAAGAGAAGACCTTGCTCTATGAGTGACCAAAATTAGGAGCACATAAAGCTGAGCAATATCTTTCCCCAGGTATAAAGGAATTTAGCATGTGGGACATTACCATGTCTCTCAGTTGAGTGCCTATTGACTCCTAATTCAGGGTTTAGTCAAAATTCAGGGTTTGTGAAAATTTCAGCAGCAGTTTGGATCACATTCCCATTTTAGATATGCTAAAATGAAGGTCTGTGATTACCTAAGGTCCACACACATTTTCCTCTTTGTAAGGGAGATTAACATGATTTACTCCTCCCATCACCAGACATAATGTGTACTTTAGCCCAGGCTATTAAAAAGAATGGGAAACCATCTGGGTACCCTTATTCCAACTACTAAGGCAAGACAACAGCAATACCACATTGTGACAGTTTGATAATCCAGCCAGGGGAGTTCTGATCTGAGTTTAGCTTGAAGTGATTGATTTCCATACAAGGGAAAAAAAGCATGCCCCAAGATAACTGTCTGTACATTTCTTTCTCACACAGATCCTCCAGGCAGCTTAAATATCAGCTATAAAATCAGATTCACAAAATTACCCCAATTTTCTTAAACTTCCTTCATCCCTGGGCCATATTTGTATGACAAATAAACGAGACATCATAGAATTCTGGAAACCCTATGTTTTAGTTTGTGACAGCATCATTAATGCAATTTAATGCTTTTCTTTTTGAATAATAAACTCCTCAGCTGTTCAACACAAATAAAGCAATATATATGATGGTCTTCATGTGCTCTTTGAATAAAACATAAGCAAGAAAAAAATCCCAGGAGGCCTATCAAATGCAAACATGCAATACCAAAACAAACTTGTCATCACTACTTGCCAAGATACATACTCGTAACATCACTCCTCAGTGTATAACCTCAGAGAGGAGTTAAACTAGCAGTAGATTTACAATATCTACTCTGCAGAGTCTTAACTAGGGGGTCACATGAATTACTACAAAGGTTGAAGTGTGACTCTTTATACTAAGGCAAAAAATGAAAATTACAGCTGTTAATTTTGTTTATTCTTGCTGATACATATATATATTAGAGATACATACTATTAACGTCTATATATATGGTCACACATAAAATATATTTTTTTTCCCTTCAAAAGCAAAACCTATTAGAAAACAAAAGTAAAGTAAGAGTGGGAGAGTTTTAGCAGCCTTAACACAAAAATAGTTATGTAAAAAAGGGTAGTATTAGAAGTTGTTAAACCAGGTTTACTCAGTAAGAGACATAAAAACGAATGCCAATATGCCCAAAATATACTAATAAGCAGGTCTGTAATCTGTAACAAACAAATAGAATAACTCAAATTATATGTAATACAATAAACAATGTCCCATGTCCATATTTTTGAACTTTTTTTTTCCCCAGCCAAAACTTTCCTTGTTAAGAAATATTAAAGACATACAGGTTAAAAAAGATTCTTTAATGCAGAAATGCATTTTCAGTTTCTCTAAGAGCTTTTGAAACTCTACATTTGCAGAATAAAGTGTCATAGGAATTTTTTCACAGAAGCATGAGCTAGAAAGCACCATGTAATAGAGCTGTATTCAAGTAGTATTTGACTGTGAACAAGAAAAGTGAAAACTCATTTGCAAGAAAATTATTCAACACAAAACTACAATCTGACAGTCAAACATGCGCACCTCTCCTACAGTTTGTACTTGACCCTGACTTTTTGCAGGCAGTTTCTTTCACACATATCTCTTACATAAAGGTGAAACAAAATAAATACTCCATATGTAACTGAAGGAAAGAACATGAAAGTATGCTGCTGAATTACATAATGGCAACCTGGGTCCTTCAAGTCTTTGTCCAAGCAGCAGTTTTGGAGAAGAGCAAATGATATTCAACAAAAACAAAATGTTTGGTTTCTCCTGGCCCACCACTACTTGTCGGAAAGACAACGTTAAAACCCAATTTACCCATTCTGTTCCATGGTCATTGTGCTGGATAATATGTTTTCTTGTAGTAAATGCTGCATCCATTCTGTGTTTACTAGATTTAGCCCATAGAATAGTTATGAACTTAAAACCAAATCAAAAATGCCAATAGCAATTCAGATTTTAAAATTAAATATGTATTTCTAAAATTACCATGTTAAACCTCATGTAAGTCCAGCAACTTGAAATTCATACAGAAGATTGTGCTGCATGTAAACAATAAGAGTTTAAAAAAACAGTGTTCAATATTTATATTCACTGTTTACTTTTGTCTGCCTCCATAGCTCCAGCAGCCCAACCTACAGGCTGTGGGTTTGTCTCTTTTGAATATGAAATGCTTCTTACTTCCCTTCAATGTAGAATGGGAAAAAAAGCCTAAAAGGAAATCTTGACAATAGAAACATTCACACTTCTCAACACAGAAGTTGTGAAATGACAACTGGTGTTGTGAAAGTGACCCTTAGCATAAAGCTTGAAGTGGAATTTGGCCAGAACATCAACTTCCCCCAGTGTCTTTTGCCAGTTGCTGATGAAGTCAGTGTGGCTCCAGCCAGTGGTATGAAGAAAACATGTATGTGAAGGAAAGAGAATTAATAACCAGACATTTCTTGTTTGTTGACATTTTCAATGAGCAAATAGGCAGCCTTGTCACATCAGCCTGCATGCAGTGTTATTGGGGCAGGAGAGCTCGTTCCTAAAATCCTTTGCCAGAGGAGGATACAGGACATTGCAGTGATGAGAAAGGTCTTACAGAAGCCCTGCAACTGTATTGCCCTGGAATCATGCAAAGTCTGTTTTCCTCTGCAGCCAGTTTTCTTCCCCTTTGTCTCTTCTGGCATGGGCTGTGAGACACCTGTTGTGCTAGACAAGAGAACAGCACCATGAGCAGCAGCAGCTCACTTGGGCCTTCCCTTCTCACTCACCTAGAAGCAGGCAAAAAGGAGCTTAAAAAAATTGTTGAGGCATGATCCTGAAACTATGCCTAATGATAAGGAGACACATTCAGCTGAGGAGTTTCAGCACACGAGGTGGTATTTGAAGCAGGAAAAATAACATCTGTCTAGCAAGGGCTTCAGTATTTGTATAGAACTGAAGGAAGCTTGAACATCTGGCCTGATCCTACATTGCTTATAAGTCTCACAGTGCTCATGTCTTTAATTATTCCTGCTCCTTGCTTGGGATTTTCCACCTTAATGTCTCTATGGTCTGAATTAATATTCATTTTTTACTGCAATCAGTCATAAAAAGGTGGTGGTGGTGTCAGATTATTTTTTAAACAGTTGAGCTGTAATTATGCCAAGCAATCTGTAAGCAAAGTGATGTATGAAATGTGGGATACTCAAAATGAGGGATTATTAATAAAGAGATATAGAAGTAAGAAAGCAAATAACACAAACTTGAATGAATACCACCTTTGTTCTTTGTAAAGGAATGTGAATGTCCCAACTCCAGTTTCAAAACTTTGCATTCTGACATAAAAGGAGTGTATACAAGGAAAACAGAAAGAGGGAAATTTTAATGGGAGCTATTAACTTCTAAAGATAAGGACAGAACCTCATAACGAAAGACACCTTCTCTTACTTAACTTTAATGTACAAGGGAAAAAAAAAACCTCCCCCAAAGCAAACTTCCCTGGGTACACTTCAACCTCAAATCCCTGAGGGGCACCAAGCAAGCAATATTGTGCAATTAAAAGTGCTGCAGAGTACAAAATGTTTTTTATGATGGAACAGCTTTGGTTTAGCTCCTGTTTTAAAAATGCTTCAGGAGGTGCATCTGTGACTGGCACTCAGGATAAAGGTTAGCAGACAGCAAACAACATGCCCTCACTGTGGTTACTCTGTGCTTAGCTGCTGGGTTTTGCAGATACTTCTCTTGTTTGGTTACTCATGGAGTAATAGGTACAGACTTGATTCACACGTCAAAACTAACAACAGAAAAACAAACATGAGGGGAAAAACAACTGGTGTTTGAAAATAATTTGCCAGAGCCTCTGAAACCTCTAGGTTGATGCAAACTGCTTCAAGTCTGAGTCTTCCCTAGTCCAGACCAGGTGAGCTCTAGAACTGACACATTTTGCTTCTACAGACCTCTATGGGTTCATTCAAAGGATGAAGAGATGACAAGAAAGATGGTTTTTACAAGGATGTTTTTGCACTGTAATCTACTTTATACACTTCTGCTCATGCCCATTGCACCGTTTCACCTCTGGTTTCAAAGAAAAAAGACCCTGAAAGATTTTCCTTACACTCAGCCATTACAGACTGAACTCAGCAGGTGGAGACTCAAGTTCTTGGGCTGTGAGCTATGTGCAGCTTCCTAATGCTGAAGTCTGTACATAAGACATGGTGTCATGGTCTCATGTGCTTGTCTGAAATGATAATGTTAAAGGTTTTAGAAAAGGAGCCTGTCCAGTTACTCAGCCTGACCCAAACTGCCTTAAAGGTCATTCAGCTATCAATGGATGCATCCCTTTTTAGCAGATGCCTCAGCAGCTCTTTTCCACAGCCAATAAAATGGGTGCAGACAGGAAAAGTAACTAAATATCAAAATTATCAGAATTGATGATTGTCAGGAAACTGCATGAGATTTAGGGCATTTGATACATTTAAAAATAGGGAGTATAAGAGATTCGGATTATGCCATCCTTGGCTAGGATGGGCTAGGCCCCTCCAAGCCCCATCATGGCACTGCATTACCCAGACACTGATTTGCCTTCTGAACCAGCTGCATGAAAATGATCAGACTATATTTTGATAAAAAATCTAAAGCTATAGTTACACAAGGTCTCTTTTTTCCAAGCAGTATCTTCTTCAAAGGAAGCAGAAAGGAACTAGAAGGAAGGCCCCCATTATTCTTCCAGCCAACTGAGATGACCAGGTGTAGAAGGCAGCTCAGCATGCACCTTCCTACAGGTGTGAACAGAGCATGTTTTCCTTGGAAATGGTTCCCAGAACTGCACAGTCATCTAGAGCTGCAGGGATCTAACATGAGAGGTTTGCTAAAGGTTAGACAAGTTGAGACAGAACCCAGATCTCTGCTGTTCTTCTAAGACTCCATACTTTGAACCACACTAAAGTTAATAGGGGATTCCTATTTCTTCCAGCAATTTTCAGAGAAAGCACTCAAACCTCAGGGCTGCCTGATGGGAGGATGTGGGCTCCTGGTTCTGAAAACAGTGAGCTACATGCCAGGAAAGATTCACCTGAGTAGGAAGAAGGAGCTACCCCATTTCTGCTTTTGTAGATGTAAATCTCCTTCACTACATGTCTGTCCAAAGAGGTAGACTGACTAAACTGGTAGGAGCAGCAATTCTATTCCTGTCTAGCATAAAATTATTCCCTACAATCTCACAGATTTTACTTTGGATTTAAAGTATGGATTCACAAATCCATACTTTTCCTCCCTGCGACACATCTTCCAAAGAAGACTACACTCAGCTCACTACACTCAGCTCAGTTTTCTCTAGCTCAGATATAAAGATTTCAAGTAAGAGAAAACCAAAATCATTTGATATTGATATGCTGTAGAGGGGAGCTTGAAACCTTTTATTTTACCCCAGCAATTAGGATCTACAATGCCATCAAAGAAAATTTCCATCTCCAAACTTTTGTTACCAGAGCATGGAAATAATTTGCTACACAAATTCCTTTTGGGAATACTGAAAATAGCGTTCAATGTCTTAGAGAAAGAAAAGGTTCCATACAATACTGTCAAACAAATAACTAATTACTTCCTTAAGCTAAATACTTTCTGGCTTTTGGGGAATGTATAGCTTAACTTCAAATGAAGAAGCAGATTTAATTTTAAGCATGCAATATTAATGTGAGCTGAAATAAACTCAAAAGAACCATCAGTCCCCTCATTTCAGGGAGCATTCTTGCAAACAGAACAAGAGGAAGCCACAAACACTGAAAAAATCCTGTTTAGCTGTTACATGTGTAGTGCGCAGGTTATTTAAAAAAATTGCCTTTAGAAATATTTTTTAACCATAGCTTTTTCTGGATATGTTCTTTTTTTCTAGATTTCCCACTCTGGGTTTGAAAACCAAACAGGATTTCTGCACTTGTTTGTTTCTTTTCCATTTAAAAATANGTTGTAAGTTTGAAAAACACATAAAAACAACCAGTCCAGAAAAAAATCTAAGTTCCATGTTCTACACAAACATGCTTTAAAGCCACAACTACAATGGGTATAGGAAAAAAGCAGAGGATTTGCATTCCTGATCATATCCCCTTCCCTTTAGGGTTAGTGACAGCTCTGCCCATTGGCCCATCCTTTTTAAACCTAGCCAAAGGGGGAAAAAATAAAAAAAAGACACAAAAGCTCACAACTGATGAACCCTGTGAAAAATGTCAACCATCCAGAAAGAGACGGTGTGGCATATTTGATAGGAAGGCTGATCTTGGACTGGAAAGAGGCAGGAATTTTATGACACCTGGCAACTCTTTCAAAAGCCTAACTGCAGCCAGTTCATTGTAGGCATCACCAACTGCCTTACAGGAGACAAGATAGCTGCTAATAGACACAGATATACACTACTGTTCTTCTATCAGTGTTTTTCCTCTGCTGTGAATTTAAATCAGGATATAAGTGCTACTGGCAACTATTAGCACAATTTGGCACATCTAAGGAAAAAGTTAAATGGAATAAGCCATCTCAGCTTTACTGGTAATAGTGGAGATAAGCCAGTTAATGATTAATTAGTTCACCAGAGTTTTGGAGAGTTATAGCTCCTTTAGACTTGTCCTTGACTCTGTCATGACTTCACTGTTACTTTGGTGATGTGCCAAACTCCCCCGTACCTTCATTCACCTGCCAGCACAGTAAATAAATGGAATGCTTCCCACAACAGCGTTGCTAAGATGCTGGAACACAGAATTACACTACAGAATTACAGCAGTTCCACTGCTGTTTTACTTTAGCTCCAACATGGAAGTCTGACTGAAGGGGTGCAGGAGAAGCCTCTCCCTGGCAGAGGAGGCCAGCAGCTCACACCCCAGGGAACAATGCCAGACCCCACCTGTACAATGACCCAAACTGGCCAGGGCCACAGCAAATGCTGAGACTCACAGCAGAGCCTCAAGGCTTCTGCCACTTCCTTCCCATAGACAATCTCCTGAGCCTGAAAATGACACAAATTACAGCTTCAGACCAGAATCCCAGGAGAAAGCACAGGAGCACAGTCTCTATCTTGGGCTGATGGTAGTAGACACATTACCTGTCTCAGTAGTCCCTACCTAGCCCAGAGCGCTCTCCAGACTGTTTTCCAGTTACTGACCACTACAACATTCAAGGTCCTTGCATAGCATCCCTTCATGATTCTAGCTGTACAAACTAAAAGCCAGTCTGTTTTTTTTCTTTTTCCTTCCTCTTCCTCTCAGCAGTCTTCCAGAAAGCAAATCAGCTTGAAGTACATCCTACTCATTTCAAGCACAGGTATGATCTCTGCAAATTTGTATCCAAATTCTTTTATGCTACCCACCTTTTGCCTTGAGAGGGAAAACAGACATTAAAGGCTTGTAAGGAAAATGCTTTATCAATATATACTGGTGAGAATTTCTGACATTTCTTAAGAATAATTTTCCATTTTTCACCTTCTTCCATCTCAACTTGCTGTGTTCAAATTGACATAGGCATCGGTTTAAGTAACATTAATTTTACAAAGTTAATATTAGGACTCACATTCCTTGTATCTTAAAGATCATCAGCATGGGAAGGCCATGCATGATAAGTGAGTGTGTGAGTGTCAGCACACTCTCAATCTGCACAATTGTGTAGATGTGGCCTTCTCTAGGTGCTCTCTTCCAAAGCAGAACCCTAGACACAATATTGAGAAGCTAGTGCAAACCTTGATGTACTTCTTAGTAACTTTATTCCATAACAACCCATCCAGCATCTTCTGTTTCAAGCTGCTTGATCCCAGCCACCCCAACAAAAATCAGAAATTATTTTCAGGAACTTTGTTACAAGGACAATAATACACAGGCATTTGCTATAGAAAAGAGATTTAAATTTCTCTCATGCATTTTAAAATGTTTAAAAATATTGACCTTAGGAAAATTACCTGACCCTCAGGTTTCTTACATCAGTGTTAGAGAAGTCTGATTTTGCTAAGCCTTAGGCTGGCATCAGAAATTTATCCTGGAGTCAAATGAGATCTGTAGTGAGAACATGGACCATCAGTCATCAGGATTCACTCCTGGGATTGTAACAATGCACATTAAATGAAAATTAAAGAACTCTGAGGCTAGAGTTACCACATGCTTTATTCCCTCTATTTAAATTTTGTTATATCACTAAGCTTAAGAGAGTTAAAACAGCATAAAACTAAAGTGATCAACAGTGTAGCATCTTGCTGTTTGCTTAATTAGATTACTTAGCTGCCAAGGATAAGCACCTAAACATTCTCCTCTCATGCTTTATCACAGACTTAATAAATCACTGTCCTTCTATTGTAGGATTCTAGACAGTTTTCACCAAAAACCATGGTGCTTTAATCTAGACAATGTGTAAACTCTTACTTAATTCTAATTACACTTCCCAAATGGCATCTTTACAGAGGTTAAACAAAGAGGAAACTAAGATAGTCTAGCAAATTGAAATCCATTTGTGGTTAAGCAGAATAACAAAAACGAAACTTAGAAAATCAGAACATGCCACCTAAATTTGCAAAAGCTTAAATGAATTTAAACTTTGCCACCCCCTTCACAATGAAAATAATCATGTTTCAACTCAAGACTCTTCTCAAAATGTAGCCATATTATTATAATGAACAAAGACAAACAAAATAAGATTTTTCTAGAAAGACACCAACACCAATGGCCTTACTATCCTACTAACAGCACTCTCTTAGGTGAGCATGCAGAACACTTCCTGACCCACTGAACAGTGATTCATTCCATCTGACAAAGTTCCTCACTTCTCATTTTCCTCTCTACAGAGGCAAGTCAGTGGTTTTGAAAACACACAGTGAAGTGCAGAATACTGACTGTAACCTCATTTGGTCCAAAGTACCAGACACACAAACACTGTAAGAGAGCTCAGTGAGGCCAGTCACCAAAGAATCTTGACACCTTTCAGTAAGAAGCAAAATAACTTCCAGTTGTGAGCTGGGAGTTAAAGTAGGCTCTCTGAAGAGATGTTTAAGGTAGAGCTCTCACCAAACAAGTTCTTTTTTCAAAATGCCCTATAAGAGAGGCCCTAAGTCTAACCTGCTGGTGAAATAGAAAGAGGTTATGCTGAATATAGCAACCCATCATGAAAATACTACATTATAAACTAAAGCAACTGACAGCTTTATTATGATTGGAACAAAATTCAGTTTTATTCTGTGGTTGTACTGCATCTCTTATAAGCTTTAATATAACAAAGGTAACTCTTCTCGTAAAAAGTTAGGTATTTAAATTAAGATATCACCAAATGGGGATCAGAAAAGCATTCCATTCTGAAATAAGCTGCTCTGTGGGACAGAAACTGCTTTCTATCTGTGGCTGTGGAAGATTGAAGGAAAAAACCTTAATGTTTAGTGAGGAAGCTAAGGTTAGGTGTTATGAAAACTCTTCTACTCAGCAGAAGTAAACTGTGGAGGCTGGGGGTGCTCTTTGCTCACCCTCTTTTTTAAACAAAAAACAGAGATGGAGAGGGACTTAATACACAGGCAGATAGTGAAAGGACAAGGGAAGGGGTTTTAAACTAGCAGAGGAGAGATTTAGATTAGATATTAGGAAGAAACTTCTTACTGTGAGGATGGTGAGGCACTGGAACAGGTTGCCCAGGGAAGTTGTGGATTCCCTCCCTATCCCTGGAAGTGCTTGCTGAAGGCCAGGTTGGATGGAGCCTTGAGCAACCTGATCTAGCAAATTGCTTCCCTGCCCATATCAGGGAGATTGGAATGAGATAATCTTTAGGGTCCCTTCCAACCCAAACCACTCTTTGCTTCTGTGATCAAAGGGCCTTGATTACTTGATTGCATTTAATCTCTTACTAATTATCAGTCTGCCTCAGACAGTGAAGGTGTTTTACAGTTTATGCTGGGAAGAGGAGTCATGCTGCTCCCTGTGAACCAGGTTTGATGTGCTAAGTCCCTACCAGTGGTGTCTGGGCTGTTTGGGATCTAAAGCACTCTGACACTTTTCAAATAACAAGGCACTTTTAAGCACCAAGAATTTCAGTGATGTTCATTAGCAGGAAGATTCCAACTGACAGGTCTGTACATGTGCTTCTTTAATAGCATGATGCCATTTAGTCATTTAAAATAATGCCAGATTCCTGATTTCTTCAAAAAAGGATACCCAGGATACCACAGCCCGTCTAGTGCAGAGGTATTAAAACTCCTATTTATCATATCTCAAAACAAGACAGCAGTTTCTTTGCTCTATGATTGTGATTCCATGTTGTTTTAAGCACTGGTGTCTATTTGTAGTCCCAGTACCTATTCATGGATAAAAGCACGACAGTTTATTTTTAGTGAACTTTTTTCCAAGTAGTTTTATTTTAAAGCCTGACTAATCTTTGCTGCACCACAGACTAGGCTGATCTCTTCATAAATCTCTGCTTAGATTGGTGGCTGAGCAAGATGACACCAAGTGCTTTTTCAGTTAATCCTCTTTTATATCTACCTTTAGAAGAGGGTAAGGGAGGCACAGAAAGAACCACACAGCATGCAACACTTCCCTGGGATCCTACTGCACCCTGCTAAAGATGGGGCAGCCACATGCATTTAATTGTCTTCTCTTTCTTACCCCAGTCTTTTCAGCAGCTCTGCAATGGATGATTTTGTTAGCTCTGTCTGCAATTACTGACTGCATCTCAAAGAGAAAGGAAAACATGAACCAGATTTACTTGCCCAGATTTTCTTACTTTTATCTTAGCCTCTCTAAATAGGATGTTGGAAAAGCACAGCTGAGGGAGAAAAAAGTTCAATTAACAGAGCAGTACATGTTTGGATACATATTATTGTGGAGTTTTATTCTACAATAAAAACAGTACCAAAGCCACCAACAGTCTTAGAAATCTTTCTCCTGGAGTCTGTTACTGACAATTACAGAGCCTGAGCCTGTGAGACAGAGATAGACAGACACACAGAGAGACCTCCTTTGTGTTCACAGCCTTGTAGCTGCTAATTCTGAGTGCCCTCTTCCCTCATAGGAAACATGATGTTGTGGTTATTGCAGGTAAGGGTCACTTGGACATCATGCAATATAAATTAGGAGGGATTTCTCTGCTGTGAGGGAGGTCCCAGAGGCAGAAACACACATGTATGCACAGCAAACATATGGGTACAAGAAAAACTATTTCACACACTAAAGAGGTACGAGAAGGACAAATACTTGACTCCATCTGTCCTGGAAGTGACAACCTAGACCTTAGATTACTCCCAGCTGGGTAGAGGTAAAGACCCAAATATGTTTTCCTAATCTGTGCTGGAGTAATGGCCACATGGAAAACAGGGGAGCTCTAGCAGGCACCTCCCCATTTCACCACATCTCAGGGCACAGACCATAGTCTGATTTTCTTCAGTAAGAAAAAACCCTTGGCTTCAGCTTCCTGATGTGCTCTGCAGACAGGAAGAATGCAGCCTTTATTCTTCCAAGTAATCTCACAGGGACTGCTTGTAAGAGGAGGCATTGCAAAACCAGGCTTGAACTCTTCTGCCCCATGCTTAAGTAATTTCTTTTCCACTTCACAGAGGGAACTAAGATACAAGTACAAGAAAACACTGGATCATTCAGGTTTTGGTGAAATGACACCTAGATGTACTATTCAGCTTGAGATGTTTATTGAATTCTGGGCGGTGAAATGCCTTGAGAGTGCAAGTAAAGGTCTCTATAAATATTTGACTAAATCTTATAAACCAGACTCTAGCTAGCATTTTTGCCTTTCTTGGGGCATGAATTTTGGCTCTTAAATCCCCTGGCCAATCCTCCTAATGCTCCTGCAGGGAAGTCAGCTGAGTGAGGTAGGGCTTAACACACGGTAACCTTTGGAGAGCCCGGTGGCCATCAGCTGTCTGCAAGGGATGAACTGGCTGCAGGATACAGGAAAATATACAAGTGTTAGGGATGGGTGGAGACTAGCAAAAAGCAGCATTGCTCTTGTCACAATCAGAACTTCTGGGGTTTCTGGTAATTCTCTATTTTTAACTCAGTCATGAAGCAATGACTATGTCCAAAGCAGTATGTGTTTATTACAGCCAGCCCCTGTGGGCTGAGTGGTAATCAACACAGAGCAAAAAATACACATCGTCCCCAAACCTTGTGGATTTTCATGAAGATTTACTGATTTTTATTTTTATTTCTTTTGTTAATCCTTTTCTTTCCCTTTTTATTTATTTTTAAAAAATTCCTTGCTTTTTTCAACCTGAAAAAAACATTATTTATAACATTTCCATTTCAAGTCACACGCAAGAGGGAGTTGCCTTGAATATTCCTGAATCACAGTTTTATCTGGGTTTACTGAATAGCTAAAACATCTGCTAAGGACAACCCCACTGCTAATGTTATGGCCCCACACATTCCCCACAGGCCACCTCCTTCCCTCCCCACTATCCAGTTTTCAGTGGATTCCATTTCAGGGTCACTCCTTGGCCTTAGTGAAGAGATCATTTCCAGCCACAGACTGCACCCCACATGGGGAAGGAATAGTTTCTTTCCTGCTAAGAGGTGGCCTTGGGCCAGTGGTGCAGATAATGCAGTGATGAAGAAACTGAAGATAAGCAAGTGCTCCCCTCTCTGTTGTGCACATTAAATATGTCAAGTGTGGGGGAAGGTCTCAAAACCCTAGGGACAATAGCATCCCACTGCAGAAGAAAAAGAAGGGCTGGACATTCTTTAATTTGACCTTCTCTCAAATAAAACTCTAAACCAGATGTCTAGTAGGTTACCTGGGCACTTCCTGAGCAATTCAGGTGGTATGCCTTGTGATGTCAGAGTCACTCATCCAGCCTGCTCATTAAAATTTTAAGGAATTTATTTTCCACTGCTTCTCCTAAAAATGTCCAAAACTGTCTAATGAATCTTGTCATTAATACATAAATACATGCATACACTTGAATTTTTTTTTTCAGTAAATTCAAGTTCATTTTTCCTTTTTTTTTTTTTTTTTCCCTCTGAATATTCCTGGCTATATCTCATGAGGACCAAGCAAATTAATTTCTTTCCTTTCTCCACAGTACAAATATTTGTCTCAACCTGCAGCTTTATATCACAGCTCAGAGCCCAGCAGTAGAATATCCTTATATAAGCACAGGCTACCTTCTTAAAACATTAAAGTAGTCATTTCTTCTTCCCACGGCAGTAACTAATTCTGTCACCCTAGGACAGAAAACTGACTTCTAACAAAAACCTGACAAAGAACAGGAGTCTGTGCATTGAACTACAGGTTTTCCCAAGAAAATCTCATTGTGCTGCCACTCATTTGAGTCCAGCTGATTGGCCTGATCTATTCCCAGCTTTGCTGAAGAGCTGATCTTCCATTCCCTCTGAAATGGGATCCCACATTTACCTCTACAAAGTTGCAGCGAAGCATGATCTGACTTGAACAGTTGGCAAGAAAGTTGCCTACTCTTCAGTTTATTGCTTTTCCTAGAAACAGAATAATGTCCTCTGATAAGCACAGGCAACTTACTAATAATGTTAGTATCACAGTTTCTCCTTCCCATGGCAGTAACAGTAGCTCTGCTTCTCCCTCTCATTTTGTAGCCTAGGATAGAAAATGTATTTCTAACAAAAACCTGACAAAGAGCAGGAGTCTGTGCTTTGAAATACAAGTTTATCCAAGAAACTTGCTGTGCTGCCACTCATTAATGCCTTGGCCTGATCTGCTCCCAGTTTTGTTGGGAGTTCCCTTATTGACTCTGAAATGGAATCACACATTTACCTCTATAAAGCTGAAATGAAGCATGATCTGACTTGAAGAGTTGGCAAAAAAATTGCCTACTCTTCAGTTTATTGCATTTTCCTAGAAATGATCAATGCCACCTGCCAGGTGTCTCAGCAAATTGAAGCATCCCACACCACTGATTCTTTGGTTTTATCTTTTTTCCCCAAAGGACTCATTAAGGGCTTCTGATGGACAGACAGGCAGATACAGCTCTTGTCTGCTTGGCTGATGAGGTTATAGTATCTGTTCCAGACCATCAGATATGGATTTCAAACCCTCCTGTAAAACCTGTCTTTGGTTTCATTCCTGCATATCAAAGCCTAGATGGAGAGCCAAGAAAGGACAAGAAAAGCTTATAAACCAGACTCTAGCTGTAGCAGTGGAAAAATCTGTGCTAATAAAGATCAGAACAATAATTATCAGCCTACAGTGATGTCTTAGTATGCCAGACATCAAAATGTGAAAAGTCAGGGTTGGAGTAAGACTTTGATTAAGAGGCATAGCCCTACAGCAAGCTCTGAATTTGACCAAAAGACACAAATTCCTGTTCACAAGGCATAAGGGTGATGCACAGCACCCTACCTCAGCTACACATGTGGGAAAGAAAGGTCTCTTATCTGGAATCACCAACCAAATCCCTTAGTGAGTAAAGACTAAAGACAATCTGAATAACCAAATAACCTGACTGTACATGAATGAGAAAAATTGGTGAGTAGGATCACACCAATAAATGGGGTTAAAGAAGTAAAGACCCACCCACAACAGCAGTTATTCAGAGTCTTTGGGAAAAAAAGCATTGGGACAACAAATTCTGTAAGCTTAAGGTAGTTGTCTGACCCTCTGGAGAACAGCTGCTGCCCATGCAAATCCCAGAACACAGAAGTACACCTTGATCTTGCTATTAAAGGTGGAAAAAACTGTCCTCAAATCATGCCACTAACATATTTCATTTCCAAGTGAATTCTCCCCTTATCTTCAGGACAATTTTCATACTAAGCCCTGAAAATAATTTCCAGGAAATTTTATAAAAGAAAATGTTTGACGTATGTTTGGAAGAGGATAGATCTGAGCAAGTAAAACCCACTTTGAAAACACAAAATAAATAGTGCAAAACCAGAATTTCAGAGCTCATTGATATAGCTTCCATTTTCTGATACTATTAGAACACTACAATCTTTCCTTACATATGTACTGGTCAAAAATATAGCTTGTGGATAACTGAATGTACAAAAACCCCCTTAAAATCTTCTGCAATACTTTTGCAACCATGACAATTCTACATAGAAAAGCTGTATCAAAAACTGTGATCAAAAAGCTGTATCAGGCATCCAAATATTCCCTTAAATTTTGATTTTATGTTACCACCTAATTTTAATTTTAAATTATTTTTCATACAAGATACCTCCTGACATTTAAAAAATGTCAGGAGGTATCTTGTATGAAAAAAAAACCAAAAAACTGAGTTTTGCATTGGAATTTTGAAGTTCAGAGGAAGAAATTTCCTTTTGTATAAACCATTCTGTCTCTTAATGGTTAGAAAAACTGTTAGAACTTCTTAAAGCTTGCAAGTAGGAGACAAAGCTCCAGGATAAAGTATATAAGGAAAAACGTATCTTATAGCTTACAGAATGTACTATGAAATTCCAGTGCTACCAAACTCCTGCATTATTTTCTCATTAAAACACATGATACTACAGTAATCAGGAACAGAATTTAGCATTTTCTGCTGCTGAAAACCACTGATAATTTGAACAGTGTATGTCTTGACAAAGGGCAGGTAGATGTGTGTACACTGAAGCAGAGGTTGCCCCATAAAACACACAGCCTGCAGCTATCTGAACGATGGATTGTCTGTATAAATTGCAGGCAAGCAGAAGGTCACATCTCTGCTGACATAAGCTGACAGAACTGTACTGAAGTCAGCAGAGTGATGATCAGTGGACACAAGCAGAAAATATATCTCACTGTCTGCAAAGTCATCTGCCTGAGAGAAAGTAACAAGAAACACTCTTTCTTTTCATTTTCTGTATCACTGCACTTCCTGGAAAAGCATTGTTTGGTTTCATGTTAACATTATAACAGGATCTGTTTCTCCCAGTGAAGGACCAGTTGTATATGGACACAAATGCACCCACACAACCACATCCAGTGTTGAGTTAGAACAGCTTTCAGTTTGTGTCCTTTGGCCAGAAAAGTCTGTGTCACATTTTTGCACAGCTCCTTCAGTTCCCTGGAGCATAAAAGCAAGTCAGAAGGAATGGTGACAGGTACATGGTTTGCTTCGTGGTGCTGACCATGATTTCAGAAGGAGCCTCTTGTAGTTAAGGCCATTTTTACCAGCTTGATGTAATTATTATTTATAACAACCATAATTCACTACTGCATGTTGCACACATGTTGTCAGCCTTCCTCTCTAATAGGGCCACTCCTCCATGATGGATAGAGCAACAGCACGGTGTAATATCACAACATCTTTTATTTTGGGAGAGGCAGAGTTAATTTCACATAGTGGAGGGTGTTGGTGTTGCAACTGAGTAGAACTGGATGCCTAAGGGAAGGGAATTGGGATCATTCTTGGACTCAGTCCAGCCTGACTTGGCTGTGACCGAAACACACAACCACGAATGGCAGTTTTGTGATATATGTAAAAGGAGTGATTGCAGCTCCTATGAAGCATTCCCACAAACCACAGAAACATTACTTGTGGCAGACACAACAGGGAGAAGCCAAAGGATAAATGTCTGTTGGGACTGGATTCACTCCCTGCAAGAGGCAAGATGAGATTTTTTCAAGCATACACGAATCAGATGCTTGTACATTTTGGAGGCCTCTTTAAAGGACTGTACTGAAGCAGCACTGAGACCTTCCTGCCTTTGGAGAAATACCAACCCAAATCTATTCCTCTGGGTTGACCATTTAGCATCCTTCATGAGTACTGAATTCACACTGAGGAGGAGACAACAAGCATTCTAACAAGAAGTAAACCGATCAGGGAAGTATGGTTCAGTTTAAAATCAAAGGTTAGGAAAGAAACAAAACTCAGAGAAACCGCTTATGACTAAGATCTAAAGGCAAATGAAAAATAAAGAGAAGCTTGGCAGGCATGTACTTCTGATGAGCTGTAAATAAGATAGTAGGAAGAAGAGAGTAACAGGTAGGTGAAGTCAATTCATAACCTCTTACATTGCACTAGAATATGACAACCCACATTAAAAGTTTTAAGTGCATTACAGTATCTAATTGTCTAGACAGAATTTTAGTTTGGCAGGTTGGCCTTTGGGCTCATGTTCTTGTCTGGAGACCTGACAGAGATCAGATCTGAGGTCAGCACAACCACGTCCTTCCTGCTCCACCAGACAAGGAGCTCTGCAGTCAGCCTGCAGAAGGGCTGCTGCACCCCGGCCCTGACTCCAGGGCTCAACAGCACAAGACAAGCAGAAACAGACTCCAGAATGGTTACCATGACACCACACACAGGCTAATCTGACAGAAAAGACACTGGGCAAATGCAGCAGCACAACTCTCCTGACTGGAATTGCCCCACATCCCTCCAGCCCAGAGCACAGGCAGAGCAGTCTTAGCACAGCAAGGGGTTGAAAGATCTGCATCTTGAGGCTAGCTGTATGAAGAGGCAATAGCTAAGTTTCAGCTCTCCAAATCCATTTCTGACCAAGCCCACCTCTTTCTGTGTCTCAAGCACCCACCTATACATCCCAATCCATATTTCACCAGCATGTTACTCTAAAAGCAGCAGCACGAAGCAAACAGGGAGGAACAGAGACTGGTCTTTCTCCACTTCTTAAAAAACGAGATTAGCTGAGTTTGATGATATGAACTACCTTTCTATTCTGCTTTGGGAAGCGAACAAAAAAAATCAGATATAAAGTTCCATCTATGTAATATTTTCTGTTATAAAGCAGATCTGAGTATGTGGAATTCTATCTTTTTAATACAGTGACTCTTTGCTCTCCATCTGCTAGAAGAACTGAATTCCAGGCTTGTATTTTCATAAGACAGGAAAAAGATGTCACTCCACAACTGCAATTTAGAAGTTGCATTACCAGTGTATTACTACATAGAGTTTCATTAGCCTATTAACTGTATTTCATTATAGAAAAAAAGTTCACTTACCATATGTGAGCCCTTTCCTCACAGCCTCACTAAGGAAGCATCTATGTGGCTTGCTTTGGTTTTCTCAAGTCATCTTTTTTTAGTGTTAATTACACCCTCCCATACGGCCCTTTGAGTCCTTGTGGTTATGCATTACTGTACGGCAGCATTTACTGTTAACAAAATGCTCTGTGAAGGGAAAACTGGGAAATATCACATAAATTTTACTGAACTTTACCTGTTTGGTTTTTTTTTTTTTCCTCCACTGAATCACAAACAATCATGCACTACTTGTTTTGTAAGTGTCCTGCTCCTTTTACACCCACAGAGCCACAAAGGAAACTGTGCCACAGAGGGAACAAGGCAGAGTCTGAAACTGAAACACACAAAGAAAGGCCTGTGGCTCTGACACTGTGTTTCTAAGACAAGTACGAGTCAAATTCATTTCATGCACAACATCCAGTGGTTTTATTAGCTGCCAGGCTCAAGCTTGCAGAGTGTCTCATGTACTGCTAGCTGGTAGTCAGAAACAAGCAGAGTCAAAATCAATTCTTCAACCCCATCTCCTGGCCTCATCTGGGCAGTCCCGTTTAGGAGCAAGCCGAGGAAAACAAAGCTGCTGAAACTCACAGTGCACTGAGAGAAGATGTGATCTTTTTGAGGGAGGCAGCAAAGCCTTTCCAGTTCTAAAGGCTTACCTACACTGGTAATCATTGTGGTGCAGGCAAAGGTAGCATGCTGCCTCTCCTGTACTTTCAAGGTATAGTCACTTTCCCCTTTCTTTGGAGTAGTCACATCTGTGTGAGGAATTACTGCAGAGTAGCTCATGCACAGCACATCTGCAAATAACTTGCTTCACAGTAGGCAAGCCCATACACTTCCAGACAGAGCGAAGGACTTCTAAAGAAAGACGTTCAGATAACAGGTAATCCAGCAAAGCATTAGAATTTACATGTGACACATATGTATTCTATGAAAGTCTGGGCCTGAGCAAGAAGACCAGCATGTTCCACCGACACTGCTTTTTTGCTGCCAGTCTCACTGAGGGAAGAGTAAGTCTGAAATGAAAATTTCCACTATTAAAACTGATGAGAAATGATTGCCAGAACATGGGCAAATAGCCAGAGCAATCTGTACTGGCAAACCCAAATAAACGATGCAAAGCTAGCCAAGAAAGCTGCAATTAAATGTGCACCACCTCCCTCACATTCTTTTGTAATTAATTTTTATTTGCTCTTGCAAAGGGTAAAGATCTAAAAAGTAACCAACAGACAGAATACCTACTTTGTATGTATTAAAAGAAGCACATTTTTAGCACTGTGAAAATCCTAGAATGCACTTTTTTCCTCACTTCCTTTTCAATTAAAACCTGACACTTGTATAATTAATTAGTTCTAGCAACTATCAAGTTTGATTCTAATTCAGGTGACAAACTATTGCCAATAGTCTGAAAAAAATATGACATAGAGGCTTATAGTGTACACAGAAGAGAGCAGGTGGCCAGTACTGTTAAATCCTATTGTAGTTTTTCTCAGTCAGTACTTGATCAGTTCAAAAAATTGAGACTGAAAAATTTTCAGCTCTGAGGGGTGCTAAAATGTCTGGAAAAACTTGTGGGACACTGCATGTGAACAGTGATGTGCATGTGAGAGTGGATATTTGCACTCACAGCCACTGAGAACAACTCACACGAGACAGTCTGTTTATGAGTCTGCAAAGAACCACCAAGGAGTGCAGTGCAGGGAGGGTCTTCAGAAGGTCTGTCCCTACAGGCACTAAACAAACTGTACAAAACTTCCACTTCATATATGAATTAGTGATTTTATAAGAGCACTGTATTTAAGGCTAAAATCTGGAGTTTTTCTGTTCCACATACATAATCTGAATATTTCAAAAGGAATTACGAGTGTAATTCTTGAACAGAAGGGTTTTCATCTGAGAAGACAGAAAGATAAAGATACAGCTCAGCCACTCCTCTACCACCTTCTCCAAACTCTGGATAAAGGAAAAACTGAGATGAAAATACAATATAAGGAGGTCTAGTATACTCATTAGCTATCATAAACAATCTCAAAGTTTTGAAAATTAAAACACCTGCTAGAATATTCTAATTTATACTGGGATGAGACTGTGAAGAACACTTCCACAGTGCCCAAATAATTCTTTTACACTGAACTTGGACCATGATGAAGAGAATTTCACAATAAAACTTTAAGGTGTTTTGAGGTCAGTAATACCTAGACACACAAACCAAATGATAGCTAGGCCCTCTTCCCTTTAATGTAAATTTTGCAGTATATCAAATGGGGCAATTTACAACTATGCCATGTTTTTCAGTTATGTTCTAGAGACACCTGAAAACTTAGTGGCAGATTACCACTTGGGACATAACAGAGACTGCATGTTTGAATGTTTTTCTTTTAGTATGTGTCTGTCTGTAAAACATCTTCCATGTCTCAGTAGATGAGGGCATCTTCTTTAAGCAAGAAAGACCATTCACAATAATTGTTTATGGCAAATTTCAAGAAAACACACTATTCTGTTCTTTCACTCTTTGATATGTAAAAAAATATTTTTCTAGGGTGTGATCTTGCTTACTCAGCTGATATAATAACTTTTCTGTCTCCTGATACTCTGTCCTACTAGACAGAATCTAAAGTTATGTCACGAGCATAAATTATTAGGAAGAAACTATGTCGAAACATGACACATTATTCCAGGAAACTGTTAAAGGAACAACCACTTTCCTGTTCCTGAGTACTCTTTCGTAATACTCCACAAAACAGTGATGGAAGATTAGCAAAATGCAATAACCCAATCACCTGCCAATAGAGATCTTTCCATTCCAGCTTTTGATGAACATTTGGCACTAGTGTATTTCCCATTATTGGGAAATGTCCTATCTGTCTTTCAGGTATGTGCTCTTGATGTGTAAAAGCCTAGATTTACAAATCAGTCACTGTTAATAAACCCATCAGTTCACAACAGTGCTTATAAACAGCAGTTCTGAGAAAGGCAGTCTGCCTCTCAAAATGAATAGTGATTTTCAGGTTTACAGATAATTTAAGCTTCAGCTTGGGAAAAAAAAAAACCAACAAAACAAAACAAACAAACAAAAACAGAGAGAAAGCAGAAGGAGAATCTAACCTTTCCCAAACAATTCAACAAATGTGAAGACAACATGGTATTTTCATAGAAGGAGGGAAACCGCTGCAGGTCCACAGAAAGAAGTAAGTTGAGCACCTCATCTGGTCTCCATCTGCTCTAGTCAAGCAGAGCAAAGGCATAACCAACATCACCTGGGATGAAAAATATGGGAAATAGAGAGTTTTGCACTGCCTGACTGGCCATGGTGACAGGGCAATTTTCCTATCCACAGCTGCAGATTCCAGTGTGACAGGGAGAAAATTTCACACCTTAACTCTCCATCTATAAAGATGAGACTTCATTACTTCTCCTAAGCTGTCTCTTGATTTGTTTGTTAACATAGGAAGATAAATTAGGAGCTATTATTCTTCCTGTACGTGTCATTTCAGCTACAAAGAGGCACACCTGGGGCCCAGGGGTATCACAGCATAACTAGTGAACACACTGGAGAAATTAGACCTCTATGTATCCATTCTCAATATATCATGGATGAGAAGGGAGGTTGACCAAACTGATCTTTCTTGATGGCACAGAGAGTATAAATAGAGGGTAACTGGCTAGAAGTTAAAATCCTGCTTCACTTTCCTTTCTCTCCTCCTTGGAAATAATGAAGAAACAGTATATGGCAGTTATTGTGATGTCATTACGGTGTCCCAAATTATGAAAACATTTACAGGACGGTGCATGGTCAGTGAGTAATTACCAGGGCAATTGCCAGGCACTAACACACAGGTAAAAGATGATAATTAATTTGTGCCCCTCTTTCCAGTTCTCAGCCTTGCAGCCACGTCTGACCTCTAGGCACCAAGTGCTGTTTCTGCAGCTTCAGTTTGATGCTTGATGTGCCTGTCCAACCCATGGCCCATCCTGCCAGGGTCCTTTCATCAGCACTGACCAGCTTCCAAGTGATGGTGCTTAGTGGTCCCTTTGCAGAAGTAAAGCCAGTGGCTTTGATGTGAGAGCTCTAGCTCTTTCTTATCATCATCTCCAGCACTCAGCAGGCTATGGCTGTCAGAAGCAGCCTAGCAATCTCAGACATGTGCTGACTGCTTAAATCCTCCTTTATTTGCACGAGGAGGAGGGACTATGTCTGCTCTTAAACTGATTCAGGCATCACAGCGATTGTGTACCTTCAATGCAGAGCATGAATAGAAAATATTATGAACTGTTACCACCCAGTGGAATTAAACTGTCACTTAACACTTTTCAAGTTCATTGTATCAATCCTTACACCGTCGTTCCATCGACTTGTCAAGAAGTCTAAGCAATGAACAAGTTTCATATGCAGGTTGAATACAGCAGAAAATCATTTGTACTTATCAAAACAAAGGGCAAACCCAGACTGAGTGATCCAGACACACGGGAAAACTTTGCAAATTCAGTATTATTGATTTTTGTGGTTTTGTTGTTAGGGGCTACATATTCTGGCTTCACAGGGTATTTTGGGAGCAAGTTAAAAATGGACAGAAATAAAGATAAAGGTATTCGAACTTTTTCTAAGACTACATCTTTACTACTCACTCAAGACATAAAAATGCATTATTTTCTCCTAACTTGGACAATACATACAGATTAACTAACCACTGATATTTTGAATTGTAAACATTTATCTGTAGGTTAGTGAATAATAACTCCTACAAATTGAGTTGGTTTTGGACTCCACCTTACTCTTGCCATCACCACGGCGCTACATCAAAGGGCCATAACAACAGAGGGTGTCTTTTTTTAGCCACAAAAATACATCACACCAAGAGGTTCTGGTGATAAACACTGCCACACCTTCACTGCAGCAGCTTGCTGGAGCTCTGTAAGACAGTGTAACTGCCTAGAGCAGAAAACTACCTGTCCTACTGCAAATGTATGTAACACTTAACATACAGCTGGGCTCTGACGATCAGCCTGTACTTTTGGACACTGTCAGCACAATGACAAAAGGCTCAAGTGGATTGGTCTCCTAAGATGCAGAGAATTCCAAAACATGCACAACTGCAAAACTGAAATATCTAAACTCAACCATGTACCTCCTTGGCGGACAGGCAAAATAACGTAAGTATTTAAGAGCACTTGGTAACACAATACCTCCATCTAAACCAGGAAGCTGTTCAGAATCCAGGTGGCCAGAATGGGATTCCTTCAGTGTGAATTTAGCTACATATGTTCTTGTTTCATGTTTCACAAAATCCAAAAAACTGCAACTGATAGTAACACTATAATTATTAAATATTATTAAGGAAAAATAAAGAAGTTTCCTGTCAAAAAAACCCCACCATAAACACCAACCAATGCGTTGGGATTTTCCCCTTTGCACTGTGATCTTTTGTCTACTGCCAGGCTACCAAAAAAAATGAGGCTTACACAACCACACTGTCCCTGTGGGTTTTATCTGTTTCCTGCTGCCCAGTAAGTCTTTCCACCTATTCAATGATTTCAAGCCACACACAATTAGGGGATCAATATTCAAAAGACACTGAAGCCTCAGTTACTGAGTGAGAGTGAATCCCCCTTAGACCTCCCTGAGAGAGGCTGCAGTGGGAGTTCAAGCTTTATTTGGTTCGCAAGGGTGCCACCGTGTGACACAAATCTGTCACCAGAAAAGGGGACAGGAATGACCTCCTCAAGGCTCTGCAGCAAAATCACTTGAAGAGGTGGCAACTGCTGTGAGGCCCTTCTGCCCCGAATGTTGAGCCCATTACCGTATCTTTCAGAAGATCCTCCCCAGGTTCCCCTTGGAAAGGGTTATTAGGAACCCCCTTCAGCAGACCACCAGGGAACAGATGCCTGCAAATGGGACAGGAATGAAAGAAAGAAGAAAAGCAACAGCTAACCCTGGAAGCAGCAGAAGGCTTCCTACTAAAGGAAGATTTTGTATTACAGTGAGACAGGTTTTGTATGTTCTTGCCTTACACAGCTATGAATGTTCCTCTGGCACTTTTTATGTCAATAGAAATAGTATTTCCTGACAGCTTCCAGCATGGGACACTGCAAAATGCCTGTTCTAAGTCCTCCTGAAATGTTGGGTGAGCGATTCTCATCTGTTTTCCACCACCTGACCTACATTCTGTGATATAAATAGCAACCAGGTGTTAATTAATTCCCATATGCATGCGTGTATGTGGATGACATGTGTTTATGTACACGTGCGCTTTTTGGGACAACTCTTTTCTCAGTTACCACAGCAAAAGTAGGTCTTACACAGATAAGGACCAGATGCTTAATTAATGAGAGAGCTTTCTGCCTCAAAGGAAGTGTACTAAACCATATATACTTGAGATGCTGCCTCTGCCATTGTATGCGGCCCAGAACCCTCTGCACACTTGGCATGAATTTGCAACAGAAGCCTCCACATTCTGTGTGATTGGAGACCATGGTTTACCTCCAGCCACGCTTTGCCCTTCAGCAGTCAGTGCTGCTCATGGCCAGTAGGCCAAGTATGCTCATTAGTGCCTTAGAGAGGCAATGACTGGAAGGCCATGGCAGCACATGTGGCTTGTGGTTGTGGAAGGAGCCGTGCTGCTAGCACCACACCAGCAGCCAGAGGATGATGAGAGCCTGCCAGGAACCCCTGCCCACCAGGGAACACTTACCTGAGGTGTATCAGTGACCAGCTGAGGGTAAACTTATATTAGCAATTTAGTCCAAACTGAGCCTCTGGAGTGAACTTCCTGAAGATGCCCACCTGCTGTGCTCTGGTTCATGTTAAGGAGCTGAATTGCATTTGGATTAAGTTACACCAGGAATGTACTCTACAAGCACACCTAAGGCTCTCCACATAGTAAGCAGCAGAGTGTGGACTTAGCAGGTCTGGCTGTCTCTGTTGGGTTGGATTATTATTCATGTATACACAGGCTGAATCAAATCTCATGAAAAAACAGTACATGGATGAATGTATTACAGGATGGTGTGCCAGCAGTAATGGCATCACAGCCATAGCCAAGAACTAGGATATGAAGATACTACATGGAGATGGCTGTATACCACGTATTTGTCATGTACAGAATCTCAGAACAGTTAAAAGTTGGACCTCTGAAGAGTCTCTAGTCCAGTCTCATATCCCCAGCTACACATTACATATGTGTTGTCACTTTTTCAATTAAGGAAGCTGTGGGCCCAGGCAGCTGGTGGTTTGTAAAACCCACAAATGCTGGCCCTAATTCTATACTCATAAATAATGCTCATTGTTTTTTCCTTGCCTTGAGAAACAGGCTTTGAGACTCTGTATGGGCTGACCCTGGGATACAAGGGGTACCTGTGTCTGCCTGTGTGCCAGCCTGGCAGATCCTTACTAGTGCTCTCCTGCACTCAAGATAATTAGCTGGACTAAGAGGCTGTCATTAGCCTGGACACAATACCGGACTAATACAGTTACACCACTTTCAGGATCTAAACTGGTCCCTGGTCACGTTGCTCCTCCAGATTGGAAACATGTACCAGAAGTGTTTGTCACCCCTCCAAGTGGGTGCTGCACCAGACACGCTTGTCCAAAGGAGTAGGAACGAGCAGGTTTGTTCCCTGCACTTGTCAGGCAACCTTTGTGAATGATGTGCAGTGTCAGAAGCTTAGCAGTACATGTGACTTGTTTAGCAGGGATCTCTGTCATTGTCCCTGCAAGAAAGCAAATCTCCAAGATCCAAACTTCATTCAGCTGCTGGGTAAATGACAGTACAGAAAGTACAACAAACAGTTGGAAAGGCAAACACCAGGGGTTCCTGCCTCAAGGGAGATGAAGTCCACCATCTGGAAACCACATGGTATGGCTTGAGGAGGCGACAAGTCAATCAGAAGTGCAGTCATTCCCAGATGTGAAGCACAAATTTGGCAGTAGGACTAAGTGAGACGAACTAGAATCACACAGAGATGTGAACTAGCAGGTTCCCATTTACCTGTTTTCCCTGGGATAAATTAATGCATTTACGCTTTTGACAAGTATCAGTTTGAATGCAGATTCTACATTTAACCTTTATAAGTGTTCTAGTACCAAACTGAGCATTTTCTCACTTACACAGATTATACATTTGGATACATCTCTGGTTATTCTCAATACGCCATAGAGATGAAAGATTAAATTTAAGCTTGCCCCAAAATACCTACTTCAGAGGTGCTGTCCATTATCCTCATACTAGGGATGCAGTTGACAGTGAGCTATTACAGAATAAGAAAAAGCTCAATTCATGGATGGGGCTCAAGGACCTGGACTTTGGGAATGGCAGCAGCATCCTGCTCACTGAACATTCAGGCAGGCAGCCTCTATGCCTCGATATGGTTACCACTACTAAAAACCAATGCTGCAAAACTGCAGTTGTGAAAATCAACATTGCAAAATATACTTGCAGGGTGTGACATTGACAGGAAAAAAAAAAAAAGACTCAAAACTTCCTGGAAATTTTGGAAGCAACACCACTGAATCAGCTGAAGACAGAACTGGATACGCCTTTTTATGCAGCCTGCAGAAAAGGAAGATGAGGGGGAACTTTGTTGCTCTCTACAACTCTCTAAGAGGACATTGTTGGCACCTTGAAAAACACCAAGACAAATGTTGTCTTAGGCTACTCAAAATGTTCCCTTAATATACAGTGAAACCTTTTCCTTTGTATTGGAGGCCCTACCATTTTAGTGTTCTTAACTGAAGCTGAAACTTAGAATTTATTTTTGAAAAGTAAAAATTAAATGATTTTTGGTTTTAGAATCTCATGCTATCTTCTTTTCTTCAAAACGCTTCAATGAATTTGATTTGTTAGACACAGCAGTGAATATGAAATACTGCATTTTCTTGAATTCCACACTGCTCTTCTAAAGATGCCTGTAATTGGCAGGAGTATTCCTTAATTCTTTTATGCCTTGGTCCTTTTTTAGTTCTTCCTTGTAAGTATCCCCAGTTTGGAATTGGTTACATATAATCAAAGATTGTGAAGATAAAAGTTAGAAAATATGATGAGCTTTGAACTTAGTCCGTTTTCTTTCCTAAGGACTGAAATGTATTGTAGTTAATTGTCTTAAAACTTTAAGCACACTTAGAGCCTTTAAATTAATACAGAAGCAGGATTAAGTATATAAAAGCACACTTATTTTTTTATTGCTTGTATGCCTCCGGTAATAGCATTTTAAAGTAACGAGCTGGAGGCTAAAATTGGGTGAAACATTGTACTGAGTTGGCAAAAGAGGAATTTCATTAGTGGATGGACAATTACAGATATGATGGATTTGACAGATCCAGCCAGTGTGTTCAAGAAATCATACAATTAGTTGCTCTAAATAGCAGGCATTGTAACACATTCTGCTGGAGAAGGAAATTAAATGTCACAGAAAATGGAAAGGTATTACACGAGAGGGTACTGAAGATGAAGGACCACTTGTTAGCACTGTGCCTTCACCCCACACCCCCACACACACAGACTGCTTGGGTAGGGAGACAACTCTTTACAGAGACAGCCCAACACTGCAGGCTCCTGTTAGTGTGGGATCCATGTCCACACACAGTCCCAGCACCCCCACTGTCACCTATACCACCAAGGAACCCACATGCCAACACAATACCTCTGAAAGAGGACAGGGTTTTAATGTTACTCTTTTTAAAATGAAAAACTGTGACCCTTTAAACACTGCTCCCAAATTAGTGGTCTTCACTGGGGTAGCCTACAGATCAAGGGGAAACAGGAAAATTAAGAAGAGACAATTAAATGCAATAATTTGCTAGTACAGCAATACTGTACTGCATTGTATGCTGACTTCTTGGTGCACTGTATACAAACATTACACGTCTGTCCACAGAGAGGGCTGTACATATACATTTATGTCACAGAAACCTATGTTAAGGCTTTTGAAAACTTCAGTCATTTTTTTAAGGAAAGAGAATCTTCCTTCAGGCTTCACATATCTAATCCAATAATATAACCTGCTATTTCCAAAATGTTCAAAATAAATAAGCACCTGTAGACTATATTAATCATGTGTCTCTACCAAATGATCTGAATATGTATAAAAATGGAGTTACTGCCTAGGTGACAACTTCTTTTTGAAAGGGTGTCTCAAGGCCAGACTGAAGGTTGGGGCCGTGAAAACTATTGTGTCGTTTAAGGATCACGAGTTATCCTCTCCAAAGCCTAACTGCCTTTTGCTGAAATTGATGAGAGATTTGCAATTGACAACAGTGAAATGAGGTCAGAGACACAGCTGATATGACTAATTACCAAGCTACATTTATTCCATCTGTCCCACAAAATGTCTAAGACAGGGCATAGAGTAAAACATCTCCATCCTATGCTGATGCTCATCAAATTCTGCACAAAAATAACTGTGAGAGTACTTTGAAGATTTCATCCTCTGAAGTTTCTAAACATTTGTGCCAGAATAATTCCTCAAGTTTCCATGTAGAGAAATTTTGTGGGTAAATTACAGAATAAGAGCTCAGATGACAAGAAATGTGTGGGTGTGCTTGTATATATTGTGGCAGATCCTGAAAACCCACTCTCCTATGTGGGTGCCTGAACCCTACGACGAAATCCAAGTTAGTTTTCCTGACTCACCTAGGTGTGTCATGCTGTCTCCAGGCTAGGTGCATAATACATGTTGGCAATCTCCCTTTCAGGCTTTGTCTTGACAATGCAGCAAATGGCTTATGATTCCTGCTCTAAGATCCAAAACCACCACAGCTGCTGCATGACTAAAAAAATAATCCTGTGTTGTATATGAGTTCCTAATGTTTAAATTTGTTAAAAAAATGTTGACAGGTTAACTTGTACTCACAGAACTTTATGCCAGTAAGTTATTTATTATTTTTGCCTCCTGTGTTAACTTATGTTGACTAATAACCATCTCTCTACAGCTATTATAAAACCTATGTGGAAACCACAGGGCTCCACAGCTGTAGCTAATTTTGGAGAAATCAAATCATATGCTCTCTGGTCTGGACCAAACTTTTAGTGTTTGCTGATCTGGTAGCACAGACAAGCAGTACTCCTGATGGTGGAATTGCAGTTTCAGGCAGCGCAACTTGCAATGAAGATAGAAGTATAAATAGAAGAATGTAGAATCAACCAAGTTTGGAGAGGAGGAATGGACCTCAGAGGAGGTTTTTGTTTGTTTGTTTCCATCTAGGTAAGATATTGATAGAGTCAAATACCAAGGCAGGGGTCGCTGTACCTGCCATGCAGTTTATCTGCTACTGTGAACAGAACGGGAGCGCTGCATTTGTGCCATTTCATGTTACATGAACACCATTTATATCATACATTATTCTATATTATAGAACTGAGAAGCACTATTTCACTAATCAAACCATGATGCTAAGCAGTTACCCAGGCTTCTGTCTATTCAAACATAGTGATGTTTCATATTCTTCCACTTCACTGATGTATTTTGTAGCAAGGTGCATACACACACACACAGACAGACAGGCCTGTTAACTGTGCACCACAAATCTGAACAGGTGACATCTCTGTGCTTTTCATAAACCTGTGGGACTGCTCCCCAGAACTGAGACCAATGGAAATGGAAGAGCCCACATCAGTATTACTAACCTCTGCAAAATATGCTGATCACACCCAAAGTGTCCACTGGGAATGGCCACTGGCCCATGCTGACTCCCTAACCATGCCCATGGACTGGGAGAGGGCTGCCCAGCCAAAGGCACGGGGCTGACCTGCACAGAGGGCTGAGCTCCTGGCTCACACACCTGCTCTGCCTCTGTTTAAGTTGCTTCTATAGATGCAGTGATAGTGTCTCCTAGTGGCTATATTCCTGAAGGAGCAGACCCTAATCCAGACTTCACACCTGAAACTCCCACTCTTTAGAGGCATACAAAATACAAACACATCTCTAGATTTTTACAGTATCTAAATCAGCACTCTGGAAGTGTGTGATTTGGGGTTTCTTTTGAAAAATACAAAAGCAGAAACAGTAGCAAGGTACTCTTTCCCTTTAGTAAGACTAAAGGGAGAGATAAGAGCCATAATAAAACCATGTGAAGAAAGAACTCTGCTCAGAGGTCTGAGGGCAAGCATGGACATCAGCCGATTGGAGTCAATCTCATGTAACCTTTAGGTCCTATCAAGACCCTGCAAAAGCAAAGGAAGTGCTGAAATGCTCTGCTTTGGTAAATTTCCATAGATCAACCCACCACGTACTGAGCCCTACACCAGACACCACAGTCTGTGAGTATGGATGCATGCCCTGGTAGCTTTGAACCACACTAAGCACTCATGAAAGGTGATGCCAGCACAGATCAGAAGGCCAGGTCTCCCAGAAGCATCCCATCTGCAGTTATGGCCAGCAGAGGACATTTAAACAGATGATAAAAGCAAGAAACCTTGAACTGTATCCATACTTAGTGCTAGTCCTTCCTCCTTGAACAGGCTATTTTCCATTTTCAACACCGGCTAAACACCAAAAATCCATTTTAGTAATGAGATTTGTATCAGGGGATTTTGTGAAAGAAAGACTAAACCTTCAATATACAGACAGCGTAAACCAAAACCCCACTAGATGGAACCCAGGTAGACCTGATTTTGCAATGTTGTTGAATGTTACTTTTTCATTTTCTTCCAATTGAAGTTTCACATTGTTGACCATCCTCTTGGAACAGAAAGATTTGTGCAGCCAATTTCCATACATGGATAAGCTTAACCAAATAAGATATTGAAAGGAAAAGAAAAGAATGACTGGAAAGGCACAGGCAAGGAAATCTTTCCTACCAAATCCTGTCTGCAACTGACGACTAACTCTTAACAACGGAGCACAGATTTACTTTCCTCTGTATATGTATCAGGGCCTTTTGTTGTTCATTAAACATCCTGTCACACACCTGACATCCTCACTTTGAAGATTTTACATAAGCTTCTCTGTTAGTTTTAACACCACAAAATAAAACCTTTATATACTTCTGATCTCAACTAACATATCTAGCTGAATATCCCATGAGCGACTAGATGTAAAAATGGAGTGTATCCCTTTGCTCCCACCTTCAGCAGGTCCTTCTCCATGTACCTGTGTGTGCCTGAGATAGTGCCCTTTGCTGCAAGCAGAGCGGTGTTTCTGCCACCATTCTCACAGTGCCAGTGCTAGTGGAAAGCAATTCTTGAACAAGGTCCAGTCAATATTCACTTTCCCTGGTGATCCTTTTGGTGCCTCAGTTTTCTGACCTTTATGCCAGAGTGAAAGCTAATCTCAACCCTCAGCTTTTCACTTGAGCGAGGAGAAAGATGAGAATTCAGTTTTGGAAGAGGTTCGCACTGGTAAACATGGATTGACAATCGAAATGCTTCCCACTCAACTTCTCTTTCCACACCTCCTTCAGCTGTCACAGACCGCTAACTGAATCATACCAAACAACAACTTCAGTTTGTCTCAGTCTAGGTAAATTTCCTACAGGGTTTGAAAACAAGGCCTATACTTTTTGGTTTTTTTTCTCACCTTGACAATTTAGCTCTGTTCCAGAAGAAAAACAAAAGCATGCATCTACTGAAGCCTTTCTGGTTTCTGATCTTTTCTAGCACGCCTATTCAGTCAAATTCTTTTAGAAGCACCTCTCTTTCTACACTTTTACATTTAAAACCTCCTTTCATTCAAAGGTGATGGATCTCTCTAACACAGCTACCTCTTACTATACTCCTGTACAATTGATCCCACCTTCCACCACTGGTCCAAAACAAGCACAGACCTCTACAGCCACCTCATGTGGGAATATAAACAGCAGATGACCGCACCATCCAGAGAAGAGTGATAGTTGAGGTAGTCCAAGGATACAGAAGGGAAAGAGCTGCAACCCTAGGCTGGTCCTTCCATGTCTGAGTTTCTTCCTCAAGGTTCTGATAATTTGTTGACAGTATCTAGTTAAATAGAGGAAAAGCTACATAGGGCAGATTAAATTGCTGGGCTGCCACCAAAACAACAATGTACTAATTCAGTGTAGAAATTCCCTGCAAAGGTAAGGCAATAGCAAATAACAAAATAATGATTCCTGCCACAGTCCTATGAAAAGCCAAAGAGCCTCACGTATTTGTCCTCTGTTAGACTGGGGGATTGTCCTTTTTCCAAAGCAACCCAAACCAATACTTTCAAACCTTCCATTCCTCCCAAGCCAACTGCTTGGGGGCCGCTGCACAGCCAGCCAGTTTCATCTTCTGGCCAGGTAATGGGACACTTGTGTGCACACCCTCCCAGACATGTGTTGGGTTATTTAAATCAGCTCAGCAAGTCTTTTAGCCTGAGAGACACAAAGGCAATATAAACAGAGCTTCCTTTTGCACTCTGTCCTTAGAGAGTCCTATCCTGAGCAGATCATGCTGATACAACATGACAACATCCAGGGATAAAGGGGAGGCTCACACTAAACGCAGTCTAATACTAGGCAGTGTTATAAGAGGGCAAGAAGAGATCAATGAAATCTTTTCTTTCCTACTACCAGCAACTCTGTAAACTGAAGAAGCCCCCTGCCTCATCAGAGAGGGATGAAGTGGGTGACTCCTGCAATCCTGGCATGGGTAGGGACAACGGTTTCCTTCCAAGGCACACTACCAGAGCTGAACTCTGTTTGCTTTTCTTTAAAGCCTCTTGTAGAACCCTTTGCCCTTCCCAGCATTTCCCTTGCTAGAACTTTAACGCATTTGGCACAGAACTGCAAAATTGCACAACTCCTCAAGAAGTTGGATTTGTTTGTTGCCTTTTGAAGTGATAGCTGGGAGGACAGGTTTTCTTNTATGAATTATTATTGTTATTATTATTAACACTACTATTATACTCGGGAAGAAGCTTCCCCCTCCCTTTTGAGTGAACCATTCACTTGGACTCTTCTTTCAGGCAGGTGGTTTAAGCTCGATCTGCCCTCCAGGGGTTAAATAAAGAAGTGATGGGAAGAAAAACCAAGACCTTTCCAGTGGCTCATATTTGAAATTTTTTCCCTCGCTCTCTTCTATATGTGGATCGTCTGCTTCTCGTTTCCTCTCGCTCCTAATTATTATGTTAGGGAATGGCGAGGGGCAAGGATTAACAATGAAGCAGATGACAGGAAACTGTTACCAAAAGAACAATGCCGGGCATCTCCCCCATCCTCCCGTTCCTCCCACCCAAGAGATGGTCCCCCTCACCCTTCTGTCGATGCCATGGTTCCGAAAAACCCCCTGTCTTCTCAAGGGTCCAAGGGATTAATTTGGACGGCAGGGCGCGAAGGAGGTTGGCTCTTTGGTATAACCCTCGCTCACGTCTGGGAAGGAGCACGCAATTCCTTGTAATCCTGGGGGCTCCGCAGGGCGAGGATCCGGCGCCTCCGCTCCTCGGCTCTCCCCCACCCCGCCGTCCCAGAGCAGGCTCTCGGTGCCCCGGGGACCGGCGCTGCTGCGCCGCGGCCGCCCAGCAGTGGC
>WEIU01023065.1:245945-284422 GCA_013389925.1 Aegithalos caudatus | reverse complement strand
AAAAAAAAAAAAAAAAAAATCCACCCCTTTTTTATGCCTGAAAAATTCAGCAGGAAATTAGTTTCCCCTTGAGATTTCTGGTACTACCTACATCCAGAAAAGACTTTTTTTTTTTTTTTTTTCTCATGATGATTTAATTTTTTATCACAGAGAGACACAGACCTCCATCATATCCAATCTACGAGGCAATATGTAACAGGAAAGTAAAGTTACAAAGAACAAGAGCAATGGCAAGTCTCTTGTATTTTGGAAGAAGGATGAGAGCTGCTGTGGTCATACTTAGTCTGCCAGGGTACCATTCCAAACTCACAGGTCCCTTGCAGTATTGCATAATCTAGACTTTATCTCACTATTGACCTATTAAATGGAGATTCTACTTCAAGGGATTAAAAACAGTCCACAAACATGAGATGCCATAATCTCATGGCATCTTATGGGTGGGAGGGCATGTATGTTCTCTCAATACAACTGGTGTTCATATCTGATAAATAAAAGACCTGTATTCAAAAGTTAAAAGAGAAATATAAGCAAGAAAAATCCCCTAATGGCTACTAAAGCCTCATGTCAGATGCTCAGGGCCATCTCTGCAATTACACATCACAAACCTGGAGAGTGGCTGAGTGATTGGAAGTATATGCTTGCCTTCTCTAGGCATCTGCTACTGGCTACTGCCAGACACAGGGTATGGTTTGAGCTAGACCTTTATTCTGACCTGATATGACTGTTCTTAAGACCAAAGATGAGGACAGTTCTTGCACTGAATCTAAAATTAAATGAGTCATGTACTTCAAAAATAACCCTGAAATGAGAAATTATTACTTGGACAAAAATGAACCTGAACATTGCAACATAACTAATTCAGATTGGGTTTATTTCAAGAAATCATCAGCAGGGTAAGCCCAGGAAGGGTGTAATCTTTCATTCCTTCCTCCCCTCCTACTCTGCTCTCTCCTCTCCCTCATGCCCAGCCTATACAAATTGTGCTATATTGCTTTGGATGGTGAAACTTACTGGGAGCAGATTGCATTGCTGTACCCTCTTCTCTCCTTGTGCTCTCCCTGTGCACTAAGATGGCACACGTTCATATTTTAACACACATCATTAGCCCCAAGGAACTGTTCTTAGACTGTTCTCATATTCTGTCACAAGCTTGCAAGCAGAATTCCAGCATCATCCTGTAGTTAGTCCGTCTCTATCTGTGCATTTCTTCCTGACTGCCTCCAGCAACTGGCAACCAGTACTTAATCAGACCTCCCCTCCCAGCAGCTCTCATTGCTCAATTATCAGTGGATTTGTAGGAATTGCTGCTCAGGCAGGCTAAACACATGGAGTGAAAAGGAGAGGATGGGAAAAGCAATCACATTTTGTCTTTAAACTGTAGTTGAGATATTACATTCTCACCTTGACTGAACCTGCATTGGAAGCACTTTCTGTCTCACCAGGTCAGAGATCTTTGGCTCTCTGCAGGCTAGAAAAAATATAATGTTGCACAGTACTTTTTCACATTTACAGCTCAAGTGCTATTGTTCATACACATTTCCAAGCTTTCCTCTCCCTAACTATAGTGGACTGGATTGAGAAAAAAGGCAGGTACGTTACATGCATTAAAATAAAGATAGATCCTGAAACCTGAAGCCTTGGAAAAATACTTCTTCACAGTTCACAAGATCTATCTCATTTACAACAGTGGAAGCTACTGAACTACTCTGCACTGGTACTCTCAGGCATGGAGGATGATTGTTCCATCATTCAGTGTGTCTGAATGCCACACTTGCACCGATGCAAACTTTTCCAGTAATGGAATTATATATAAAAACACTTAATTTCCATCTGTGTAGCCCCACACAGCTAATCCCAGTAACTTGGCATACAGAGAAAGGCTGCAGGATTTTATGGATTTCTAAGAGTCTGTTTGTGCACTTATGGAAGGAATTGGAGGCTCTGATTCAAACACTTCAGAGTTATCTGAATAGGCATGAAATAACAGAAAGAAGATCTAAGATTTCTACTTTTGTATATTCAGTTTACTTACTTGAAGATTAGGATAAAATACTCAAATTCAAATAACTCTGCCAGGGTCTCCTTCCTGCTGCCCTGGGTGGAAGAAAAGGAATCTTGCAGGATGGATTTTAACTGTATGCCTGAGCACTTGTTCTCTGTGTAATTTAACAATATCTAGTTCTTTGTGATTGATATATATGTTTACCATTATGTCAGTATCACAGGAAGCATCAATAAAGATTCTTTCCACAGATGATTATATGCTTCAGGGAGAGATTATTTTCATCTAAAACAACAGAATAAAGCAAATTCCCCAGGGGCCAGACATACTTCCTTATATTATCATAATTTCAGTTTTAAAAAAATACGTATGTCAAGAAATTGCTTTCATAAAATGAATTTAGCAGTTCCTCAGCCCAAATTCATTCATTCATTCATTCATTCATTCACTCATTCATTCATTCACTCAGGATTTCATCCACACTTAGTAGAATAGCTCCAGGTCAAGAGCATAGGATTTAAAGGTGTGATTCAGTGTTTTGATGAATACATATAATTTAATTATATCTTCAAGGCTGCAATGTACAGGCTCTCCCTTTTGCATTCATGACTGGTCCCATTGTTTAAAAAGGATTGTGAAAGGACAGTTATTCCCTATGACAGCAACTATTGTTAACAGTCTCATGAGACAATTATTTCATTCTATTTCAATTCCCTCCTGATCTTCTTTGATTTTGATCTTATGCAGGTTCAGTCCTAGAATGAGCATAATTAGGGAACATTCCTTCCCCTGTTTAAAGATGGAATCTTCTGGAACCATTGGCATCTTCTCTGTCTGAGTATAGCAGTCAGCAGAGCTGGCAATCTACAAAACTCACTATCAGGTATCAGACAAGTCACTATTGGCAAATATGATCGTTTGTTGAGTGCAAATGATATTAAACACAATCCAGTAAAACCATAGCAGCTTGTGTAAGTTGTGGTAAAAAAAGTTTGTAACCTACCTTTTATGCAGATTGGCTGTTTCCCTGACCATTCTCCATCGTCTTGGCAGGTCCTTTGTTCATTGCCACTAAGAACATATGAGTTGTTACAAAAGAAAGCAATGACTGTGCCAATTTTTGCATAGCGTCCATTCAAGAGCCCAGTGTCTTCCACTACTCTTCTGTAGCCATTGAGTGGGCCACCAGGATCTGAGCAGTTTTTTTCTTCTAGAACTAATGATAAGGGAAAAAAGATGGTAACCATTTTATCAGGTTCACGGCATTATTTTCACCCATCAAATTGCTTGGCATTTCATTCAGATGTTACTAAACAATCTGTACTTTTATCAAAGATACCTTTTCAAGACCCATCTGGGATCCCTGTCTTTGAAAATGTCAAATATTAAAGAAGAAATTATAATACAGAGATGTCTGTTTATAATACACACTTTAGTCTCACTGAAAGCATAAAATTCTCAAATTGGTAACAATTATCAAATTGTTAAAACCTTAAGAAGTAGCTGACAATCCTGAAAAAGAACCTTGACTTTCCATGATGTTAATGTCCTATTAATATTAACAAGGCTTCTTCAATATCATAAAAGGCTGCACTTAAACTATTTTCAGGAAACAGGCCCTTGGCATTCTTTTCCTTTACTGTATTTTCAATACTTCATTGCACTTGCATTATAAAACTAGAATACTTGATTTTGCTTTTATGTTTGGTTGCATTTTGTTTTCTTAGCGCCGAGAAAGAAATCTCAATAATCCAGGGAAATACAGGAATTGAAAGAGAACAAATGTACATATTTACTCACAATAAAAGTTTAATATGAAAAGCTTACTCATGCTATATTCTGTCTATAAAACCTCTTTAAGTTCCTCCTTCCCAGTATTTTCCACTTCTTTTTAATTCTTGTTGTGGTTTTGTTTTTTTGAGTTTTTTTCCTCAATAAACTTAGATTTTTGGCCTAGATGTAGAGGACAGTATTCATACATGATGCTAGATTATTTTTCTTTTATTTTTAACTTATCTGCTCTTTCTGTTTAGCACCTGACAAGCTACTTTCTTTTCCCTTTGGATTTCACCTCAGTTTTCTTGTCAGGACAACAGAAACTTGCAATTCTGTTTCATGTCTCTGTCTGGTGTCTCAGTGCATGATAACCAGTGAACATCTAGTTCAGACAGCTGGTGTTGGTGCTGCTCACAGAGGGCTCAGAGGACTGGGACATATCAGTTGACCCGAAATTACCTCTTCATATCATTGCTTCAGACTCGGCTGCCTGCTGAGCCTCCGTTCACAAAAGCACCAACATAAAACAAAGCACTTGGACATTTATTTAAATTGCTGTGGAATCAGCACAGTTACAGTGCAAAGGTATGACCCTGTCCTGTCACAAAGTCATGCCTTGTGCCACCAGACAAAGCCCAGCTCAGCAAAGCGTGAGAACACACAGCCAGCCATAGCAATGCCACTGCAATGAAGAGCATGTGCTTTTAACAGTGAGTATAGCATTCAAGCTAAGTCTATATTTCAGTGCTTACAAGCATTGGATTTTAGCATATGCTGAAGGCTGTATATATACTTAAATACATTTCCATGAGTTATATGCAGTAAACAAGGATTTCTGTACTTCTCCACTAGGAGAAAGGGAAAAGCAGGACCCTGCCTCCTTTTCATTTGGCTCTGTTTTCCTTCTGTGTACCTCACAGGCTCTCTCACTTGTGAACCATAAGTGACTGATAACTTGATAGCAGCTAAAGACTACAGAGAATCCCCCACAGAATAATGCTTTATTTGCAAGTTGCCTTCTGTACTGATGGCTGGCCTGGAGGCAGCATCTGATCAGCAGAATGGGTGTTTCCAAATGGAGCAAAAGCTTGACTATGTAAGTCACTTAAGGCCTTCTCTTATTTCAGTACTTTGACAGTAATTGTCTTCTTCCTTAGGCTCAGGGTTATGACCTTTTTGATTTATTAAAAACAAAGGGAAAACATCTGGGAAGGAGAGACCTAGCACTTCGGCGACTGCCAAGTCTAGAGACAGCTCTTTCCATAGATCTTTAGCCAGGGCCATCGTGCAGCAGGGACTTGGCATGATCCTGACATTACATTTACTGCAATTGGAGACTTCTCTCTAGATAGAAAAACACCTATTGCTTGCTCTTTAAAATGAACTTATATACAGCTGTTTCACAACACTCCCCCCAAAATTTACATTGTTTGACATAAACACTTATCAAACACTTTTTCTATTGAACCAAATTATTCTGGAATATAGAAACACAAATCAGCTAAAGGAAATTTAAAGTCTCTTTGGATGGCAAAAAAGAATTTTACAGCTGAACCAATGTGAATCGTAGCCTTGCCATCCTGCACAGTCAGAATGAATGGAAGTTTCTTTTTTATGAATGGAAGTTTCTTTTTTATCCATTTTTGTCTAGGATGGGAATTGACATACGAGTCTAGTGTTCACACAGTAAGCTCCTATTCACCTCCACAGAGTGCACCAGGCTTCTGCAGAGAACGTGTCAGACACACAGAGTAAGGGAAGTAGCTGTTCATCGTTGCACTAAGTCCCTCACTTGGCTTTGGTCCTAGACATTTTCTCTCTATGTGTAAGTAGGATACATGCCTAAAGGCCTTGAGGTTATCAGTTTTCAGTAAATTGATGTTTCTGTCAGAACTTTATATAAAAAAGTCTTGCAGGCTGGGGCTCCAGCAGAGTAAAATAAGAATTCCTACTGCTTCTTAAAGACAGGAAGACAAAAGGACATGTTATGTCACGGACCTACCAAATTTCAAGTGAGATTTAGATCGTCTAGTTTCATGGGAATACATTTTCCAAAATATTTGATAAGAATTAAACTTAAAGTGACCTTACCACATTCAGGATGGTGAGTTGACCAAATCCCATCAAGCTGACAGTAGGCAACACGGCTGCCTTTTAAGCTGTAACCTGCGTTGCACTTGAAGTAAACCCGGGCCCCGTATTTAAAGTCATCTCCTTCCACAATACCATGAGCAGGAGCACCTGGAGTCCTACACATCACCACTGACAGTTCAGATATTTCAAAAAAATCCACTTTATTACAAAAACAGGACTGTGTTAGGATGATTCTTTACTTAGAACATAGAAAAAACCAATTACAATGGACAAAGGAGTCAAACTTAGAAGACCAGTATATGCTGATCTTTAGAAAGTTGTTTAGATGTCAGCTCTATACACACTCACATCCCACATTTCAAAACCTATCTAGATCCATTGGGTTCAATAGGATTACTCTGAAGTGTCACATGATCATGTGCATAAGTGTTTGAGTCGTTAGGGCTCAGAATATTAGTACTTGAAATACTTTCTACCTCAACAAGGGTTTTGAATAAACTACCATGCTTGGTCAAGAAAAAAAATCTAGATCCTTAAAAGCCTTATATTGAATTTCTTTCAGACACTTCTTTACATTTTATATAGCTTTTCAGATAACCTCTCAGAAATTATAAAGCATCATTATTTGTGTAAATCAAACATTAATGTAATTATATTATGTTAATGATATTTACTAAACTGGGATAATTACCCTTTTCACAGGTCAAGATCTATTGGGAAAATACAGACAATATTCTATATAACTACTGAAAGTAGTAAATATGAAATTAAGCATCAAAAGCAAGATTTCTCTGACAGCATCAAGCCAACTATGTTAAGGTCCACCCAGCACAGAAACCTGTCCAACTGTGGTAAACAGTAGATGTGAAGGAAGGACTATAAAAACAGAACAAGCATGTAGAATACTTTCCTGGCATAATCTATCAGCATTCAAAAGTCTGAAGCTCAAGATCTACTTGAACTACAACAGTATTTTTGGTATAACATATCCTGCTGGTATTTTTTTAACATTTATTTGTCTTAGTATTTCCTAAATTCAACCACGTACTCAGCGTCTACAATATCCTGTGGCAATGAGTTCTACAGACTAAGTGAAAAAATGCACTGCCTTCTTTAGTTTTGTTTCTAGTCTGCCACCTGATAATTTTATTTGGTGCTGTACTTTCTTTGTTATGAGAGGCAGAGAACGTCCATGCCTTAAACTTCTCCAAGTCCCTTTTTACACTTTTTAAGGCCAGTTTCCTATACGTAGAAATTACATGTGTATTTCTGTAGGTAATGTCGGAAACACATGGTTTATTATCTACACATTTACCTGTCTCTTTGTGTCTGACTTTGCCTGGGCCATTCATTGTGAAAAACTGCATGGGAGGGGATTCAGTGCAAGACATAGAAATGCATATGGGCTTTTCCTGTCACCTGTGTACTCTGCTGACAATAGACAGATCAATGCTAAAATGCTTACGTTATGCTTTTAGAATTTGACTTTTCTGTTTTGCCTCATAGCCAGTTGCTTGCTAACCTGCAGACAAATTTTTATGCTTAAAACTTTCAGAGGAAAACTTTTTTAAAGCCTCTGCCCTGTAATCCTTACACAGAGCACACATAAATAAATCCATTTATGTGGATTGTGGACCATCCAATGATTAACATAAAGAAGACATCAAACAACAAGTTGGAAGAATCATTCGTGCACTAGTGAGCAAAGGTCTTGGTGAGAAAAACTGTCTAACAATTAAGCATTAGAGAAGGGCATGGACTATAATGCTCCTAATCAAATCACATCCAGTTAGGAGAGGTCAACATTTCCTCTTGGCTCCAGGTATTCTTCATCAATGTCATAATTAGCAAAAGAATGATGATAAAAAAATTTAAAAGTTAATTCCTAGTCCTTGATGTTTCTCATGTGAGATACAGACACACACAGATATATATACATGCATATATAGGTGGATATGTGTATACACAAGCACATAGATAAATGAAACATAAATAATGGACACATAGAATTTCTAGGTGTTTTAATTCTCAGAACACTCATCTTCTCACTCATGATCTGTGTATTCCCAGTCACTCCCTCTATATCTTTCTCTGAGCAGCAATGCATTTCCCTACATTTATATTTCTCTCTTTCAATCTTAAGTCACACTCAGCTTATCAAATGAGAAAACTAGATGTACCATCTGTACCACTCAGACTTCTACTTTTTGTCATAAATACAGCTTTTCTCTTTTCCTTATGGTCCAGTTCAGCTCTGCAGAATAAATGTTTTGGTGCTTTTGTGTTCTAGGTCCATCCTGGAAAAAAATGTCACCAAGCTACACTTGCTTACTAACTATAAATATCTGTTCTTGTTCAGTCCCTAAGTGCTTAAGAGATTTAGTTTCTCTTCCTTTTGATTTGTGTGTTGCCAGACTTTCTTTAGATTCTCTGTGCCCCTGTGAGTCATCTGGAACAACTCTGGTTTTATTTATGATGTAAATTCAGTATTTCATACACAGATTCATTTAGTACTGAACTATGTCCTAGAGCAGTGGGCCTGGAAGCAGAAGGTCATGAGATCTAATCACAGCTAAAAAAATGTGGTCATAGGTAGGTTGCTTCATCTGCTGTATATGACAAATGAGAGCACCCCTTTCATCACAGGGATGTTACAAGCATTAGATCATAGCCACTTGTGTCACAGAGCCTCTGTAGGGTTTCTCTGATGGCAAAACACCTTAGCATTATTAATAGATGTGTCCCTTTTGTTACCCATGCCTTTAGCTGCTGGTTGTTCTCTTGTAACGTGGTTGAATTTGCCACTGGAGACAGAGCGACTCCATTAATTTGTTTCTATGGATGATTTTATAAGCTCATTCTTTCTCTCTACAAATTAAATGTGGTTTTGAATCTTAAGATGTTCCCTACAATTCAGTTCCACAGCTGAGCTCTCTGTTTTCAGCAATATTATCTAGTCTGAAAGTCTCATACAGTTACTCCAGTACCTGCTTCTACTGCTTTGGTTTGAGCTCTGTAGGCTTCTTCTTCTTCATTTTGACTTGCCTTTTATCCTATTCACCTAATGTGTTTCAGGGAGTTCTTTTGCACGTTTTCTCTTTACTTGTGAACACTCAGGCAATGGAGTTTTGAAGAGTTATTATGAAGGGAATCCTAGCCCCCATGTGTTTCATCCAAGTCTATCTTATTTTTTTGTGGATAGCTTCCCATCAAAAGAGAATTTGACTGGCTCTTACATCTTTCAGAATTGGCAGTGTATTCCATTGAATTTTCAGACAGCCTTCTTTGTTTGAGATGTTTTATTGAAGTCTTTCAACATTCTCTCCTGGTGTACGACTAAATCCAACTCTCCAACAGACATTTCTCAGAAGTCAAAAAGAAAGGAAAAGAACATTTTGTAAATGTCATTCATACCTAGCTCTGCCCTCTGGATACACATTAGTTGTAAAATTCAACCACATGATCTGACCCACTTCTCTTCAGTTTCTAAGCTTTTTAAGGTATTTGATAGGGTTTCAGATTCCCTTGCTTTCCTTGGTAAGTTGGATATGTGTCAAGTGCTCGACCTCTTCACCTTCCTCTTGACCAAACCCACCAGGAACCCAGAAAATGGACTAGGTATCTACAGAATTCTACTATGAGGTGGCAATGGACAGCCAAATATGAAAGACATTCATTCAAGTTCTGTCAAAAAATATCTGAGCAGCCCAGAGACTCCATGAGGGTCATGCTGATCCCATTCTTCCTGCCAGGATGTCATCAGATCTACAAAGATCCTGGTGAATTTATATCTAGAAAGGTGAAACTAATGTTAGGGGAAAATAATGCTGAGAGTGATTAAGAGCTAAGAATGACCACCCTCCTCATGCAAAAGTTAAAAACTATAATGATTGAAAAGGCAAAAAGAGAAAGGATACATTAAAATGTTTAAAGGAGGACAAAGAAGTATATTCAACCAGATAAAACTAGGAAAAGGATAATTCTTACTCAAAAAAAATTTATAAAATCTTCTTGACAAATGTTAGAAAGGCATAGTAAGATGTAAGTAGAAATTATATGAGTCTCATCATTTGAAAACAAACTCCAGCTAGAAAAAAAAAAAAAAAAAAAAAAAAGAGACTTTGTAGGGAACAGGGCAACACCACAAAGACATCATGAGCAGAGAGATTTTTGTTTTAATTTTTTCCTTATTTTGCTACACAGTGTTGTTCCTGGGAAGTTCTACAATTAATCTATACAGGCATGTAAGTAACCCTTGCCAGTATAGGGTTTGAGGTGAATTTTGGCTTGATACAGCTCTGTACAGTTCATAAGAGAGCAAAGTAGGAAGGTAATGAGAGGGTGGTTACAGGCTCCTCTGGCAGAAATGCTCAGTTGTGACAGCCCAGCTGTCAGATAATAAAAAACAGAGCTGCCTCAAGTGTTTATATCACAAACTCACACATTCCTGATAAAACTTCTTATACTTCTTGCCTCTTACTTTGGTGTCTGGGGAAAAAGAAAACAATTTCTGTCCCAAATGAAACATTAAAATGGCTTCACATTTCATGGATAACTTTCCTCAGTCTGAGAAAACTTGACTATAGAAACAGTAAGTTCCTGAATTTTTAAGTAAAATATTCTATTATTAATAATAACAGTACAAATTCCTTTCCCTTTTAAATTATATGTAAGAGACATTCATCAGATCAGAATTATCTGCCATTTAGAAATAGTCTTTGGGCTCATTTTATCACCAGTGAGATAAATTAGATGATCTCTTGAGCTACAGTTTTCTCTCTCCAATATCCTTCAAATCCTGTCTGATGGAATTATCATTTGCTTTTGTCCCAGAGTCTCTTCATTAAATGAGCACTATTTTTTTCTGCTGCCTTCCTCTCACCCACTTTGTTGAATAATATATGCCCCCTCATACATACAATTTATCATCTCTATATTCTGAACAACCTTTCAATAATATATTGCATGCCTGAAATAAATCTCATTTCTCATTGCTGGTGCTAATAAAAGGTTTATATTTTCCTTTTTGTTCCTCCCTAAAATTAGGTGCAAGAGCTTGCGTGGAATTTTGTTCTTAATTTGCTTAGAAAAAAATTTTAATATTGCTACTTGCATATTCCCATGTCAGAGTTTGGCTTTCAGGCTTACCTGTGCTAATGAACATAGCACATTTTTCCTATGTAGTATAACTCTGAACATTTTTTATAGAATCATTGTACGGTTTGGGCTGGAAGGGATCTTAAAGATCATTTATTTCCAACTTCCCTGCCATGGACAGGGCCACCTTTCACTAGACCAGGTGGCTCAGAACCCCATCCAGTCTGGCCTTGAACCCTTCCAAGGATGGGGCATCCACAGCTTCTCTGGTCAATCTGTGCCAGTGCCTCACCACATTACAGTAAAGAATTCCTTCTGGATATTTAACCTAAATCTACCTTCCTTCTGCTTAAAGCCATTCTCCCAACCCTTGTGAAAAGTCTCTCTCCAGATCTCTTGTAGCCCCTTGCAGGTAGTGGAAAGCTGCTTTAAGATCTTCCCAGAACCTTCTCTTCTCCAGGCTGAACAGCCACAACTCTCTCTGTTCCCATAGGAGAGGTTCTCCAGCCCTCTGATCATCTTCCTGGCCCTCCTCTGGACTTGTTCCAACAGGTCCACATCCTTCTTGTGTTGGGGGCCACAGAGCTCTTCTAGCTGGTTGTAATGTTGCTTTTGCATAAGCTGGTGTGCTCAGCAGAGGCTAAACACTGAAAATGTTCACAGAAACTGCACTTGGTGACCAGCAGGGGAATAAGAGCAGCTTCTGCTCTCCTTCTTACAAATCCTAACATCTTTCTGCAGAAAAAGAGAGACTTAGGTTGGTACCCCTGGGGCATCGTGCTACCCAAACCAGTCTAATGACTGTCAGAGAAAGCCTGATAGACTGTAACTGAAGAAATTTAAATAACTATCCCCAAAAAGAGGATATTTTTTCTGGAGGAAGCCTAAATTACATTCTGTTCCCCAGTGAGTGCTGTCATTACCCTGCCTGCTGCTAAAAGTCATAGCAGTCCCTGAGCCAGAAAAACGCCTGCACAGGGATCCTGAGCATCAGGATTTTGAATTTGAGCTTTGGATTTTTATGGTTTCACAGCAGTGGCCCACAAGAGCTCTGGAGCTAGAGGACCTAGAAGCCTGAAAAATGTGGCTCCAGAATCCTGTTGCTGGAGGGAGCACAACATGTAGAGTATGTGGAAGTGACTTTTTTCCCTCTCTGTGATTAAGAAAACTAGAAATTAAAGGAAAAATACAGCAGAAAATACAAATTTCTTTGAAATATACTGCTATGAAACCATTCTAACAGAAAACCCCCAGCCAGCTCCACCTACATGCACTTCATACAGCTCACTGCTATTTGCAAAGGCTGCCTACAGCAGAGCCTGCTAAAGTCAGTAGTGGTAAATCCTGTCATGTTTGCCATTTTGACTGTAAATCTGATTTGATCAAATTATTTTCTTTGGTTTAAGTTTTGTTTAGGGGGCAAGCCTGATTACCTGAGTATCATAACAGTAATATCTGTTTTTCCAAATTTTTTTTATAACATTAGCATATCTGCATTTTACTGCTGGGGAAACTACAGCATGGAGTTGTCAAGTGATTAACCTGAAGTCAAGCAGTGAGTGACTGGCAGGAACAATCTTGTCATCCCCTGACATTCTTACTATGTTTACACTTAAACTGACCTGACTTTGTGCAGAAATCAGCAACAATTATTATGCCATTTAGTAACCTACATACTATTCTCAGCAGCAGGGTTTTGTTCAAAGGTGATGGAGCCATATGGGAGCAGATAATTCAGTGTTTGAACACAAAGCACGTGAGTTAAGGAGGGACCCAGCCATGAGCAGCTCAGCAGCTCGTGCTGGGTGTTGTGATACCCTTTGCAAAGCCCCATGTGTAAAGAGCTCTTCTGAATTCAGACTTACAGAATCTGTAATCGACACTCATAACAGAGCTTATTTCCTAATCTTGGCCCATGAGCTCTGTTGGTCCATGTAAATCTTTGATACCATTTATTCCTATGCTTATCCCTTCTCTCTCCAGCATGCATCCACAAGATTTGCCAGCAGAGAAGAACTACCATGGGGGAGGACTCAGATGGCACCCCAGAGACATCCTCCTTTTGCAGCTTGCCATAGCAGCCAGAGATGGTTAATGCCTAACACATAAGCCCACTGAGACTAACTTTAGCCAAAAGCATAAGGACATTTGCTGTCAAAAATTTTTTAGAATGGCTGTATCCTCCAAGAGGGAATGAGGTGAGGGATTCCTGGAGGCCATGGCTCCGAGTGCTCAGATCTTCTTTTCTACTGCTTCTCATAAGCAGTGCACAGGGCTTTCAAACCAGCATATGAGTTTGGCAATGGATTTGATAAAATAATCTGCATTGGGAGGTGTCAGGCCATCCTGCCATACTGAGGTAGCGTGGCTCTGCACTCTTCTCTGCTTATGAGAGACCTTCTTGTATTAGGACACACACTATGAGGCAGGAACCCTGACTCCAGACTGATTCTTTAGGAGTCCCAGTGTTCTTGTCTGGCTCATATCTGCCTTCAAGGTTTTCTGCATGCTGGAATCATGGGCATGCCACAAGTCTGCTGATAGCAACATTGGATTCATGCAGTCCTGTTGTGCCACATAGAGCAAACAGTGTAAACTGTGGTGGGAATGTCCTCTCTGTGACACTGCTGACACTCTCTGAGCCTACAATTGTTTCAGCACTGGCTTTGTTTCTACAAGGAGCTCAACTCACAGTGATGGTACTTACACGCAGGAAAGAGACTGGCATCTTCTGAAGCTGTTCTAAAGAACAACTCTCAGCTCAATATCTCCTGAATAAATGGAGCAAAAGCTGCAGGATCCAGCATAAGGAAACTAACATTCTCTCACCACCTCCCTGAACGTCCCACCTCTCCTACACTGGAGAGCACTGATGACTAAGAAGCCACACGAAGGAGCCCAGCTGTTCTGCTCCAGATTCTGGCAGGAGCTGGGTGCGAATGGGAGCCAGAGAGGCTTGATGGCATTAGATCTGCAATGTGATCTTCATTCTTCCCCACAGCAGGAACAGACTGCTGGGAGCTGAACAGCTTTGGAGGACAGGTGGTCTTGGTCAGGACTCTGAAGAAAATGCTTTCTGGGGGTGGTGTGTGTTTACACGGGCTGTGTCTGAGGGGGCTGGTGATGACTAGAATGCTCGCTTGTCTTCTTTGATTCCACTCAAAACTTTTACTTTTTGGAGCTGACAGGCTCTGCACTTTATGTGAAAAAAAGAATGTGGCTGCAACTTTTAGAACCAGAACTTAGAAGGGGGTGAACAAGGAAAGCCAAGAGCGCTGTGGTTTCGGATTGGAAATTATTTTTTCTTTTAAAGCAAGACTCCCATAGCAGAGAGCAAATGCTTGAAAACACACAGTGGATCCTGTACAGGAAAGGCCATGGAAACTAATGTGATAAAAAGGTGTTCACAGTGATGGCAGTGTTTTCTGAACAGCTACAGCAACATAGCAAAGGAGCTCTGCTCTACTTGGTCATGTCTGTCACCACAGACTCAGCAATGACTGGGTGAGGGTCTAGGCAGGGGTCTCAGAGGTATCTCAAGTCTCTGTGTTATCACAAGCACTTAGCCAAGGCTAAGCTCCACAAAAGTGCTCATGTCATGGTGATTGCAATAGCTAAAAGAACCAATATACCTCAGTAATTTGGCCTTCAGTACCAAATACAAGTCCTGAAGGAGTAACATTTTTTTTTTTTTTTCCCAGAAGTGTGCCCATGCATTACAGCAGCCTCCATTTAGGTTGCTGGCAAGGGATGGTTTTTGATAAATTATCTCTGCCCTCAGTCACTTGTGTTTCAAAAGAGAGGGAACACTTTAACCTCCTCTATGCTTCTTGTGATGTCCCAGGATACATCCAGCTCATCCCAGCTCCGTGCCCAGCTCCAGCCACAGCTCATTCAGAAGTGCTGGGACAGACTATTTATTACAAAGGTCTTTGGCCTCAATTTATCCCCCATAAAAGAGGCCTGGAAGTTCACCTGGAAATCACCTTTCATTGTTGCATTTTGCCACTCTTCACAGTAATCCTGGAAATGCCAAAGGAAATCATAAGAAGAGCAGCTGACCAACCAACTCCAAGAACCAGAGAGTAGGTTTCCAGTCCTGCTCTCTGGGCCTCTTTGCTTTTGCAGTAGTTCCACCAGCTAGGAATAATTACACAAAATTATGACGTAATCCCTACTGAAATCCAAATCTTTTCATTCCCTTCCAGCCAATTGGAAGTAGCCCCTGATGTTTTCTAGCTCCCTGCCTCTGTGAATGAGACCGTATCCATGAGAAAATATGCTTGGATCACTCACTGTGATTTATTCATCCGGAGGCAATTTGGAGGCTGTTGCTTACAATTAGCCACTTGATCTTTATCAGCATTGTTCTTAGCCCTTAGAAAGCTGTGTCTCTGGATACAACCTTTCCGGTACTTGGATGGCCTATTTAATTATACAACTGGACCTGTTTGTGCATGGGATACTGGAGTGAATGAAATCCTAACAATCCTCAACATTCATTTTCTCTATCAGTAGCAAGAACTAATATTTATCACAAGTTCCCTAATGTGTCCCTTGGAAAAAAAAAATCACAATATCATCCCTCAGGGGAGAGCACTGTCTGCTCAGGGGGAAGATTATAGGGCAAGAAAGTAGCGGATATGCTCATTATTATATCAAAATACAAATGAGAGAGTAAATAATCCTGAGGTGTTTCATTGTGGTGATGTTATCTTTCCAAATAAACAGCCCAGGCAATACTGGATGAAAAAAGCACTCCAAACAAATGCATATTGCTGTGAAAAAAATGTTTCTGCATGCTCATTAACTGAAGCAAGGGAACAATATTTAATGATATAGATTCATCCTGGCATAGCTGACAAAATATTTCAGCCTTTTGCAGGGATCTGAGCTGAATTTCATATAGGAAGGAAGACCTGGCATTGCCCATTTTAGAATAAGAGATGGAAATTACTAAGTGTTGAGATGAGAGTATAGGGAAAAGAAAATGAAGGGAACTGAAAAGCAGAAGTGTACTAAGGAAGTAGCAGGGCAATTTGATTGGCTGTGAAATGCAGTTTCCAAGCTCTTGAAGAAGCCAAAGTGGAAAGTGGGAGTCATAAGAAAGAACAAGTGGGATTCTGCCTGGTCAATTTTGTCATCATTCCTGCGTCCTGGGGCCATTCTGCCTTGGCAGTGTTTTGCATCATCAGCAAACAGCGTGGAAGACAATGAAATGATTCCCATGAAGTGTGTAAGGGAGCTGCCTCAGAGATGTTTGAGTGTAAAATCCTCAAGGAGGAACAAAGCCTTTTAATGAATCTGGGGGGAAGGGAAAGAACAAAACTAAGCATTGAAGAATGCTGATTATTTCAAAGTTGTTTTAAGGTTACCCCAAAGCACTGGAGTAACATTTGTCTGTATACTTACAAGTATACAGACTGCAAACAGAAGTACAAACAGTGTATCTGCAGCCTTCGGAGAGGACTGAACAGAAGGGTAGGAGGGGGAAGAAAGAAAAAGAAAAGTTGTATTTTGGGAGAGTTTCTGTAATTGAAGCTTATGACAACATGTTTTCAGGCCACAGTCACTGGAGAGAGGGCAAGCAGGAACAATTATGACTTCTTTTGTACTTTTCTTAGGGTTGTGCTTTGTTTTGGGAAGGTTAGCAGTTGCATCTAATCCATCAGTGTATTCTGGAGAGGTAGGTTTGGTGTTGGCCTCTATTGCAGGGGGTGGGTTGGTTTTGAGTTTGGGGGTCTCCTTTATGTCTTTGGTGCTGTTTATGGTTTATTTGGGTAGAATGTCAGTGGATTATGTTTATTCTTTGTCTTTAGAGGCAGATCCTTTTCAGAAGCTTGGGAGGATTGGTTGTTATGGTGTGGGCCTTGTTTTAGTTCTTGGAGGTAGTTATGAGGGGGAGTTTACTGAATGCTGATAGTCTGGGGTGGCTGCTGTTGATAGTGGAACATGTTTTCTGTTCAATCAGATTTTAGTGGTGTAGCTATGTTTTATTTTTGTTGGGTGGGGATGGTTTTGGTGGGGGCTGTTACTAACTTTATTTGTTGTTTGGGAACTTGTGAGGGGGTTATCTGACAGGGTGATTCAAGCAGTTTAAGGGTAGAAATGAGAGAATAGTTTAATGTAAAATACCAGCTTTGGGAGTAGGAGATAAAGGTTTAAGTCCTTTTTTCTGAGATAATTTGTGGAGGTGTAGTCTTTACTCATTGTTTCAGAAGACCGATGTTTGTTCTAAACTATTAGAGTATTTTTAGAAGTTCAGTATTTTGTTTTTCTAGGGCTTCAGTAACGGGGAAGAGGATTAGGAGAGTGGTAAAGTAGGTGAGGGAGGCTAGCTGGCCAACAATGCTGAGTGGTTGATACAGGCAGAGATCCCAAATCCATACTCTGGGCCCTTCTCTCAGTTCTTCTAGCTCAAAAAAACCCAAAAGTTACATCTCCTGACACTTAGCTTGGAGGCAGAAAGCATCTCCAGCAGCAACTTTACAACTGTATTCCAGCCCCCCTACTCTGTGACCTTTGCAAAAGGTGGGGCTGAGCTTGAAGTGTGCCAGTGATGCAGACTGGTTTTGGGCTGCAGGGAGTCATTCTGTGCTAATGAGCTGCTTTAGGCCATGCATTAGAGAAGGCTTTGCAGAAAAACTCAACTTCCTAAGTGATTCAGTGGTGAAATGACAGGCAAAAGTATCTTTGTCCCATTCAGTGTGGCAAAAATACCTGAGCTGTAGCTTGGTACAACATGTCCTCCTGACACTGATTCATCCTTCCACATGGAAGTCATACCAGTGAGAATCCTATGGATGGTTTTATCTCTAGGATGTCTTAGCAGGCTGAGGAAAAGGTTCAGTATTGTTTTGGGATGGGCAAGCAGAGATTGCCTATGAATATATTTAATGTAGTTTAGAAATACACTTATTTTCCTATAGCAGGCCTATCCTTGGAGAGATTACATTTACAAAGGGACAATTGCATTTTTATTTACATGCTGGCTATGCCTGGGGCTATGCTCTGGGCAGAATACCATGGGGTTTTATCCGATATGTTTCACTTTCTGAAAAACTAGAAGAATTGTCTAGTTAATTGACACTGAGGAAATAACAAAGTGACAAGAGGAGTTATCAGTAAAGCAGATGTTCTGTCTCTTTCAGCCTTGCTGTCAGTGACACTTACTCACTGGAGTTTCAAGACACTATAAAAGTATTATGAGATCAAACACTGTTAAATGGTATGAGCACCTTCCTCCCAGAGAGTGTGTGACTTACAACTCCAACAGTCTTACTGATGGAACCAGGGGAAAGGCCAGTCCTGGGGACCAGTGTTTTGCAGGCTAATTTACAAGCAGCTGTGGTTTAGTGGCTGCTTCAGATGTTTGTTGCAATATCCATCCTCAGCCATCAACATAATTTTTCTCTTAGGTGTTTCTGTCCTCCTATGAAACATCTTGGCTGTTTGTGTAACACGAGCTGCACAGCTTTAGTTTATTGCTCAGTGAATTAAGACAACCCAGAATTGATGTTAGGTTATCATAAAGCACCACACATAGTGTTTGGTGGTTTGGTGGTTTGGCAGTTTCTCTGTGAGCAGTTCCAATATCCTTCTAACCAAGGGAGAAATCTCCAGGAAATATACTGAGGTGAAAACTGGGAGCAGAAATGTCTACCTCCATCTCAACCCAAGACCTTCAAATTCCTGCAGTAGGCACTAACCAATACAGATTGCCTTGAAAACACATGATTTTCCTGGAAAGGAATGTACTGCAGGGCAGTGAGTATGTTGTGAGGGAGGATGGGGAAGCACAGATAACATCCTAGCAAACATCTACGCAGCATCACAGTGTTCTTCTGATCAGCTCAGTAAAACAAGAGAGGGCATTATGGCACCAGAACTGAACTCTGAAGTGACTTGTTAAGAACCTCTCCATATTATGTTGGCTCTCAGAGGCAGTTCCAGGCAGGTTCTGGAAAACAGCCACATTCTGTGGTCACACTACTGAGCTGCTGCATGGCAGGCTAGAGGTGCTGCTGTGTTCAGCTGCAGCCCCTAATGGATCTCCAAAACCCCAGAACTGCCACACCGAGTGAAACGCTTTTGTCTGGGTCTCAAGGTGAGCCCTTGGATTTTAACACCAGGAGCAGGGGTTTTATTTCCCATCCCATACACATATGCCAATAGGAAGGACAGTGGAAATGTGGTGGAGAAGGAGTGGCATTAATCTCATCTTTTTGACACAGCCAACCAAAAACGGTGACCTTGACACAAGCAAGGAAGAACTCTCTCCCTTTAAAAAAATCTATAACATGCCATTTTCCACTGGAAAATTCAAGCAAAGCCCAACAAACAACCAAAAAAGAGTCATTATTCTAATATTTCCTTTTGGAACAATTTCCCCAGCTGGAATAGGACTTATTTCCAGGACAACATTGCAAGAAAGGACTCAGAGGCATTTACTTAATTATACCTGAAGTTCTCCATTGTAATCATTCAGTGTAGGTAAAGTGCAACAAATCTGAGCTGCAAATGGCACAGTGATTATACACTGATATAATATATGATTATACACTTACACAGTGATTATGGCACTCCTTGAAATCTGTTACTGAGAATCTTTCTGACAAAATTTTTAAAAAAACCAAACCTCCAAGCATTCTGTTAGAAAACTCTGCATTACATATCTAAGGTTAGGTAAGAAAACTAAGTTCAATGCCCAGAACCTCTCCCCAGTGCCTCATCCTAAGCTCTGCTGGGTTTCAAACTCTGTCTAGCTTATGCCAAGCACTGACAGCTGGGCTCCATTCTCCCACAACAGAACAGGGGGTGGGGTATAGTTGGTGGGATGTTAATGCTTCCTCCCTATCTGAGATATCAGTCACTCTGATAGGATGAGCACATCCCTAAGAACCAGCCCAAGTCACAGATGTGTGGGGCCAAACAGGATGGAAGTGGATCACATCAGCAGTGGGGAAAGGCCTGAAAGCTATATTCAGAGGCCTGTTGGCACACAGCAAGGCCAGCCCTAGCAACATCAAAGGCTACAGCAAGGAGTTAGTTTATACAGTTTTGTCAGTTGGATTAGACTCTTCATTAGGATGCAGAACAAACCTCTCCTACTTGGCAGACAGGAGCGAGAAACAGAATAAAAATGGAAATCAGATCTCAGCCCTGAATTCCCCATTCAGAGAAGCTCTTCTTATTTGCGTAGGAACTCCAGCTCGCCTGGCTTTGTTTGAAATGAAGGTAACAGGAAATTTCTGGGCAGGATGAGGTCAAGGTCTCTTGCTTTGGGGCCAGCAAGCCCTGGGAGGACTCTTGAGTCAGAACAGCCCGTCCTAGGAGGAGGACAAGCAGAGGGCAAGAGCATTTGCTACGGGGTACCAGCAATTCTGTCTCTACAGCTGCATCCTCAGCAGGCAAACAGGGAGACTTTGGAAAAGACCATTCTTAGTCTGAGTTGAACAAGCAGTTGTCACACTGCACAGAGTCATGGACAGTCTGACACTGGAGTGGATGGTTTTTAGCAGGCAGGTTATGCACTAATCAGCTTGGTACTTTTCCCCTGCATCTTTTGATGAAGTTGCTGGTTTGTCCCAGTGTATTTGTATGCTAGGAGAACAAGATTATCTGATTTTGTGGGTTCCTAATGGCTCTGACAGCATTAGAATATACAAAGGTCAAAGAGAAAAGCCTGAGTTCGCTCTCAATCATGTCAGCATGGCTAAGGGGCCACTGGGAGGGGTATGGAGGTAAACATGCAAATTCACTTCAAGATCAGAAAGAAGCCCAAGTATTTAAACAGGAGCTAGTTTTCTCTACCTACTGTATCATGATAGCAAAGCGTGTTGATTTGTAAGAAGGTATTTTTTGCTATCCTTGGGATTTGTCTTTATTGTGTTTTGGGTCAGAAGATAGAAGGTTAGCATTTGTTTTACAATTTCATATACATTTTTTTTCAACAGTCTCTGGAGTGAAATCAGACATATTTATATAAAATATTTCTTATCCCGAAATAGGACTGACTGAAATATATTAGCAGCTGTCAGAAAGATAAATGCCTACATTTCACTCCATGCTGTTGAAGCCTTTAAATTACTATATTAGCCCTTCAAACTGTAAATAAAATGTTAATTTCTTGGCTGCTATAGTAGAAGATAAGAGAGACTGCTAGTTGTAAGTAACTTGTACCTTGGATTATTTTATTAAAACTGCAAATTGTAAGTGACAGAGCAATTAGGGTTAAATATGACCCCAGGAAAGCAGCTTGACCAATGTTGATCATCCTGCTAAATAGATGGAATTCAATTTAACAGGGGAAACAATAGGTTCCCTCTGGTTTATCTCATTAAGGTGATTTCCATAATTCCAGTAGTGATTCCCACATCTTTAAAATTAAACTTGGTAACAGACAAAAAGATAGAGCTTCATTGGGATGGTAAGGGACTAAAATAATTCTGATTCTGTCATGAAATACCCATTGCTAAATTTGTTTAATTTGGCCTTAACTTATTCCTCAGTGTGATAATCCTGCAGTCTCTCTTCACCTGCACTATGTCCCTTGGATTTCTTTAAAACCCTCCTATCTCTCTGGGTACCTTCTGTTGCACCACCTCAGAGCTTCTACATGCACTTAACATTAAGGGGCTCTAATTTTCTTCTCTCTTATACCTATTTTTCATCCATTAACTTTAATGGGATTGCACCTGGCTTACTCCAAGAAAACCAGACTGAAAAAAGTCAGTCTTATAGTGTCCAGAGTCATATTCAGTATTCCAAAAGTGACTATATTATGACAGTTTTCTGCAGAAATAAATTTATTTCCCTTGGCTCTACCTCACAAGCCAGAACTTTTGCTGAAAGACCTAACAGAAACAAAGATTCTGAAGAAGACACAATCTCTCTTTAAGATTTAAACTAAAAGGCTGTTCAGGAAACAAGTAGCTTTTAAAGAATTACAGTCGTACATATTTTTCCCAGTTCTTCTTTTTGATCTTAAAAAACCAAATCAAACTTTAATTTTCTGACTTTTCTCCCCATACATTGGAAAATACTCAGGATGCATTTTGGCAAAACTGAAGGAAGTATCTTAAGAAAAAAAATTTACTTGAAGCCAGAGAGAAAAAAGATTTGCCATGATGTTTTCCAACTGTGAGGTTTGCTATTCACATAGAAGGCAGCAATATAGGTGCTGGAAAACAATGTTATGCCTAGCACGAGCAAAAGGCAAACATACAGCTACAAACATCATGAAGTAAGAGAATTTTATCCACCAAAATTGTTCTTTCACAAATCAAACTACAAGATTCCCATCAAGTTGAAAGTCTTACTCTATATATGTTTAAGTGTCTCCTTTCTTTCATCCTGTTTGTACCTGTACCTTTCATTGCTTACAGTGGCAGAAATCTCACCCTATTGTTTTTCAGCTATCTCCCCTGTTGTCTGCTGTTTGCACGGGTGAAGTTTCTACACTGGAATTACAAAAGAAAGTCAGTAAAAGAATATGAGCTTCACTCCTTGCCTTGCCTGTACTGTAGAGCCTGCCAAAACTAGGGTTGAGGTTTGCTGGAAATGTAATTATTTGAAATTTAGGTTGGTTCTGAATCAGACAGGAATCTTTCCCTTCTTTTTTTTTTTTTTTTTTTTTTTTTTCCTTCACTCCATTCTAAAGGAGCAGAACTAATCTTGCTGAGCAGTTGCAAAGAGCTCAGGAGTTTCCAGTCCCTAAATGACCTGCTAAACAACTACTCACAAGAAAAAAGCTGTTAGCAGAAGAGCCAGACACCCTTACTCCTGAGGTCAGGAACTTCCAATTTTTAGCAACCTCTTCCCTACAGAAAGCATACAAGGAATCTGCACAATCTGTTCAGAAAAAAATTTTTTTCAGGTTTATGGAAAATATGAAACAATCTCTCCTCATGTCTGAGCTGCTTCTGGATCTGTAGAAATTGAAAGGTTTTTTACCTCAAAATGGTTCATCAAAGGAGGTATCATGTCCATATGATTTAACTCCCCAGGTGAAATAAAATAAATTCCAGGAGATAAATCCACTCCTAACAATGGCATATGTAGAAGGAAGATTTTGAAGTGAGCTTTGGTGTATATTGGTTCCTCTGACAGAGAACTGAAAACTCTGCTAGCAGGCAAGGCATTGTGAGCTTTATGGGCAGAGGAATGCCACAGCAGGATACAGTAAGCCATGCCTTCTGTCTTGGGCCAAATATGATCCCAAGTGGATTTCACCACTATTGCTGAAATCCTCCAGGATCAGCTCTAGCTCAGTGACTTTAAGTATTGCAGAATGCTCCTTTCAGCTAGTATAGATTATACTGCTTTTATCATGGCATATATTGCAAAATTCTTACTCCTCATGCTCTTTTGGGCCCTGTTAGAGGAAGATTTTCTCATGCATGAAGAAATAAATGACTGAACAGACAACTGATTACTTTACAATTCACTTGTCAGGACAAAACCAGGTGTATGACTATAGGTACTACCAACACAGATATGAACAGAATCTACCCTTTGTCATTTGTTTTCATCCCAAGTCTCTCTCATTCATGGTGCCAGAATTCTACTTCCCAGGTGACTGTGAGGAAAGGTGAATTTCCTATGACTGACTCAGTGTAGAGCACTAAGCACAGAGCTCAGCTGGGGTATGTGCTTTCATTAGAGAAGAGCTGATACACAGAGTGGAAAGCAGCAGGCAGGGATACCTTTGTCTGATAAGGCTAATCCATTACAAAGGTTTCTTGTGTGCAGTTTCCCAGCTCCAAGTCTATTTTACCATTTGACATAAAGATCCAGAATGACTGAGTGGAAATCTTCGTGAACTGCAAGAAACACGTCTTGAAAATGCCACAAGAAACTCAGTGCATTCTCTGGCTCTGTGACTGACCAAACCTACACACCAATGATATTCCTTATAATTTAATTCCTCAGTGACAATCCTGGAGGCTGGTCATGCACACAGTGCCTGTACTCACAGTTTTCACAGCGATTCCCTGTGTAGCCAGCCAGACAGGCACATTTGTAGGTGCTGCTTTTGTCTAGAATGCATGTCCCATCATGAAGACATGGAGATGAAGAACAAGCTGTAAAAGAAAAGCAAGGAGGTTCATGGTCTCTCATAGGATGGGGAACCTATCTGTTTTTCCTCATGGTGGTTGTGTCTTGGGGTAAACTGCATATTTTGCTTACAAGTTAGAAAGACACAGTAAAGGGCCTGATGTATGTCAAAAAGTCTTCTGCTCTTACTTACTAGAAGAGGGATCTATTAGGGATAAACAGTGCTTTTCCCAGTATAGATTACTTCTACCATTTTCCTTTAACTGCAGTCAAGCAGTGGGAAAGATTTATGGAACAAAAATAATTTACATCAAGTTCAGTCAATGTTTGGAGCTTAGACTAAATTAAAGAAGTTTAATAGCAACGTACATTTTTCCTACCATTCAACCCAGAGTTTAGGGATAAATTATGGGATCCATTTTTTTGCTGTTCTTTTGTGTCTTGGATTTTGTTTTGGATTTTGGGAGTTGCTTTGTCCCTGGGAAACTCTTGCATACAACAATCTAACAGTGATACACATCAAACTGTATACACCAGCATAACTTAATAACAGAATGTGTAACTGTGCATTAAATACCAGCAAATTCCATTGTGTAGTAACACACACACATATTTTTTGGTGCCTGTTCTAAGAGGAGATGAGTGAATGGAACTGTCATGGTTTAACCCTGGCTGGCAGCTAAGTGCCATGCAGCCACTCACCCACCCCACCACCTCTGGTGGGGAGAAGAATTGAGAAGCAAAAAGTAAATCACTACAACCTCATCAGTTAGATGTGAACAGTTTAATAATGAAAATAAAACAAAATATGATGATAATAATAGGAATAACGATTACATTGAAAGGGAGAGAGAGAGGGGGAGAAAAAGAGAAATAATGCTGGAAAGAAAAGAACTGTCTATCTATAACACAGTTTTTCACCACACCACTGGCTGAAGCTCAGCCTCTCCCCAAGCAGCAAACCATGCTCCCAACCAACTCCCCCCAGTTCATATGCTGAGCATGCTCTTCTGTGGTATGGAATATCCCTTTGGCCAGTTTTGGTCAGCTGTTCTGGCCATGCTCCCTTCCAGCCTCTTCTGCAACTCCTCCTTGTGCTTCTTGTGCAACCATCAAAGCAGGAGAAACTGAAAAGTCCTTAATTTAGAGTAAGCACTACTTAGCAAACACTAAAACATTAGTTTGTTATCGTACAAAATCCAAACCACAACATGGCCCCCCGAGGGACACCATTTGTCACTGATGTCCACTGGGGCACTGAGCTGTTGACCACCCACCCTCTAGATCTGACCATCAACTGCTCATCCAGCAAACAGTCCACCCATCAAATCCATCTCTCTTCAGTTTAACCAGAAGGATGTTGTGGCCATGCCCAAAGGCCTTATGAAAATCCACAGACAGACATCTGTAGCCCTTCCCTTATGCACTGGAGTAGGTCCTCCACTGCAGAAAGACACTAGATTGGTCAGGCAGGGCTTGCCCTTAGTGAAGCTGTTCTGGTTGTCCTGAATCACCTCCCTGTCCTCCATGTGCCTTAGCACAGCTTTAGAAGGATCTGTTCCATGAACTTCCCAGGCACAGAGGTGAGACTGACAGGTCAGTAGTTTCTGGGGTCCTCCTTTCTATCACTTTTTAAAAATAGGTGCATTTTTATTTCTTTTCCAGTCATCAGGGACTTCAACTAACTGCTACGACTTTTCAAATATTGTGAAAAGTGACTTGGCAACTACATCAGCCAATTTCCTCAGGACTCTGGAATGCATGTCATCAGGTCCCATAGACTCATGTATGTTGAGGTTCCTCAGGAGGTCACAACACTGATATTCTTGTGAGAAGGACTTTGCTGCCCCAGTCCTTGCCTTGCAGTCCCTCTGCTCGAGCAGTGTGGGAAGAGAGCTTGCCAGTGATGACTGTGCCAAAAGAGACAGGCTCTGGCCCTGCCTGCAGCCAGACCTGGATGGCTCCATGTTTATTTGGCAGCCCTGCCTGGGTCATCACCTCCTTCCTGGTGCGTGCAGAGGACATAGCTCCTGCTGAGGGGCCACCAGAGCTGCACTCCCTCCCAGGGTGCTGACCCCTGCCTGGGCTCAGCCCTGCAGCTGCAGCAGAACCTTGCTCTCTGTGCACTCCCAAGGTGCCATGAGCTGCTGCACACCCTGGCTGCATCCTGGGCTGCTCTGAAAGGCATGGGGGTACAGAAGGGTGCTCCTGGCAATGTGCAAATCTCCTCAGCACCTCCCACGAGCTGCTCAGGTGTCTCCCACCTCAGGAAAAGCCCCCATATGCCAGGATCTGTCACTGCCACCATATGGACCGACCTCAGAGCAGCTTCTCTCAGAGAAGTTTCTTTTAATCCAGATGGCATGAAGTAAGAAATATATAGATGCCACATATAGATTTCACTGGAGGTTTCAAGTGGTAATGTAAAAGCAATTTATACATGGCTGGGCAACGAATATCTTCCATGTCTCATTTAAGATTAAGGCCTGACTAAAGACAGTAATTAATTCATTAAAAGAAAATATATATGTGCCAATTGTACTGTATACAACTAACATAAACTATCACTGAGAATGGGAAGGAGAAGCAGAAGACTCCTTACAGACTTGATTTTTTGTAGTCACTGGTAGAAGCTACTGAACTTCCATCTTTTTCTTTGTCCCAGTTTTGTCTCCTGGTGCTGGAAAAGTAAGCATGCCAAGTGAACAAAGGGTAAGTGTCAAATACTGTCCTTAAAAATGCCTGATACTAAAAACAATTAAATATTTTTTTTCTTTTTTAAGGAGTCTTGATTTCCTGTCTTAAGTCAAACAACAAGGGACAATACTACAAAAGTTTAAAGCCACTATGTTGTGTCAGTAGCTTGGGTGTACAGAAAGGAAAGCGTTATTGAAAGTCAGTAACTGGCTTTCATCTAACTGGATCCAGCATATGTCTAATCCTTAAGAGACTCTGATAGCTCCCCATCTGGCCTCCCATGCTTCTCATCTGAATTCTGCTGAGTGACTTCTAGTCACTCATGCCAATTACTGGTTCCCATTTCACACTTGGCATGGGATGGGACCTAGCACCTGCCTTCAGACTAGGCAGCACAGCAGGTTGTGTGGTTTCATCCTTGAATAACTATACACAGAATGACCTTTCCTAAAGGTCATAGGCTTTGCAGTTTATTTTGTGTCAATCAAAAGCTTTCTGGAATTTGAACCAGTGATCTCTGTGCAGTGAGTGCCCCTGCTTCAGCAAACTATGGCTTCTAAGCCGGTAGAGAGCTCACAGGAAGAGAAGGCAGAAAAAGAAGTAAATTCACTTTTGACAGACTTCTTCAGTCCTTTCCACTACACCACTGAGTTGCTGGGGACACCAGATCCACCCTCATGTCCTAGTCCACATCCTGTAAACACCTCTGTTTTTGCTGCTCTCACCTGCAGCATAGGGAACTGCTTTAGTAAGCCCCATGAAATCTGTTCTGGGGACCTTGGCTCCTCCACAGTGCCGTGCACAGAGGGAAATTTCAGGGAAAATGCTTCAGTTTTCAATTTGCTGCCAGAGCTTTCGATCCTGTGCTGCCCCCGCTTTCAATTCTATGCTGCCCCATGCACACTGTATTCTTCCCTTAAATGGTCCTGCTGGCCAGGTTAGTGCTTCACATAAAAAGACACTGGGAGTGTTTGAAAAGCCTTTCACTGCACTACACATTAGACCAGAACAGCCTCATAATAAAGTGCACAAATAGAGCTCCTCACAAACTCTGAGAAGCCCTTTACAATGTGCTCTGTGTGGATTACCACACTTGCAGCCTCACAGCCTCAGAATAATTACCACTCAAAATGGGGCGGAAATAAAGTGCTCAACAATATTCAAATACCAAGTGTTCCCTGCTGGGCAGAGAAAACAGAACCAATTCAGCTTGCACCATATGGAAAATGTTAGTTCCCTGAGTGTAGGCAGCCCTTATGCAACATAGCCCACGCCACACTCATTTGTTCTATATCACCTCTCCTGCTGTAAGCCCAGGCAAACTATCAATAGCTAACTGCTCCTGCCAACAGGTACTAAAGGTGATGTTGGAAGAGCAGGGAAGCCTGAGAAATGGCATAGGTGCTACATCCAGAAGTATGAACATTTCAGATTGCTAGTTACACCTCTGATCATTGTTAAGAGCTAGGTTTGTGTATTTATATCACAGTTATATAAACTAACTAAATTTCCTGAGCCAGATATACCCTGGATGACCTCATGAAATGTGGGTCACCAGGGTGTACAGAAGGCAAGTTATGGTGAGTCATAGATCCTGCAGGGTTTATCTATGGCAAAGCAGCACAGTCTGATTAACCTTCTGTGCCAGGAGTACTGTAGATAGATTTGACCAAAATTCCTTACATAGCTAAACAAGGAATATCCAGGATGAGCGTGGAGGCTGCTGCATATACAGTGGCTAAGTGACGAGCCAGCTGCACTTTCAGTGCTATTTTGAAACTATGGAAAGCAATGTAAGGACTGAACCACTCAACAGTAACTTAGCCAGTAATTCTAGAGCCCCGCTTCTGTCATTTACAACACTGAGATCATCACAGAATGGGAAACGCCTCTTCATTTTTTTCTTAAAGAAAATAATTTGTTCTTTGTACACACTTAGGGATTTTTTGTTTGTTTTGCTCTTGGTTGGTTGGGTTGGTTTTTTTAATTCTTAATGGTACATGAGCCAACACAAGAGTTCTGTCAGGGGATTTTCACTGAGCTATCTATGAGACTTTGCATTAGGTTTTTGCTGCTTGAGACAGTGACTCTTCTCCTGCATGCAGCAATTGAGCAATTCTGCCATTGCAGATGCACATTCCCCTTCCTCTACTTCCTCTGTGCTCTTAATTCTTCAATTCAAACAGAAAAGTCACACAAAACAGCAGCTTTTCTCTGCTGGCTGATGTGCTTGTTCTTCACACAAGTAGAAGGAATTCAGTCTTTTTTAGAAGAGCCTCACATTCACATGCCATCTGACAGCTTTTGAATCTTCCCCACACTGACTTTATGTAAGTTGCTGTTGGCAACACAGCATGAAAGTTTTTAATGAAGCAAAACAGGGAAAAAGATTAGTGAAATTGAATTAATGAGAATGAGTGGCATGTTCCACTTTTAGATTACGTTACCTGTAATTTCTTCAAAGACAGCATGAAATCCATCAAAGTTCTTGGATCCATCAGACTGGAAGAGGACATGGAGTGAAGACCCAGTGCTTCGGATGGGAGGTGGCCTCTCATTTCCACAGAATTTCTTTATTATTCGACTGTCCAAATTGTCCCCATCACGGATCTCCACATAGTCATACTGGCACATATAGTCAAACTCCAGGCTCAGCATGGAAAATCTTGGGGAACAATAACAAACAGTCAGACTGCTTACCTATGGTCCTGAATACTATTTACTTGGGCATTTAGCTATTTAGGGCCTACCCTTCTCAGTGAATCAACAAGTCCCTAACCACACAAAGACCCCTCACTCATCTCAGTTTTTGCATCATGACACCTAGAAGCCGGCTCGACTCTATACAGTTGCTCCATGAGGACATTCAAGTGTCAGAACAGTGAAGTCTAACTTGAAGTCATACAGTCTATTCATGTGCATCAGGTCCCTAACCATAATACAATGTCAGAACTTTCATCCAGGGTCAGGCACTGCAGGGGGCATATTTCTATTGTTATTTGCTAAAAATTGTTCTATTTGCCCTAAATAAAGTTCTAAGTACTGAAAGTCACAGTAATAACTGTAAGGTTCAAAAGCTATTTACACTGTGATGTTAAGAAGTTAGCAATTAGGGATACAAGGAAAGCTTGGGGGTGTAATAGAGGCAGAAACAGCCAGAGAAACTGAATCAAAATACTACAGCACGTTTTGCATTAGAAAGCAAAATGGTAGTAAATCCCCAATGTGTGGCACTTGCCCGTCTTTTGAGAGCAGGAATAGGGCAGAGGAATTAGTGCAGAAGGGAAATACTTAAAGCCTTTTCCCACAATGTCTGTCCTTTCCTAGCTTCGATCCAGCCACTGTGCAAGGCTTTTGTTCATTAACAGCCATGCTATATGTTGCTATTGGAATTCAGGTGGGCACAGAGCCAAAGCACCCCACCAGAATATGAACGAGAAACAGAGGGAGCAACACCAAGTGCCCCTGGAGAATGTGAAATGGTCAGGGGGCTGGGCTCAGCCTTGGTACAGCAGGAAAAAGAGAAGAAGTGGGCCTGGAAGAGGCCGTGCTGCTAATTGTTCAGCAGGATATTTTATAAATGAAACTCATTATGTACTCAATCTTACTGAAGATTGCTAACACTGCAGATGTGTATTTAGGATTAAACTGTATATGTACAATGTAGCTCCCACATTGTCTATTCCAGTGTGGGCCTAGTGGTTTGCAAAGACTGCATTTTCACACCAAAGAGGTGAGATAAATTTTGGATCTGCTCCTGGACCTCACAGTCTGAAGTGAGGGAAGAGAATTCTGAAGGGAAGACAATTCTGGAGCCTGTTTCATACTCTTCTCGAGACTCAGGCCCCCATGTTAAAGAGACCTCCACGTTCCTCCACCTTCCTTTGACAACTCATGAGCTGACTTAAGAGGCCTCTCCACTCAGTCACCTTTGTTCAGGTCATATGGCTGATTTTTGAGCATCAGGAGTACACTACCTACAGAGAAATGACTGAGCAGTTGTAGGAAGCTACACCAATGGAGCAGAGCCCCTCATTTTTTAAAATAATCTGATGGAATGTAGAAGAAAAAAAAAAAAGCCATCTGCTTTAAATATGCATTAGAGAGACATAATTCAACTTTGCTTTGCATAAAATGCGTGAGTTGAATTCTAGTTCTGTCAGGTCTGTCAAAGACATCCTGACAGGTATCAGGTTATACACTACATTTTCAAAACATTCTTTCACTGGTGAAACATACCCCAGGGATCTACCCCTACGGAAGCTACAGCGCAATACGAATTAACCCATTCATCTTTGTCACACTTATCAGGCTACGGTTTATCCTGACCCAAACCAGAAACATTTTTTTTCTGCTTTTTTGAACTGGTACATTTCTGATTAAAATTAAGTATGTGTGCAAGTACAGAAGGAAAGTTTCTGGAAGGCCCACCATGTACTGGGAGCAGTATTATTTATAGATGTAAAGGTAAACTGTGACTTGATGTGTGTCCCTGAACAAAGAACATCAAGACATACGCACAAAGAATGAAAGAACCATACAGAGAATACTGGGTTTAATTGTTTGCTTTCTCTGTTTTAAAAAATTATGAAAACAGTGGAAAATATAAAAGGCATAAGGGTTCTGACTTGCATTTTATTTAACTTGGCAAAGAAGCAGATACACTGTACTGACGACATGGGATCCTGTGATTAAGACTCAGAATTGGCAGGTCAGGAAACCTGCCAAAGCTCTTAAAAACCTCTTGGCTACAGCCCAGCTGACAGGACCCTTTACAGACCATGAGGTCTATTGCTGTTTAAACCACAGGTACACACAATTCAGTGGACCTCAGTTTCCTCACCAGTGAAACCGTAATTATATCATAATTCTCTTGGATATTATAAAACTAAGCATGTTAATTTTGTGCTACAGGTCATCAGATACACAATGGAATGAAAAGTATTATCTTGATTTCATCAGTGTCTGCAGTGAGCATATATTGGCCAACCCCTCTGAGGAAAGCTTCTAGCCAAAGGACATATTTAAAACTGCATCTCTGCTGAGGCACTAAAGAAAAGAATTAAAAGTTTTGAGCTACTTCTACTGTGATATCATATCCTTGACATGGCTCAGGCTGAGGGAGCCTATACATCACAACCCAAAAAAACCCCAAGGCTGGCAAAAAAAAAAAGCAGAGAAAACAAACTACCACCACAGCATGGGCATTATTTATCAAAACAACTCTACTGAGCCAACCCCCAGAGGACTGCGTGGCACAGCCTAAAGCAAGGGAAGATTTATCTGTGCTCCTGGGAGTTTTACTCTTCCTTCCCTATGTAAGCAAAGACAACCACTTTGTTCACCTTCTGTATTACACTGTCCCCATCCCTGCCCTTGCAAGCCAGGGTGGCAGCAAACAGGATTTGTGCACAGAGAGAATGAAAAAAGGAGTTCTTTTGTTGGCAGTTGTGCTGATTCAGCACAGTGTTGGCTGTGCATTACAGCTCTAAGCAGTTACCACCCACAGAGGGGATCAGCATGTTTATATGAAAATACAGTGAAGGAAACATGGATGGCAGACCCAGGAGGCAGGCTCTGTTGGTAGCTTAGGTGAACCTGCCCTTCTGTGTAGGAATAGCCTAAAAGTGAAGTTTTAGGTTAAGTGTACATGTTCTCCACAATATCTAACTGCTGAAGTACCTCAATGGACAGCTCTGAGGTGGTGCACCTTGGAGATGCCAACTGACTCAGAACACACTACAGGATTACCTTCTGTGAGGACCTCCTGTTCCATCTTTGCTATGAAGCTTTCCTCTATGCCTCCTGCAGGACTTGCAGGGTGGCAGGGTTAAGTGTGGACATTCAGGAGAGCTCCTGATCTCTCCCTGGGACTGCTATGTCATTTGCTGAGATTTCTAGGCATTCAAACATTAGGCTCATCGTCAAGCTAGGCAAAGGGCTTTAGGATTCTCCAACATTACCCAGCTCAGATAAATTAGATGCTGACAACAGAAGTTTGGTAGTTCAGGCTTCCCTCTTGGAGACCTTCACAGTTGAAATGTAACATTATTTCACATCAAGGTGATACCTAGTATTATGTTTATTTGATTGCAGGAAGGATGGATGTGGGGAGGAGGAGAAATGCACTCTTGTGTTAAAGTTTTCCATCTTCTGTAACGGCAAAGTTGAAAAGTGAACTGTGAACCATACTGTGAACTGTATGGATCTCATGTGACACATCCTCCTAGTCTGTGTGTGGGTGGCCCTCAGGCACTAGAATGGAAATATGATTTCTCCAGAGTTAGTACATCTGTTACCTATAGCACTGCCTATCCTACTGCTTTGAAAACAGATTAGAATCTCCTTAGTGCAGTCCCAGCAAATTCTGCTCTTGGATACAGTGTCCTTTGGTCCCTTTGGTCCCTTTCTTGCACCTGCTGCCTGATGCCATCAGGCACTCCACCCAGAGATGGATGCATTCAATAGTTACGTGCATGCACAAGGTTCCATTTCCACTCTCACATCCATCCCCACAACAGCAAAGACAGGGTGACACCTGTAGCTCTTGAACCACTTTTTAAGCCTCACAATTGACAAGGCCCTTTTCAGAAATGTTGAAAAATATAACCTTCCTAAGCTTGTGCTGTGAAAATCATACACCTCACCAACAGTATCTCTTAAAAACAAGGCAGGTACAACCATGCTCACTGATACTGATGCAAAGTTATGTCATGTGAACACAAAACTCTTCCTCACAGCATTGCTCCTGTGTCTTCTACACAATGCAGGCAATAATAGACACAACTACACAATAGGCTTGCATTTGCAGGTCTGAAAAAAGTGCATTAATATGGGAAAACCACAAGCTCTTCTTTCCAACTGATTTGTTGCTCTTCCTCCCCTTAAGTTTCTCTTCAAACATATAGGAACATATTTAAACTGTTTAAACATATTTTAATTGTTTGTGTATCTAGCATAGTTCTTTTGCCTGGGCTCCAAAGTCAGAGAAATATTGATGTGAAGGGTTAAGCTATTCTTTTCATGATATTAGCTGGTGTGTTTTGAATACCATTCCCTGCCATACTTCTTGCTGCATGTGTGAGTACCCCACTGTGCACATTTGAAAGCATTATTAATTACCCCAACAAGAGGCTCTCCTGCACTAGGCAGGAACTGTGAGCTTGAGTCATTAGGGGCTGGTTAACAGGTCTAAGCATGCACAACTCAGAAGAGCAATGACAGGACAATGGGACACAGGCTGTGTGAGTGAAAGTTTAGACTAGACATTAGGAAAAAACTAATCACAGAAAGAGTGATAGGGCATTGGAATAGGCTGCTCAGGGAGGTGGTGGAGTCACCATCCCTCAAGGTGTTTAAAAAAAGATTGGATGTGGCACTGAGTGCCATGGTTTAGCTCATAAGGTGGTATAAAGTCATAAGCTGGACTTGATATTCTCAAAGGTCTTTTCCAACCTAGTTAATCCTGTGATTCTGTGACTTGCAGGAGAACCAATCAAATCCCCCAGGAATAGGAATGGTGAGAGGCAGATAGAAAACAGAGTTGGTGAAAAGAGTGAAAAAAAAGAAAATGAAGGCTAAATGCAAGGCAAGACTCATGAGCAACTCTCTCCTTGCAGAAGACATCATATTAAAACATACCTACATCTTTTTTTTTAAAGAGTGTCTTAGTTCAGCCTGGTACAGTCTTCAGAAAATACTGGGTGCTTTGCTGTCAAGGTCTTGAAAACACCTCTAAAGAGACACATTGTGCCCAATGCCTAAGAAATTCTCCTCAGCATCCATCTGCCCTAAATGGGAATTGAAAGCACAGTACTGATTTGTCCAGTGTCTGTCCATCACAAGCCAGACCAGGGGAAAGAGCTGTGGTACCAAATGCAAAATGTGGCACCACTGCCCCAGGGCTCAGAGCTGCTGACCCTCATTGACTCTTGGTTACCCACATGTCCCAATGTCCACCTGAAATCAGTGCTGGCTAAAAGTCAGTAGGACCCACCTTAACTCAATGTTAAATCCAGCTTGAACATGGATAGTCCATTCACATCGTGCATTCAGTGGATAACCCTCCAGCAAAATCTGACCTCTAGAAGCCCGAAGAACATGCCCACACCCTGGGGAGAAAAAGAAGAAAAAAAAATTGTGTGAAGGACCTTCAAGAGACATTTGAAGAAAATATATGTAGAAATAATGCCAGAAGGGGCTTAGGAAGATACACTCTTTCTTATAAGGCAGTGTATAAAATATTGGGACAGCCACACAATGGTTGTAAAGAATTATGACTTTACTGGAGTACTGTCTAGGCTAAGAATACCCCTCAAAAGTTGTGGTTGATTGCTTCTCCCTGGTTTGCAATGTAGCCTCATGAAAACATTCCTTGCAGCTTTTGCCTCTCTGTTAATTAGCCCACTCACCCACCTGGCTGATGCTCCAGCTCAGGACAGTTTTGATGGAACCCATGCTGACATTTGCAACCACTGAAGCTGAGGAATCTGGTGGGAATGTGACAAAACTACAACGACACTTGAATTAGCTCAAGTGAGCAAAAGGATGAGTGAAAAAATCTGTTGCATCTGACATCATGGTTGCTTGTGCTTCATAAGGAGACTCTGGGAGGAAAAAGAGCTGATGTATTCCTAGAGGACACGCTTGTCCTCAGGATTCACTACATCATCCTTGCATGTGAATGCCACCATGCCAATGAAGATATATAAACATCACAGCTCCTCTATCATCAGTGTGACATTGATGAGCCAGTGTCACACATATAGTATATACATCCCTTATCCCTTCTTTCAGGCTCATTCTTATCCTTCCTCTAGTCTTGCTCCACTCTGCCTGTGCTGCTCTCAGTTTTTCACCATACTATGGAAGGTACTTCAGCACCAACAGGATAAGATGAAGTGCCCCACTCATTTGTGCCCAATCTAAGAAAACCATCAGAGGACAATGAGCTGAACAAACAGTAGACAAGGTCACACCGGGGGAGCAATATCTTTTCACGACTATCCTGCAGCTGTCCCTAGGCATCTGTCCAGGGATAGTTGTCCTAATTCCTCATCTTGAATGCTGAACATCTTTAGCCTAGAGTTTTCTCTCACCTTCGGTAACCTCTCCCTTTTCTCCAGCTATAAAATAAGGCCAATGATATTTTCTTCTGTGGAAGATGAAAAGTTTAGTGATTTTTGCAGCGCTTACTGTGATCTGCACATGCACATCCTAGCAAAATGCACAGTTAAATCACTAATTAACAGACAGAACTAATTTTTCAGTTCCTACATTCCTGACTACATCTTTCTGAGTGGAGTCTTGAACATGACTACATCCCCTGGTAAGCCTTCTGTTGCTTTGCTTTGCTGAGGCTGTATATGTAAGCCAAAAATTGCAATTCAGTCTAACAGCATCACCTAATCAGGAGAGTCTACATAACGCAGATGAGGATAAATAAAAAGTCAAATGACCTACAAGACCTCCACAGCAATTCTCTCACTTCTTTTTACCTCTTCAGACCAACAGAAAACTCTGCTGCTTCCATCTGTTTCCCTAGAGAAACCCTAAGCTTTTAACCAGTAACCCAGGATGAATGTTTCCTTACTGAAACAGAGGGTTTTAACACTCGCCTCCGGGCCCTTCCTTCCCGAGGGAGAAAGGGTGACAGTGACCTGATTTGGTGAAGTACTGAGCATCTGTGGTTCCCATTGATCATAGTGTCTGGAAATCAATCCCGCTGCATCTGGTCTATGGGGAAACATGAAGACTGCAGGTCAATTCCTCCTCTTTCTTCTTAAGAAAGTGTTGCTCAAATGAAATACCCTTTGTTCATTTACCCTCGGTTACCCTTAATTAAGCAGGACCCAAGGAAACGGGAATCCTGCTCAGAAGAGTTCCTCAAAAGTGTTTCATCCTCTTCTGTGGCTCGCTCAGTTCCCTCTGTAAAAGGCGAGGATTAATGAGTGTGCCCAGCAACCACATTAGGATTCAACGAGTACAGCAGGATCTGCTGTGGTGAAAATGATAATGCTCCTTCCCACAGCAAGAAACGGGCCCTTGTGCTGCTATTGGCTCCTGCCTCAAAAACAACCTGAGACAAAGCTGCTAGAAATCTTCAGAGGGTTTGACAGGGGGCTTGGACCACCTCAAAGAAAGTTTCCCTTTCGTCCTGAAGAGCTTTTGAGTTTTTTGCCTTTAAGAAAGGAAAGCCAAAGAACTGGTGCAAAGAGATACTTGTATGCATGGCATACTAAACACACTTCTCTGTTTGCCGTGGTACAGCCTGAACTCTCTGAACACTGGCGCCAAGGAAGTAGGTTTGGCCAGCAAAGCAGGTGGTCCAGAGACTAAATAGGAGCCATTCAGTGACCCTCTCCAAAAGAACGTTCTCAGGTTTGCTTCCACCCTTCTCTGCACGAAGCACCTTTGCAATCACATCAAATCTGTGCACTTACATCTCCAGTGCTTCTAGCAGAGGTTAGGCTGACTCCCCAGACCAACAGTTCAATCATATGTTGATCAAAAAGAGTCTTTTCTCTTCCTATTCTAAATCTGCGGGAGACCTGGAAAACTATCAAAAATAATTTACATCATAAACACAAATGCTGGCAAATTCCACCTCATTTACAAAAAAATAAACCACTTTGGCAGAGTATCAACATCCTTGTTCCGTTCCTGTTCTTGAAAAAAAGGCAGCTTTCAGGGCCACAGTAAGATTTCCTCCAAGGCTTGTTACTAACAGAGAATAAAAAAATTCAGGAGACCTCTGTGTTGTAGCCCACAGAGACCTGTGGGTCGATGGAGGGAGAGGTCCTGAGATGACCTCTGCTAAGAACTCGTTATCTTCTGTTTGAGTGCTGCATCTTAGATGTGAGGCTCCTTCAAAGGTCAAGATGACTGAACAGGGAAGAAAGACAGTGGAAAGGTTACTGCTATTCAGAAACAGGCTGATAAGGGAAGGCAGCAGTCACTTGTCACAGCTTGTTGCTTCCTGTTGGTTGTTGGTCACCAGTATTATGTGTAACAGTAATGTTCAGAAAGTTTAGAAAACTACAAGTACTCTTGTCTGGCACAGGGCCCACATTTGGACAGCAGAGCTGAGAACAGCTGTTAGAAAACATCACTTTTTCCCCCGCTTTGATGGAGCGTGTGCCTTGAAGTGACATTACAACTTGGGGATGGCAAAGGAGTGCAGGGTACAGTGGCAAGGTCTCTGCAAGGGTGGTTTTCTTCTGGTTTTAGAGCCTGATGTGCCTTTTAGGTCATGAGGATTCAATCCAAGAAAAGTCCCATTAGGAAATATCCTAGCACACAATTGAATCTAGTCAGTGTGTTTATTTCCTAGTAACACTCTTTTAGCCTACCCTATGTAATTTATCTTTTTAGCAAGTGATCTGGTAACCTTTTGTGGGTTTTCAGCCATACCCATGCTTCCAGCTACGCCAGTGGATACTACAAACCAGAGAGCCCTCCGGGCCATCCCATGGTATTCTTCCTTGCCATAGCCCTCCATCATCACCACTTTTGCTGACAGTTCCCACAAATCTCTCCCGGGGGCTCAGCCTGCGCTGGCGAATGCCCTGATCCCCTTGAGCGCTGCTCACTGTTCTCCCGGAGGTACCCGGACCCTGCCGCACAGCTCCCCCCGCCGCGTACAGTGCTCCACAGGCACTGACGCTGCCCCGCACTCCCCTCCTGGCGCCCATCCCTCGGGATGACCGGGGCCTCACGGCGCGGCCTCCCGCGGGGCCCCCGGCCGCCACCT
>WEIU01023065.1:222285-245881 GCA_013389925.1 Aegithalos caudatus | reverse complement strand
CGGGAGCTGCCGCCCGCCCGCGCCGCCCGAGGGGCCGGGCCGTGCCCCGGCAGCTCTGGGTTTGGCAGTGGAAGTGGGCAGATTACATCCCGCCATTGCCGCGGTGGCGCTTCTTTGTAATTCTGGGATTTCTTGGCCCTCTGCCGCTGGCGAGGCACCCGGGGCTGGCTGCAAAGTTTCAGCTGCGATGCCGTATGCAGGTACCAAAGAGGGATGGCTCCTCCTGTGCTCTCCCAGCTGTGATGTGTTAGCACATCCACGGCTCCAGCAGCCAGTGCCTGCTGGCATCCCAAGGCTACTTGCTGGCCACCCTCCAGACCCAAAGCCACATGTCTGTGAGCCCGCAGTCCAGCACCCATCACGGTTGTAGTCTGCTTTCCAGACATGCAGTTCTCTGCATGCCTGATCCTACCATCAAGATAAAATTGAGATAGCCGTGAGAGCCACAGAATGTGAGCTCAGGATGTGCTGAGGTTACAACTATCCTGTGTCCCCACTTTTAAGAGTGGAAGAGGAAACAGCCCTATCTAGCCTCCCTACCTTACCTCTCAAGTACCACAGAACCACATGAAAGAGACCACAACCTCCGTGTCACACTGCTTCCTTTAAAATAGCAAGTAGTAAGAAAAACACTATAAGACAAAGCTGTTCAAAATTTCAGTACTACAAAAATGTCCAAATAGACCTTTGTGTGAAGGTGTATTTTCTTTAATACAAGTGAGAAGAATAAACTGAAATATACTGTAGGCAACCAACATACTCAGGCAGATGGAGGAAAAATTTGATGAGTTAATGACTCTTTCTTGGCTCTGCTTTTAAAGAAAAATCCAGTTAAGCTCTAGCATGGACCTAGAGAAAGTAGGACTTCAAAGTGTTCTCAGAAATCACACTGCAAACGGCAAGGGACTCAGCTGATCAACTTCCAAAGCCTCCAGGTTGAGTTAGCTCTGTTGCTGAAACGTGTTGATTCAACATTCTGCTGTTTGAAGCAATGATTTTATTTTATATGCCTTCACCTCCTGAAGGGTCGTGGGCAGTGTTGTGAAAGCAAGTTAAATTGTTGCTTTAAAATCAATGACTAAGAGGATACAAGCCTATGGTATGTAGTACAATGGACAGAACAGAGTAGGGAAAGCAGATTCTGCTTTTATCCCTTCCAGTGAAATATGAACAAAGAGAGTCAATAAAAATTGGAAGAGAGCTAAACCTTGATTGGTGGGAAATTGGTGAAGGAAATACCATCTAAAACACTATACAATTAGCTGCTGGAATTCATTATTGAAAGAGAGAATTGGGATTAACAGCTTAGCAAAACTAAAAAGCTGGAGCTTTTGTATGCTGTCAGGAACAAAAGCTTTAGATATTGCTACCAGGGCCTGAAACACTCATTGTTGTGACATAATCAACAGTTGTAAGACAGTGGTTTCTAGAGGAACTTTGCAGTGTGTTGAAGATGTGCTGGCAGGGGAAGGAAACACTGGGATATCCTTGGGGCTGGCAGGGTTGAAGGAGGACAGAGGGTAAGCTCTTTGATACAGCTGTTGCCCTTTGTGCATATGCTCTGGGGCTATGAAGATGTGTGCCCAAGAAATGCAGATTACAGAAGATTTAGAGTCACAGTAGTTAAAGTTTGAAAGTAAAGTTTTAAAATAAACCAAACCCAAACAGACATTTAGTAGGCTTTTAACCCACCATGACATGAGGCTCAATCCAATTCCTCACAGACAAGCAACAGTTCCTAATTGTAGGTCTGCTTGCTGCCTGGTTGTGTTTGCCTTCTCCTGCTTGTGCCCTTCACAACAGACACTCTGCAGGAACAGCTGGAAAGGCACAGCATGGCCTGGCTCTGTCCCACCACTCCCTGTCCCTGACATCCCTCCCTGCCCGTGTAGGACACTTACTCATGCAGTCCCCTCCATACCAGCCAGCTCTGCACTCTGCACAGTAGATTCCCTTGATGTAGAAGTCATCAAGTGTCCCTCCCCAGGAGCCATTGCGACAGGACTTGCAGTTCTCAAAGATGGTGCAGCCTAAAAAGAGAACCACTGTGTTAGATGAAAGCCAAGGTGGATTGTCCTGCAGGAAGAGGAGCAGCCTCTCTGTCTTTTCCACAGAAAATGCCAATGACGTTAATGACTGTGGAGGTGCTGACAGCTTTCCCGCTGGGAACCATACCCAAACTCCACGCCCTAGGCAGCTCAGACTCTGAGATTTGGATCCAAACTCCTGGTCTGACTTGCCCAAACCTCTAAATCTTATTGCTCTAACTGTAAACGCCTCTCTCATGAGTCTGAATGTGTGTGCTGATGCCACTTGGGCCCAGCCTAAATCATTCTGTTGACTTCTAAACTGGTCCTAGCTCCTCCTGCTCTCTCCTCCTCTCACCTCTCACTTTTCTTTTTGCTTCTTGCTTGTGGAACTTCCAAGTTGTCTTTCCTTTCTTGCTTTGGGGGAGCAAATCAACCAAGAGTACCACCAAAACACCTCTGGTGTGAAGCCAGCTACAGAGCCAGCTTCCAAGCCTGCCCAAGACATCCTGAGGATAACACTGCTAGTAGGAAATATTGGGGTTTTTGGCCAATGATGCTTTGGGGGAACCTTGCCAAGTGTCTTGCTGCTGTCAGCTGAGTGGCAGATGAAATTCAGGAGGAAATGCAGGACCATCCCATGCCTCAGTGAGATGTGCTTGCTCACCACTGCCGTGCCCAGAATCTGCCATGATGCCTTGGACAGAGATTTAGTGTGAAAACAGCACAGCCACAAACATACCTGGGTGGATTAAACAGGAGTCACACTCATTCTCCTCGTTCCTGCAGCAGGGAATGGTGTAGCCCACTCTTTCTTTCTGTCCTGGGCAGATGCACTCGATTTGGTCATATTCACAGCATTCCCGACACATGATATTCCACTCGGCTCCTGGGCAGTTTTCATTGATCACTGTGTACTCTGCAGAGGAAGGAGAGGAAGACACATGGAAATAATCCATTTTCTGATGAGGACTGGCAGGATCTATTATCCAGTAGTTTGTCAGATTACCAATGGCATGAGGCTGGCCAAGGTCTTCAGCCCAAAAAAACCCAAACTACATGGTAACATGTGCCTGAAATGTCAGCATGGTTTGCGTGTCTAAAGTACACACAGGAGTTTTGCAGTGCCAGCCAGAGGAAGCAAACAGACCAGAGAGAAGGAATATGTTTACTTTCTCTGCAAGGCCTCCCCATTTCTGTGGTGATTAAAATAGCTTTAAAAAACCACAGAGGATGACATCACATGGGAAAGTTTCTTCAGATTGCAGGACTGACTTAAAGCATCACATATAGTATAGATTATTTAAACTTTGATAGCATGTTTTGGTTGTATTTCTGCTTGTGAATTTGCTATTCTTGAAAACTAGGGGGCCTACCAGGAAAGGCCACTTTAAAAGTTGAATTTTAGCTGGTTTCACTCCCTATTTTCACCCAGAAGCACACGCTGTTACATTTGACTTCACTGCCAAAGGAAACAAGTTTTTTTGCTAGTTTTAAAGGTTCATTTTGCCTGGTATTTCTAATATGGTAACATCTTTCTATTATTTAGCATAACCTCATATGATATCTAAGCTGTGCTAGAAGTAAGTACCCTTTTAAGAAACAACCTCAGACTGTGACTCAGGACTGCCACAGTAAGTGCAGATCCTGTCTTTCCCCACCAGTGTGCTGTCTAAATTCTACAAAGAGAGATCTAAGGAGTGCACAGAGCTGTCAGCGTGCCTTCTAACCAGCTGACAGCCCTGATGACTGCTTTCATGGAGTTTGATAGTAAAAAGAGAGAGCAGACTAGAAAGATGAGACATGAAGGAAACTTAATGAGACTAGCTCTTTTTTTTTTCCTTCTATCCTCCTCGTGGGTTTTTTTGGGGTTTTTTTTTTTTGTTTTTTTTTGGTTTTTTTTGTGGTTAGGTAACAACATTTTTCCTGGTGTATTGAACTCTGAGTAACAGGGTTGCCTCGTTATGAAAAAAGCCATACATCTCTAAGGTGAAACATTCCCATCTATGCCTGTACCTGGTTCCCTTCTCACACAACTTTTCTTGTTTCATTGTTGCTGATAACCTAATTACTGTACCTGCTGGAGATCCCTACCACTGAGCCTTGCTGCGCTGTCTCACTTGACTCTCCATGACCTCATGAAGCTTGGTTCCCAGAAGCTTATCTTCTCCCCTAATGATCTTTACTGAGTCCATAAAAAAGGACCACCAAATTGTTTCTTCTTTTTTTTCCCCACCCCCCTTTAACTGGGAAATGAAATGCAGCCCTTTGTCTTCCTTAGAACTGAGGCTTTCCCTTGTGCTTTGGTGTACCGACCAGGGAGAGTCTGCTGCTGCTCTAAGTTTAGGAATGAGGCTGCTGTTTGTACTGAAACCTTTCCATCCCCCCTCTCTGCCCCTAAAATCATTCCAAAAGAAAAAAAGCTGTTCCTGCTATCCCATAAGGTTCTGTAGTTTTTTATTCTAGTAGTGGAATTTTGCACTGAAATAATCTTAGTGTTCAGCAGTTATAGACCCTTTTGCCTGTAGATCTTGACATCCTTTACAAGTTGTCTTGTAAATGAAGCACAAGGGAGGTGAGGTGACTTTACTCAAGGTCCCACGGAAAAACAATAGTAGAGTCGGGAATTGAACTCCTGCTTTCTAATTTCCAGAATGGCAGTCAATCAACCTGGCCAAGCTGGGGCTTCTTAACCTTATGGCTATTATTCCCTTTTAATTAAGCCTTTTATCTATGAATTGTATCTGATTCAGATTCCAGAGAAAATTAATTACACACGTCTAATTATCTCCGTAGAACTGACACTCAGTTTGATACATCTCACTATACAAGACAGACAATAGCTGTGTCTCTGGTGTATGGGGTGGGGGTCTCACTCCTTCCTGAGGCACTACTCTCAAAAGTCTGACTAATAAATAACTACCCAACACTCAGAGCTTTTGTAAAGCGTCCTTCAAATTCTCATTTTTTTAACTCAAGATAGAAATCTATTTTATCTCAAGATTGCTAAAGCCTATTAATAAAGTGGATATATTATCCAAGAAAAATTTTTGTCTGTAAAATGATCCAAATATTCATAGACAAAGTTACATTGGGATGACAAAGGAATGTCTCCATCCCTGCAGGAACTCAAATCCTGGCAAGATAAGGCTGTGAGCAACACAGCTTTCAAGTTAGCATCAAGAGATGGGCTGGACCATTTGATATGCAGAGGTCCCTTTTAACCTAAATTACTCTAGTCTTCCCTAAAATATTACACATATATTTGTATGTAGGTAGAGAGTGTGAATGTGTGCATATGCATATTTATTTTTATAGGTACAGCTTGAGCCAACAGAGCCAAAAAGCAGAGGCTGCTGTTATTCTTGCTGGATTAAATGTGTGTATTTGTAGAATAAGTTGACCTTGAGGTAGTATTTAGTGTTAAGAAGGGAGCAGCAGATCTTGGCCTGTAAAAATATACCTGCTGCCATCTAGAAATGCTCTTTGCTCACTTCTTTTGTCTCAAGTTAGACAATGAAAATAAACTGTCTTTTGATTTACTGACAATTTATTCCCTTTCAAGTTCCTGGTTTCTGCAGTTTGGGCAATTTATATAGCCTTGACAAGGAAATATGTGGATTTGAGATTTTTTTTAAGTGGCCCTTCTAGGATTTTCTTCACAGAAATCATGGAATCTATTATTTTGAGGTTCTGTAGGAGCTATTCTTTAAAGAAGTATGATTGAAGAGTTTATGTGTCCCTTTAATAATAGCAGAATCCCTTTTGTTTTACCTCTGGGCTACCAAAAAAAAAAGGCAAATAAAACCTTTGCCTCAGAAGTTTAAGAGGGATATGCAGAGAGTCACTTGTGTGTGTAATCAATGTTTGTTTGTGTGGCTGAGCTCAGTCTGTGCTCAGAGGCATAACCCTGCTACCCCTGGTGTGTTTGGGGATGGGCAACCACTGGCAGCTCCCACACACACTTGGACATTATTACCCAAACCAGGAGAGAACGAGGCAGAGAAAAGTGGGGGAAGATTTATTGACTGAGTAAAATACTGAAAGTGAGGCCTCGGCCAGCTGTGGCAGAGATAATTGTGGGGTGTTTTGTGAGCTTTACTTTGATAATCTTCCAAAGCAGGCAGTCTGGCTTGCAGGCAGTGACTGTGTCTTTGATTTTGGGACAAGCCGGAAGAAGCTGCTTGACAACCCATGCAAAATATTTAGCTGCAATGAACAAACAAGACTCTGGACAGGCAAATAAACAGTGGATTAATTTATGAGATTTTAATGATGGAAGAAAAGCCCATTAAATCCAGGAATAAACAGCTCACATGGAAGCAGCTCAAGACCATGGAAACCAAGCAAGAAATGTCTGTGTTGGGAAAGCACGCAAATATCCAGGGCGTGTGCTGGAGGGAAGACCTTGGCTCAGGAGCCTGGCACAGCCCAATACAACACTTCACCTGATGCTTTGGCTCCAGTCTGAGCAGGACTGTGAGGTGGGAGATCAACATTTTCAGGTTCAGATGACAGCACAATCTTGCTCCTACATCTGCAATTAGCAAGAACTTCTAATAGGGATTAAGATCCTGGATGTTAGATCCTAGAGGCTGCTAGTGATGGATTTTGTAGGACACCATTTGGAGGTGATGATCCCAGACAATGTCCTCCTTGTTGTCAGTGTCAGTCCAACAACAGTTCACCTCAGTGATGCTACTGCCTCCCCTCATCACCAGGGCTGAGATCAGGCTTAAAGCTTTGGGGATTCAGGAACAGATTCACAAGCACATTGTTGCCTCAGGGGTGGGTCAGACCACTCATCGTGGTAAAATGTCAGCTTCAGCTGATTAATCTTTTGCCATAGTGGATTTGTGTATCATAGATACCTCGCTAGATGGAAAGGGATTTCTGCTCCAAAGATCTGAGAGCTGGGAAAACTGTGTAGCTAAGAACTAAGGTGAATTGAAGCAAGCCCAATTATACCAATTATCTCTTGTGTCTTCTACTTCTTTGGAAGAATGAGGAATTTTTTTAGAGTACGGTCACTTTAAGCTGATGTAAGCCTGTGCTGCTGCTGAGATGGAACATTTTTCTCCCTCCTCTCCCTGACTTCCCATTCCCATCCCCTGTATTTGTGTTGACAGTAGCTGCTATATGGAGGGATCAGACAACTGACTGAGCAAAAAAATAGTTTGCCATATCTCTCCTTGGAGGGAACTACCTATACCTATATACCTATACCTATACAGGTCCATTCTGTTATCCTGCAAAAGTTTTCCTTCCATGCCTCAATTTATCCATCAGTACATTGGTAAACACTACTTAAGCTCAAAGAAATATTACTTCAAATTGCTTTGAAAAGTGCTGTTTGCAGTAACTGTGCAATGTAAGACCAGATACAAACAGATAGATACATCTCTAGAATTTGAGTCCATAGAGGATGACTTTTTTGAAGTGATTATTTAACCAGTTCATGTCCCACGGATGAGAACATGCCCCTTTGCATTGGATTTCCTCTTAATTTTTCAACATGCTGCTCAACAACAACTACTGTCCTCCACTGAAGAAACAAGCAGATGAACTTGAAGGAGCAATTTCTGAAGGCTGTTAGTAGGGAATGTTTGGCCATGTAATAATTCTGAAAGAATTCTCTAATCTGAATGGATTCTTTAACTTCTCATTAAAGAAAAGACAGCTTCAACAGAGATGAAACCTAGTAGCAGCTTACACTTTCTTTAGGTCTGTCTCATTTTTCTGCTCCTTTCTTAGTTGGCTCTACTGCCGTTGTACAGATATACAAGCTGGGCCTCACCCCACAGTGATCACGTGTGTGGACATTGACAATAGGAAATGCTCTCAATGCAACACTGGCTGGAATTTGCTCCATTGTGATGAATAGTAAAATTCTCCATTTGATTTCAGTGAGGCCAAGAGGAAGATACCTTTAAGAGACTTTTAGTGGAGCTCTTGGGAAAGGATGTACCCCAAACCCTTAATGAAAAAAGGAAAGTGCAGGTCTTTGTTGTTAACCTTTTTGCCTAAGATAAACTACTGTCCAAATTATGTCTATTTGTCTATTTGATGTGTTAAGGGGATGAAAGGGATAGTGCTGTCTCTAAACCCACTTGCTTCTCTTTAGAAATTATGGACCTATTATTCTTTTCAGCAGCTGGGCTAATTAAAAGAGGAGCTAAAATACATCCTTGTTTTAGTTTTATTCAATGTGCTTACTTTATGGTCACAGACCTTTGCTGAATAATAAGACTGCTGCTTCTACAGAGTCAGCATCCTTTTCTGCTAGTGGTGTGTGCTTTCACACAGTGGCAAATGGGGAGAGGCAAAAAGAGAGGATTTCTATTAAAAAAAAATCAAAGCCAGTTGGAGAACACAGAAGGAAATCCACAATACTAAGTGGAATCTGTCCACTTAATAAATGCACACTAATTTGACTGTCTTTTAAATACCCCTCTCCTTTAGTTTCTTCTCAGTATTTATGACCTGGCATTTGAGATCTTATTGTTGGCACTGTGGCCTTGTGGCTTCATCCGAGAAAAGCTGTGGCAGGATGAAATTGCCAGATTAAGGCTCTTCAGAGGTTGCACATTACCCTTCAGACTTCGATTCTTTCTGGGACAGAGGATCTTATTCTGGGCAGAAAAATTATACTAGTATGATCAGGAAAAGAATTTGTTTTCTCTGTGCTGCAAGACAAGGAACAGGAACAGTTCATGAATGTAGAACTTTTGAGTATGTGACAGCATTGATGATGTTAGACTTCTGCAATAGGGGAGAATGTTTGGAAATCTCTGGAAAAGAAGCAGCTGCAGTATTGAAATTCATGACCACATAACATGAGAATGTGCTCGTGTCCTAAACGTAGAGGAGTGGTGCTGGACCTGTCTTGAGGACTTGCCTCCCCTAATGGTGTGAGACCTCTAACATGTTGACAATTTAACTTGCAGTCAATGCTTCACAGGTAGAAATAATCCACACAGACAGCAGCAGCCCTCCTCAAATTTTAGTTCTTCCAGCTAAGTACTACTACTGTGTAGTCCAACCTTAACCAAGGACTGAAGATGCCCTCAGTCTGCCAGGCCTCTATCCCTGCTGATTGCATGCCTCCCTGCCCTGTGGTCTTCCTTGCATTTTGCCCCTCATGTCCCTGTTCTTGCAGGAGGGAGAGGGGCATCCACGTGCCATGGGGAGATCCTGCTGCTGACAGCTGCATCATCCTGTGGTGGCCAGGGCCCTTCAGGGCTGGTGGAGAGAAAAATCCTGAGCATTGCCAGGCTTGCAGGACTCCTGGGAGCTACTTGAAGAGGCCTCAGGGTCAAAAGTGAGTCACCCCAAGCTTTTTTTCCAAAATAAAAAGCAAGTCTCTTTCATTTTGTCCATGCTAGGAACCTAAACATGTGAACTGAAGTAACCCATTTGCTAAGATTGAATGCATCTGGATGTGTCTGAGTGCATCTGGCCTTCCCTTCTCTAGACAGAGGCAGGAGGGGGAAGGGAAGAGAGGTTGGGAAGGGTTTAGATAGGCAGAAACACACAAAAACACACATACATTTTTAAGGAAACATGAGTCACTTGCACTCCAAGTTTATTCCAAAAAATAAATTCCCAGACCACCCTGACTCCTGCCCCCAGCTCTCGAGGCAGGCCCTGTGCAACTGGGTGTGATAAATATGGATAAAAATTGGATACATCTGTGGGGAGGAGACAAAATGCTATTTTCCAACCTGCCCTGACATGTTAAGGCCACTGCACTGCTGAGTCGCTGCCCTGTGTCTGAGAGCCCCTCCTGCTGTGGCTGGAGGGGAGCTCCTGGCCCCCTCATGCTCTGTGCCAAGCAAGTGCCACCAGCTGCTCACCACCAGCAGCAGGGCAGGGGAGGCATGGCAAGGAAGGGCAGGGGGACAGCTGACATCCATGTGTCCCTCATGCTCTCCTCACACTGCTCCTGGTGTGTGAGGATGGGTGCTGGGGGAACCAGCACCCTCCCTCCGAAGCTCACAGCCCTTGTGTCCCACTGGCCACTGTTGTCCTTCTTCCTGCCTCCCCTTGTCACTGCTGCCAAGGGGACTCAGCACTAGATTACTCTGGGATTAGATTCTTGCCAGGAGAGAGATGTGCAGCCCCTGCAGCAGGAGGGGATTATGCCCACCCAGCTGCCTGACAGCCACAGCCTGTGCCCAGGGATGCTCTGCCACTGGCAGGGATAGTTCTGTGCCACTCCAGCACGTGGCACATGCCATGGAGTCACCTTGCCTGGCCAGTGTGAAAGGCGGCACATGTCTGAGGGACAGGCCACTGCAGGGACAAGACAGGGAAAGTGGTACAGAGGTGGGGAGAAGCTCTCTCTGTGCTTGTGACCCGGGAGAAGCTCTGGCAGGAGCTCAGCCTCCCGGGATGGCTGCAGGTGCTGGTGGCCGGCCTGGTGGGCAGATGACCCTGGTCACCACCTGTGTCCTGAGGGGTCGGCAGGAGAGGGCACTGCAGAGGCAGACCCTCTGCTGCAGCCCCTGCTGAGGGGGCCTCTGAAGCACCATCCTTGACACCAATTCTTCACAGTCATTGAGATCTGAGTGCCTACAAATCTGACAGTTCCTCTGGTAAGAGGTGTCAGCAGTGCCGAAATATGCAGCAGCTTCAAGGGTGAGTGACTTGAGAGCACCTCACCTCCCAGTCCTTAGGGCTGTAGCTCCCAAGAAAGAAGCCCGTGATGCTGACAGCTGGCTGCTGCAAGCAGGTCTGGACACCTCCAGGTGTAAACAGCTCAGGTTCGTGGCCATAACTACAGCAAATTTGCACTCCACAGTAAATGCTTTTTGCTCAATCTTATCAAGATAATGCATGCTGGTTCAGCAGAAACTGGGATGGGGCTTGAGTATTAAAAAGATCATTCTGCTTTAACAAGGCTTCCCCTTCGAAAGAATAATATTGGCAGAACTAAATCCCAGATTGGAAACAATGTGTGGGTTTTGTTTTCTTTTTTTCCTTCACTTTTTTCTCCCTTGCCTTCATTCTTGGTGTTGGGGCTGGAGAGGAAAATCTCTGTCTTGCCAAACTAAACAAATTACGCTTTACAATTCAGAGACTTAAATGCCTCTTTTTATCATCATTTCCGTAGCACTGAGTGTTGAGAAAATAAAAGGAGTAATAAGCAAAGTGATTGCATACCTTTTTCTTAATGGCCATTGGCAAACAAATTCAGCCAGTTGTTTCTCTTTAAGGCTATTAAGTTTGCCTGAAAATCATTCCTGGGTAAACCTACACACACACACACTCAGGCTCCATGCTGACAAGACAAAAAGTACATAAAGCAGAGCCCCTTCTTTCTATTATTGCTGTCCCTGCAGATCTCCCTGCTTCCCATGACAGCACATGAGATCAAACCCCTTTGACCACACTGAAGGAAAGGGACTCATTCGACCACGCCGGGAACACACACGCTCTCTTACAGTACCTCTTGGCAAGCAGGAGATGAGCAGGAGCTGGAGAAGAGTGAGTCCTACAAGTGTCCAGGGTGCTCGCTCCATACTGCCCAGGCCAGTGCAGCGGTGTGACTGCTCGGGAAGGGAAAGCAGGCAAACAGCTTTTACTGGGACCTCACCAGCTCCAGGCTGCGAGGGATCTCGGATTTCAGACCTCAGCACGCTCCCATCCTCACCAGAGGGGAACTACCTTCAAGAGACTTCTCAGGCGTCCAGAAGCACACGTCACCCCAAACCTCTCCAACTGCTGCCTTAACCCTTTCTGGACTCTGGCAACAGATCCCTTTTGTGATGGCTTTATTGGCTCAGCGCTCGGAACAGAGAGAGCAGCTTTCCTTATGTAAAGAAAGATGTTTTAAAGGGGGGGAAAGAGAAATGCAGATATCTCTCTCTAAGAGCCATCCCGGTTGCTGAGCGAGCTGAAGTTACAGGCATCTCCAGAAGGAGGCACTTTGTCCTTGCTCCCGTTGGGCTTCTGGGGCTGATGATCCCGGGGGTGGCACGGCTGGGTGTGGGGTGGGTGCAGAGAGGGATTCCTGTCTCACTCCCTCCATCGGGCAGCCTGGCCAAGTGACGTGGTTCGCTTTACGATGTGCTTAAAATAGCTGTGCATTTTTATGGTGGGGCAGATGAATGAATGAGGCTCAGTAAAAGTTCACTCCACAGTGGATGAAAACCACAACACACAAAAGGAATCACTTGGCATACATGTACTCGTGCTAGTCAAAACCTTTTTACTGACCATTTCTGCCAGGAAATGCAATTTTGGCAAAATTAAAATGTTTTGTCGGAACATGTTGATATTGAGGGAATGTTTAATCCAAACAAAGGAGAGCATTTAGTTTGGATTTTATCTTTGTGTCATATTTTGTTTTGCCTTTTCTATTAGCACATGCTACCGACTTTTTTCTGGTCTTCAACCCTTATTTTATTACAATATACTTAATTTTCTCTCAATTTTTCTTGAACAATTTTTTAGTACTTTCCAAAGGACATGTTTTTCACCTCTAAATCAGACTTTCTCAATTTGATTTATATAGCAAGAATTCAAAATTCGCATATGTTATGAGGGGGAAAAACTGGCATTTGCTTTGGAGTAGGAAATCAAGTAGCCCAAAAATGTTTATAAACAGCAGTTTGTAAAACTCAGGCATGTTGAGCAGCTTCAAAAATTTGAGAGCAATTTCCAATGGAAGCCTCAAGTAGATCAGTGCAGTGCAAAATCCCCTGCACCTTCAGGTGATCTTTCTTGGGGTGAATTCCTTTCACCAGACATGTCTCTAGTTTAGGCTTGTCTGTCTGCCAGTCTCTTGACTTTACACTGTGAACAGCCTTTTCAGGGTTTGTGCACCTTCCATATAAAACAGTACCAGAGTAGTTTTTTCCAAATCTCTTAACACTGATTCAAACCTACCATTGAGAATACCAACAGAAGAAGACCTGAGATGGGTGCCAAGATTTTAACCATTATGGTGCATAACTCTTGCTGAGCCAGCCTGACTGCTGCCCTGGGTTCTTTGCAGCACAGGAGGAGGTCACCAAAGCTCTCCAAGTCCCACTGGGCCTTATTATGGCTCAGTTACTGTGTTCTCCTGGAGCCCCTGATGGACATCTCTTCCTGCAGTGTCCTGAAACACTGCCTTGGTGGTCCCTTACTCCTTTCTAGTTATTCATATACACAGTCTAAACTCCTTCCTAATTCCAGATTTGGGTTCCTCTAACAAATCATTGCTGGTCAGTGGCAGGAGGAAAAAAACTGAGGAAAAAAAATGAAGCCCCCAAGAGTAAATGAAAACATTGAAAACGGGAAGCTCTTACATCTTCACTAAGAAACACTAAGCTATTTTAAAGCCTGTGGAATCATGATTAGTTTATTTCCTAGCCATTCTTTCCAGTAAGCAATTAAATTATTTAAGCTAGTAAGACCTTTTTGGACTGCAAGTTGACTTACAGATGTCTGAGGCTTAGATATCTCTGAGGGGGAGGCTCATGGGGATGTAAGCCAAAATCTGGATTTGGTGTGTAAATTGAATGGAAATCACAGAGCACTGAATGAGGCTGGACACTGGGAAACAGTTTTGAGGCCAGACATAGAGGACTTAATACTTGGTTTCATAAAGGACAGAACCATTGGGGAAAGTACATCCTCAAGGGCCACATCTGTTAATTTGAGTCAATTCCTGTGACACATTGAACAGGTAGAAAATGGGCAGATAAAGTTGTATCTTTGCAGGAATCAGCTCTGCCGGGACACCCTCTGTTTTAGGGTGAAAAGTGGAAAGGGTACTAAGGAGGTGTGAACTAAAGGGTTAACGGGTAGATTTATGACTCTTTTTTTCCTTTTTTTTTTTTTTGTCTCTGAGGGAATGCAATTATGCCACCAGAAGATATAACCACACTCAGCATTACTCTACAGTGCTGAACTTAGCTTGGCCACATGCAAAATCAGTTTGGTTGGTGAATCCACTGTCTCCTTAGAGAATGGCTCAGCAGCCAAACAAGAGGATTCAGTCACGAGCCCAAGTTTGCACGTGGCCTATTTACATGGGTTGTCTGTTGGGTTGTAGCTTTAGTCCCAGGAATGACTCTGGGCAACTTACACAGCGCTCCTGAATGCGCTTCTTGCATTCCTATTAAGAGGCAGGGACCAAACCAGGCACAGTGCACCAGCCAAATATTTCAGGTTGTATGTAATCCCCCATGAAAGAAAGCTGAAAGCTCTTAACCATGTGTCTGTGCTGCTGAGGAATCTCACTGTAGCATTTGGCTTCAATGTTTGTATGTGCCTTACTGTTGAACGTAAAGGTTTGGAAAGTACATTCCACTGAAACTGAACTGTAAAACAGAGTGCTGCAAAAGCTGATGGAGTTATTGAGTATTAATAATAACTTCCAAGTACCTGGAAATCCATTTCAACCTACAGTAACACAAGACCCTTAATAATTAATAATTGGCCACTGAGTGAATAATTAATGTGCAATTAATACCACTAGCTCATGTTTCTAATAATTTACCATGAAATTTAAAAAACAGTCTATGGTCCAACCTGTAAAAACAGAAAGAATGCTATTATTTTATACTGGGGAAAAGCAACACGCAGGGATATGAGCTGAGGCACACATCCTGAAAAACAGTGGCAGGTCCAGAATGGAACACAGAAACTTCATCCCATTTGGTACTTGTAGCTCTGGACTGTCCTGCTTGAGAGGACTCAGTGAAGAATAGGTAAGGATGGATATATAGCTCTGAATAAATTCAGTTTGGATTCAAAATAAAAATTATATCTTTTCATTCTTTAAAAATTTAGTGAACCTTTTACTTGCCCCTAAACTATGGAAATCTGTTGTTTCTGTTACTGGAACGTTGCCAGAAAAATTTCTGCTTTTGTGACTTCTGCTCAGATGATTCTGTCCCTAATGTTCTTGATCATCATCCAAAGCTCCAGAGGTTCTGCTAGGAGGAAATCTGTGATTTTCAATGTTACTCACTTCTGCTACAATAGATTAGATGCCTTTACAGGACTTCCTTCTTACAAGAACATTTGGAGCCCATTTCTTTTTTTATGGGCAATATTCCCACTTAACTAGAGGAGTCTTCTGCCAAAGAAAGAGTTTGAATCATCTGGACTCAAACATGCTCCCAAGAAGGTTGTTGGAATTAGATCCTGAACTTCAGTGACTGCCCAATAATACCCATCCCACTCAAACAATATATGAAGAAACCACTGGGATGACATCATAAAAGAAAATGTACCCATTGAGAGGGTGGAAAAGATTTGTATCTCAGGGGGAAATGAAGTTCAGATGAAACTCAGATCTGGGACTTTAGGAGTAACAGCAAGAGAAGTTAATGGAAGATTAGCAGTAATATTTTGCTTTTCTTTTCGAAGCCTTGTTGTCCAGTAGGGAGGGTCCTTTTAGAGGCGAGATTAAAAAGTGTTTGCCTTTAAAATAAATATTTCAAACTAAATTCCAAAGTAACTGGAATATCTGAGGAACATTTTATAAGTTCCTAGGATTATCAAGAGCATACTTTGCCCTTTGGGCTTCAAGTTCTGCTGAACATGTGCAGTGAAAATATCCAATATTCATGAATTACATTGGAATTATTGCAGCCTACCCACACGGGCACCTATAGATAAGGGCCCTTTGTTTGGCTTTTTCTGGCCTGAGCTCTTCAAAATATTCCCATCTCTCTGTGGGGTGTTAATCCTTTGACTGAAGCATTACAGTCCAGGAGAGCTAACTGGATGTGAATAAAAGTGGCCAAAAGAGGTAGGAGCTGCAGTGCCAGCAAACAAAACAGCCCTTGACCTAAAGGGACATGTAAAGACAACGATAATGCTTTGTTAGAAAGCATTTGTATTTGATAATGTATTTGTTAGAAAGATTTTGTCAGGGAAATTGAAACAGTTTAAAGTTTATAATTCCAAATATATTTTTGGACAGGTCAACAGCAAAATACAGCTAGAAAAATATGACTGCTTAATGGCACCCACCAAGCAATATGCTTTTTTTCAGTTATTATTACATGCCTTTGTCTGGATGGTTTTTTCAGTGATCCTTCTGTGTTTCACTTTTGTATGCAGTCTGTGATAATCTTCACCATAGCAACGTGTAAGAAAAGAAAGAGGTGGAAGATTTGGCTTGAAATTAAAACTAGCCAGTAGTCAATTCCATGTAACAATCAGTCAGACACTGATATTACTGACTAAGGGGATAATAAAAAAGGGCTGCAATTATTTCTTTCCCTATGTGGAAATTAACAGCTTGTAGGTTCAGTCATTCTTGTGATACACATTTTTAGTTTGTAGGTTAACAAATAAGGCTTTCTAGGTTAATGAATAAAACTCCTAGTCTGTATAGCAAATTCAAGCTGATCACCAAAACATCAGAGACACAGAAGATTAGGAATTGTTTTGATTTTATTTAAGCTGAACTTACGTTTTTAGGTCTTGGGTAGATGTGAATCAGAATGGAAGCCAAGAAAAGAGTAAGGTTTTGGGACAGTAACCTAACCATGTTCCACCCAGAAGACCAAGTACAGCACAAAGTCCATTCAGATGAATGAATGCATGAAACAAAGATCAGAAAAATGTATATGAGAAATAATTGGTGGAAGGTCAGCTTTTCAGAGGTGCTCAATATCTGATTTTTCAAACTGTAAATGTAAAAGTATAGCAGTTCTGGAAATACAGTTCACACAAGCTGTAACTGAATTGCAGCTAGGTAATGGAGGTAATGGAGTGATGTAGCACTTGAGCAGTGCTGTCTAACAAATCAAGAGCTTAGTCTGAGGTACTGCTTTTTTGTCATCTCCTTTGCTCCTTTCATTGACCCTCATAAAAACTGAAATTAAGGCTCACTTTCTCTGTCCCTGTAGGTCAAATTTGCCAAAGTGTCCTTAGGAACGTTCTGTGAAAACATCTATCTGGGAACAACAGTGAAATTCCAATAACAAGGAGTAACAAAGCCTTTTATGCAGATGCTTTACATGTCATACAAGTAAATAATCAGGAAATGTATAGTAACACACCATTTATTTTCCTGATGCAACTTTTGGGAGTTCTGCCATTCATCATTTACACCATCTTACACTAATCAGTTCTCAGGTTTTTTGTACTTCTCCCTTGGTTGATTTGACTGACCTTGACAAAAAAAGGAGAGAGTGAAATAAGGTGACAAAGATGATAAAAAGAAATATCTATAATGATTCAGAAAGAAAGAACAAGATTACTCTGACTAATAGATGAAGTGGCTGAGATCTTTCAGACCAGTAGTCTGTTCTGAGAGCAGTTGGACAAGGTCACCAGGGGATTGCAAAATTTGATCCTGTGTTATAAAAATATATACTGCTCAAAGTCCCAGACCAGTGTGCAGTCATGTCATCAATTTTTATTAAAAAAAGTCCTCACCATCTTCAGCTACTGCAAAACAAAGTGCTGAGAAGCAGGTTGCTGAAAAATATAATTTTATCCACTTTTTTTTATCCTTACCAAGCACTGATGTGCCAAGCTGATAGTCCTGGTGGTCCTGCTCCCACTTAGTTATCCTCCACATCATCCTTGTCATCTTTGAACTCTGGTGCACCATACCACAACTGCTGTTTCACTTAAAAACTTAGAAAAAATTTCCTAACAGTTTTTCTTTTATTATTTTTAGGCAGTGATATTGGGATATGAATTGGATCATACATTGTTAAATACTATCCCTCAGTATTTAACCTGTGCATAATTCTGAAGCACAAATCCCACCCACTGCCCTTGCATAATTCTTAGGGGAAAATTTGATTTGCATCTGTGAAATCACCAACTGTGGCACTTTTTAGGAATGGATCCTCAGCAAGTATAGGATATGTTTGTATAAGGAAATCCCCCTATGTGTATTGAGTACCACAGAATAATGCATCTTGACATAATTCTGCTGCTTACATAGCTATATGAACTGAGGAGGTTTAGAGGACTTACAAGATGTCATTCAAGTAAAAATACTCTGTATATAAAAAGTGTGAACTAAAACATTTATCAAAGATAGTAGAAGATCTTGTGTAGTTCATAAGATGTCTGTTTAAAATATCCATGAAGATACCACACAGTGCTGATTGCAATGGTATTTTAAGCTCTGACCTAGTAAAGACTAAAGCATGTGCCTAACTTTGGTTACATCAATAGTCTTATGGAATTCAGTGGTTCTAAATGATTCTTTTAAGTTTTTGAAGCCCCAAAATACCAGTGGATAGCCATAACTGAGACTGGGAGAAGTGACAATGCCAAGGGTGACATGGAAGGTTTTCTGCCCAAGTCCTGGCATGGCTGGGCTTCCCTCACCTGCAGAAATGTGAAGCTTTGCTATCAGTACTGCAGCTGCTGCCCTTGCCCCTCATTTTGCAGTGTGCTGCCTGCTTTGTACAAGAAATAAAAAGAAATAGATTCCATCAGAGCTGATTTGTCTCTGGGATTACCAGCAGCAGACTAGCACCTGAACACTGCTTCAGAGACACTGGAAGAGTGACAGGAATTTCTAATTTCTAAATCCTTCAACATACATTGTTAATAAATGTATCAGAGTTTTTAGCAAGTATTTATGTAGAAGCCTCCGGGATTAGAAATCAACACCGCTGGTTTGCTTTAAAGATTGAAAAAACTCAGTTGAAACAAAAGTAAAAGATTTTTCCACACCGTTGTTGCTCCCCTTGGCTTTTAGCATTCAGTGGCGTGCAAGTTGATGGAGAGGGTATTGATTTTTACTACTTTGAACATTTCTTCCTAGAAAAGGGGCAATAAAAAGTAGAAAAGAAATAATAGCAATTCTTGTTTTCTCCAGCAGGGCTTTGATCTTACAAGTTTGAGCAGTAAAATAAAGGAATAGTCTATTCCATTGCACTTTGTCCTGCTTGAAAATCCACCTTTCTCCATCTTTTTTATTATTTCTCTATCTTGAAGCCACAATGAGAGCACATGCCTCATGACAGATTTAAAGTTTCTATGTGACACCTTCACAAATTCCTATCACACTATAACACACACACACAAAAAAATCAAGAAAAGAAAAAGTCTACTTTTTCTACCAAAAATTCTACACCGAAAAATCTGCTTCAAGTAGTTTAAACTGCTTCAGGAAGGACCTTAGGAGGGCCAGTCTTGGATCCAGTAGAGAATTTTTAGTTTGTGCTGCAAGATTATTGACTGTTGTGGGGAGGCTGTTCCTATATATTTGGTTCTGTCCATAATAACCATTCTTTGTATTCAGTCACTGTTTTCTGTGTGAAGAATCTCTTGGCCATTGACATTTGGTTTAGATTTCTTTTCATGTATTTTTAATCAAAGTAAAACTTGATACAAAGCCAGGCAGATTGTTCTGGTTTGGGTTGCCATTCATCATGAAGCACAATATTGTCTGCTGCTGCAAAGTGCATGTGCCAGAAGGGTGGCCTTTGGTGCCAGCCCTGCTCTGCTGTCCCAGCAGAGCAAAGCTGCTTTACATTTTCTATCATTTTATCAAGCAAAATAAGCCACGTGGGCCTCACTGTAAACAAATAAATGGAACAATAAGATGCATATGAAAGAGATCTGCATATTCCCAGCTAACTGGAGTATATTTGGTATTATCCTCTTCCTCCCTGCGATCATAATGAAGGTGGACCCACTGCTTTCTTTTACAGCTTTTGTCTTTGAAATATGACCTATCAACTGCAAAAAGAAGAAGAAAACATACATCAAAATGTCTTAATAAACAGTACTCAAAAATAAGTTGGTGAGACTTTTTTTTTTCCCTGTGTGTAGGCACAGAGTAAAGATTTTAATCAGTTTAAGATTCCTTTATAAGGTCACAGTGCTCAGTGTGATTAACTAGATATGAAATTTGGCAGGCAATACATTCATAATATGATCTAATAATGTTTGGTAGTGTGGGGAGGGAAAGAAAGAAATTGGCTGAGAGAAGATTGCTTAAAAGTTGGCAACCTTGCAAATACTGTAACTTCTCTATGGAAATCTCATCAGAATGATGAGCCAGCCATCTTTTCCAAGCTTGTGCAGAAATTTTCCTTTCAAAATATTTGTGCCTAAGAGATAATGGATGACTTCTATTACTGGATGGCTCCTGCAGTGCACTTTCAGGACTAACCTGAAGTATCCCCTGCTATTTCATTATTGGACCACAAACTGCTTTGCCAAAAAGCCTCACTCCTCAATCCTTCCCTTTTTTTCAGGCCTAGGGCTCATAGATCTGGTGGAATATTGTCACATAAATGCAGCCAGGGCAGACAAGATTAAGTATCCTTTTTGTATAGCATTCTGCCTCCAGAAATGACCAGATAATTCCTTATTACTTCAACAGATAAAACCAGTAAACTCATTGGGATAACCTTTCTTGCTCGCAGTTCTATCTTGTTCTCTACTAGTAAAGGCCAACTCAGCTGCTGAAGTGTTTTTGTTTTATTAATTATGCTTCTTACCTCTTGCTTTCTCTCTATATATATGTTTAATTCCTCTTTTAAATGTATTGAGGTTCTGCTTCCAGAAATGTGTGTTGGAATTTATTGATTATCTAACTTACTTTGCACCAAGAAAAACTTATCTAGTCAGGTTTGAACTTCGTACATCCTCTTTCATTAAATTTCCCTTTGGTTCCCAAAAATCAAGACAAACAGTTAAACCATACCTCTCTAACATTTTATTGACTCACCATGTTGCTATTTTTTGTCAAAACAGTACTCACCAACTTTTTAATTGCCACCAATAGACAAGTTTAGTATTCTTTACCCTGCCTCTGCCCTTTTCCTCTCCATCCTTTAGTTCCACGATATCCATTTGAAATGCAGTGACTGGGATGAGGTGAGTATCCCACAGGGCTCATTCCACTGATTAGATCAAAGCACTGCATCACTCTCTTGATCGTGCTCTCCTCTATCCATACTTGCTGGTGTGCTGGAATGCAGCTGCCACTGTAGCCCTCTCCTATTTGGCCTGTCCAGAGCAGGATCCAGCTCATTTTCCTGTTCTTTCTTCCTATCTCTCAGAGAGTTTTGACCCATAAACTTTGTTTCTGAGCAATGTTTGTTTAAATTTATTTCTGCTCTTCTATAAGGTACCTCAGAAGAGGCTGCAGGAAAGTCTGAGCTATGACAACCACCCATCCTCTACCCACTGCTTTACATTCCTGAAAATTCTCTGGTTTTTTTGTCTTGCAATGCCCCTTACTATTCTGAGCCCAGAGATCCTCCCAGTACCAGCACAGCTGCCACTGTCCTCATCTGCTGCAGCCTCAGATGGTTCCTGATGAACTTCTGTTTTCACCTGTGCAGTTCCATTATTTATGATGTGGATCTCCCATGCAGCCCTATTTATTGAGCAATCATTGTGAACATCACCTACTTTTACCACAGAAATCTTCTTTTATTTTTAATATGTCTTTGTGCCCTTCTTCCCCATAGGCACTAGGTCCCATTGCAACATCAGTATCAAGTGTATGAAAATCTTGCACCAAAAATATTGCTTACATTACAAATGAGAAATAATAGCACTACTGTCAGTAAAAAAGGATACATCATTCTGTAAGGCTTTGGAAATGTGACAAAGGGAAAATATTCAGGAAAAGAGAGTATTTTCCCAGCGTTGGCAAAATGTTCAATAAAATAAATATGATCTCCCTAGAGATCATGGGCAATGAACTTCTAATTTTAGCCCCTACAGGAAAGTGTCACTGTTTCTTTCATTCCTTGTAACTCCATAGAATAAGGGATGTGTTTATAGAAGATTAATATCTAGATAGTGGGTTTCCCAGGAAAGATATTTTCCATTGCTACACTCTCTTTTGACTCCTCATAAATTTATGCATGGATGTTCTCAGTATTAACTGCCAGACAGTTATTTGGTGCAGCCTTGGGCACACACTATTCATAGAATCATAGAATCATAGAATCATAGAATCATAGAATCATAGAATCATAGAATAGAATCATAGAATCATAGAATCATAGAATCATAGAATCATAGAATCATAGAATCATAGAATCATTAAATTATAGTATATCCTGAGTTGGAAGGGATCCACAAAAACCAAAATTGGACCCAAGTCCAACTCCTGGCCTTAGACCAGAGAAACACACTCTATGCCCAAGAGTGTTGTCCCAAAGTTTCTTCAACTCTGCCAGGCTTGGTGCTGTGACCACTTCCCTGGGGAACCTCTCCCAGTGCCCAACCACCTTCTGGGTGAAAAACCTTCTCCTAATATCTTAATATTAATTACTTAAACCTCTCATGATATAGCTTTATTTCATTCCCTCAAGTCACTGGTCACCAAAAAGAAGATTCTCACTATTGGAGATATTCTTTAGCATTGCAAATTGCCTTTCATTACCCATTTATCTGTTGTGTAAAATAACTTTTAATTTCTGAAGCACAGAACTAAATTGGTGAGCCAGTGTGATGATGAATGCCATACCACAGTCTAAGATGGCTTTTTACTGGAAGCAGAAACCCTGCTTTGGTTTGGTCCCAAGCATGAACCCTGGTGTCCAGAGCTGCTCTGCCATGGAAAGTGGGGCTTCTCAACAAGTGCCTGCCAGGAAAAAAGAGATCCCACTCATTCAGACTTACTGACAGCCTGCCTAAGGGGAAACACTTTGAGAGAAAAGGGTGGCTAACAAGTGTTTATGAGAATCTCCAACTTCTCTGCAAGAGAGAAGTGAAACATACTTAACATTAAAACAAAAGCACCAGATGTTGGTGGTGGGCTGTATAAAACTGAGGAATTCACAAAGGACAGGAAATCTTAGCAGGTGAGGGTATCAAAGAAATGTTTTCACAGCAGAAGGTCTTCTCCTAATGTGTGGGAATAGGCAGTCAAAGCAAGCTGTTCTTCAGCAAGGAAGAAAAGAGAGAGAAAAACACACAGACTGAAGAACAAAGTAAATTTTATTTATCACTCAATTCAAATATCTGTCAAAGAAAACAAAGATACATTTTTTTTTCTACTATGCTCACTACTTTTTCTTATGTTTACTTTTCTTTAAGTATATCGTTGTATTTTGCAAGGTTTTACATCCAAAGGGTTTACTTTCTCTGTCACAGGACTTACAACATGATCTCAAGCACCCTCCTGGCAGAAATGGCAGAAAGAGAGACTCCTACTCCTGTATCCCACAGGAAGGCAGCAGCCAAGATGCCAGAGCAACACTTCCATAGGGGCACTTTGGGCCCAGCAGTGCTCTGAAGAGCTAACTTAGCACCTCTACAGTGTCCTCATGCAGCCAGGGAGGGAGGGCACCTTACAGGGAGGCCCAGTCATGGCCTGAGGGATGGCTGGTTTGGGCAGCTGCACCAAAAACAGACAAACTCATCCTGTGGTGGAGCATACACAGCAAAGAAACCTCTCTGAGAGATGCTTATCTTCATAAGGATAATGTTTACCATTGAATGAGTCCTGAAATGCTTTCTTGAATGGAGATGGACTGGAATATCATATAAAAATCATAATCTGGCTTAAATTGACCTATCAAATGTGAGGTTTAAAAAGTTTTCAGATGTCTCCAGAAGTGTGGTTATTTCTGGCATAGGGGATTAGCTGTTGATTTTTTTCTTTATCCTTT
>WEIU01023065.1:203018-222270 GCA_013389925.1 Aegithalos caudatus | reverse complement strand
TTTTTTGTTTTTTTGTTTTTTTTTTTGTTTTTTGTTTTTTGTTTTTTTTGTTAACTCAGCCTCTTATTCCTGTGTAACAGAAGGAAAAGCCATGATCAAAATTTTATGGCTAATGATATGGTATAGTTCACAGGTGGAGGAAAATTATTGATCAGGCCAAGTGATATAAATGGAAAAAACAGACAAGCTTTCAAGCACGCAAACATAAATGAGCCCAGAAGCTTGTCAGTTTTTCCCAGATGTAGAACCTGGTATTACAAGAGCTATTTCTTCTCTCTATGATCTGGTTTGTATGGATCCTCTCAGGGCACAGTATGGAGAATGTGCTGGGGGCAAGGGAGCCCAGTGAAGTATCCTATCATTCCACTTCATAAATGGGCACAGCCTTGGGTGAAAAGTGCCTTGTTGCCCTGAAATTGCTCTTGATTCAATCCACAATAAAATAAGTTGCAAATAAAAGCATTTTTTTCATTAAATCCAAAATAGGTAATATTGTCTCAAAATTTATGAACGGCAAAACTGAAGCTATGGAAGGAAAATTAATTTGAGACTCATTAGGGAGGGACTCTCCTACAGATCTTTCTCTCTGCCTTTCCCCCAGCAGTTCATTTCAGCCTTTCCCCATGCCCACCTGGCAGGGTCAGTCCTGTCCATTTGCCTTTCCTCTCAGATTCAACCCACAGGAGGGTTCAGCTAGGCAGATTACCACAGGCCTCAAGCAGGCAGGTCTGATCCCTCTCCCTGAAATTCATTTATTTCTTTTCTATCCAGACAAAATCCTGATTATTTTTCATTAAAATATGGGTTCTTTGACTTTCCTGCATTGTACCAGGTGTTATTTCCCATTCTTCTCTGACCACTTGCCCATGCACTGTGCTTCCTTCCACATCCTCCCACAGACATAAATGTGTGTAACTTTGCATTTGTGACCTTACACTGAACCCCACACAACACAGTAATCTGTACCTTAACAAGTGTGCTTGATATTAGCATCTCTGTGAGATAACCCCATATGTCTCCTGACTGGAATTTGACTGAAAGAAGATACAAAAGGAGTTAAACACTTTATGGCAATTGAAGATTTAGTAGTGCTGACTGTGAATATCTTTCTCCTTAACACACTCAAGTAAGTATCCTACTCTCACACCTCATAGCAATAGTGAATGCTTTCTCACAGCTCTGAGCAAGGAGATGATGACTATATCTCATTTTTTACTTGAGGGGCTGAGACAGATGGGCTGACAGATTAAGTTCACAAGTGTATTTGTCAACATGGTCCAAAATTAGATGCTTAGACAATTTTCTTTTTTTTTCTTTTTCTTCTTTTGTTTGCTTTTAAATTCTGTTGTTTCTTCTAAGAGCACCAGAGCAGACTCCCATTGCCTTCCAGTACTGTTGTCAGTGACCACCCATCTGGTGGTCAAATCTTTGGATGCCAAGTGAGGAATCCAGAAAAAACAAATTCAAACAGGTGAAAAGCTTGGCTTAAGAAACTCAGATGAAGTGTTTGGGTTTTCTGTGCCACTCTTTAACAGAACTGTGGATAAAATCTGCTGGATTCTGCCTGTTAGAGCAGAAGGCATCCTCTCTTTCTTGTATTCCCTGATTTAATTCTCCACAATACTGCCAATTTCTGCAGGCTGTAAGGCAGATGTCTGACCACTTCCTACCCTTGGTTAAACACCATAAGGCAACATCTTACAAAACTCTCTCCCTTTGTGTTATTTTGTACAAGATAAGCAAAGCAATTGGTAGAAATTCTTGTTTGGATGATGCGCCTTTGTTCAGGACTTTCAGTGCTCCCAGGAAACCCTGCTGTCTGGGCAATTGCTGTTTTGTTTTTATTCCATTATTTTAAACATTCTGAGACATTTCAAGCCCAAAATGAGCTGCAAGGTCAGCTTCTCAACGCTGAGGGTGAGATGCACTGCTGGGCTGCCTGTGAGTTGGTGAGTCTCCAGCCAGAAACTTCATCCTTGACTTGAGGCTCCTTTCTGACATTTGCTGAGATATAAGGAGAAGCAGAAAGGAGAAATGGCAAAAGGAAGTGCAGGGTGAGTCTGTGCTGTCCTTGTTCCTTTCAGAGACAAATAAGAAAAGGCTTGAAAAGTGGGACATTTTCTCCCTCCTGAAAAACTTCCATTCTCTTCTTGTTCTTAACCTTTCACGCATCAGAAAGGTCAAGACTTATTAGAACTGCTTTTCCTTGTGGAAATGCAAGGATATCTGTGTTACTGGCTGTATGGAGCAGACTGAGATGAGTCTTCAGCTACCTGATATTTTTTTTTCCTCTAGCTGTATATAGCAGTGTTGCATTAAACATGTACTAACAAAAGGCAGAATTTTAAACCATCAAGATATAATTTTCTTTTTCTCTAAGTTATTTGTGCCATACTGTTATAATTGGTATCATAATCCTATTAGGTGTTCAGAGGGTTTATCAGGAAAAAGAGTAAAGACAAAATCTGAATTTTTCATGTGCAAGGAATCTGCTGAAAAGATCTCTGAGAATATCTAAAATGCAAACACTTTTAGGCATTCTTTATAGATAGAAGAATGCAAAGCAAAGACATGGACTTACGTGTTCCTCCCTTGGTATCGTCACCAAAAGTTGGGAAAAGCTGTGGGTAACTTCACCATGGAGGTATTAAAAAGGTGTGTAGACAAGGTGCTTAGGGACATGCCTCTGTGATGGAATTGTCACTGGTAGGTTTATGTTGGACTTGATCTTTTACAACCTAAATAATCCTATAATTCTAAGAGTTTTCTGATTTCTCTTGCTCTGGGTCTGTAGGCTGCTTTCCATACGCAAGAGGCACAAAGCTGATGTAGTGAAAATCAAAAGATTTTCGGCCTTCAAACGATGTTCATCTGAACAATAATACCTCTGATCCCACTGTTATTTCAAAAATCTTGGGTTCTACCTCCATGCAAAACATACCAGGGCTGCCTCAGGAAATGGTGCCACGGGGATCTCCAGTGATTCCTGAGCAGCACTGGATCAGAGTTTATCACGGATGAGAGCTGTTCATGGGTGCACAGAACAGACAGCGGGTGAGGGTGAAAACTCTGCTCTGTGTTGTCCTCTAAAAGCTGCTGTAACATGAGAGCCCTGGTCCTGAACAAAGGGCTGTGAAATGTGCTCAGCTGAAACACAGCGTTGCCTAGAATGAGCCTTACACACTTGAGAAGTTTGGTCAAAAAGGATCTCTTTGTCTGGAAGGTGCCTGGCCCCAGTTCTGAGGAAATTTGGATGTAATAATGAAAAACAAACTGCTGGGGTATTTTTCCTTTTTTACTTGGAAATTGCTGAAGCTGAGGGAATAGAAATCTACTGAGACAGAACCAAAGAAAAAGGTTGTGATTATTCTCATTTACTCTTTTACCCTCTCCTCATGATGCCTTGCCAGGACACACATTGAAAACTTTAGTGGGTCCTTGAATGAAGGAACACAACTCTCTTTCTTTCTGTACAATGAAAGCAGGTATATTTCAGTGTGACACCAGGGAGAGATATCAGCAATGATGTCTTTTGCACAAATGAGAGGCTTTATTCAAGAGGAAGATAGCTGTGATGCTGATAAAACTAATAATTTGTAACTTTGATATGATGCTTTTTCTCCAAAAGACCTCACAAAGGAAGGTGTTCTTTTTCTATCATTATAGCTAAAGGGAACTTTTACAACAAGTAATGAAGGAACTAGCCTAAGATCAAATGGTAGATCGTGGGAAAGAAATAACCAGTCCTGTTACTGTCCCACATGTTTAGCCTCCCCTGGGAAACATGTTGAAGGTAAGAGTTGTTTCCTCAGACTGATCTTCTAAAGGAGGAATTAATACTCATGAAATTTCGTCTTCTCCTCTACTGCTGCTGCTGGTCTTCATCCCCTCTTATCAGCCTGGTGTATTATCTCCAAACCCTGAGCAGCCTGGACACAGACACAGCATCACTGGAGGGGGCAGGTTTGCTGTGGGTGTCACTGCTTTGCTGCAGTGCAGTCAGTGCTCTGAGCAGTGAGCTACACAAACCTCTTGTACATGCACACAGGCACAGCTCACACCACACACACTGCAGCTCACAGCAGCCTTGGTGTGTGGGAGTAGCCTCTCCTGTCCTCAGAGCAGCAGATGTCCAGGCCATATGTCTCCTCCTTAAGAATCCTCACAGCCTGGGACAGTCTTACAGCAAAGGCCTTGTGGTAAGGGCAAGGGCAGTGGGGAAATGCAGTATCACCTTACAGGAGGAAAAAATTCCAGTCTGGGAAAGAGATGCTCAGAGCAGCTGAATAAAAAACAGATATGTAGTCACTTGCCTGAGATTCTGGTGTTACTGCCATTGAATGCTGAGAAGCAGTCTTGTGATGTATTTTTTTTTAATTAAAAAACAGTTAAACCTGACCCATTTTTTATAAGGAAATATGTGTTTTTCATAAAGATGATTTCCAACTTATTGTACATACATCATTTGGAGGTAGCAACTACAGGAGCCTGGAAATCCAGGTGCTGAGCTTTGCAATGCAATGTGCTTCCAGGGAACAGCCTGGCAATACTTTACACAAGTTCACCCAATGATTATATGGAAGTAGCTCACCAGATGAAGCCTCGTTATGGCAGATGCATGCACAGGGAGAGAATCCTCACCCAGATGGGTTATGGTCTCTCTAACATAGACACTTCAGAGCCTGAAGGCATAATGAAAGGGGATGTCTTGTCAAGGATCTCAAGGGAGTTTTGTGGCAGAAGTGCAAACACAATAAATTCAGATCTGCTGAGCTAAAGCCTCTGTCCCGACTTCAAAAGCCCCTGCCTTTCACTGAGCAATTTCAGACTCCTTTTTCTTGTCTCTCCTCTCTAGATGTTTACTGGAAACTACTGTGGCATGGTGGTTAGAGATTCAGCTCCACAAAGGAAATAAAAGAAACGAGAGAAACCTCCTTTGGGCTACTCTGGATAGAACTCAGGAGGTTTATGTATGGAAAATAGCTGTTTGCCAGGGATTTAGGGGTTGAGGGGAGACCTGTGAAGTGTCATCACTGGGGCCAGAATAAACTGGAACAAACCCCAGAAATCCTGAACAGATACATCATTTTCAACAGAGTTGTCAATTAGCACAAAGCAAGTCAGATGTCACTGGAGAAAAATCTCTGCTCTTCAGGGAAGGGAGGAATCTCTCCGTGACTCAAGAGCAGATGGTTTGGCAGCAGCAGCAGCACAGCCAACTCCTATCACTGGATTAACAAATTACAGAGATATGCTCCCTCCTTTTTATTTACAGCACATGACTGGAAAGAGGGCTCAGGAAAAAAGGATAATGTGAGAAGAACTCACATGTAATGTCAGCTGAGTGGCCAGAGGGATTCTCATGGAAGCCAGCAGCCCGCAGCAGGATGGTGCCTGTCTCCCTCTAGCAGATACACCTTTCTGCTGGGCATAGGATCCTACCTTCTCACTTGAGATATAACACAGCATTATAAAATGCTGATATTTCCCTCTCCCTAGTTCTCACTGCTTACATTAATGCTGAGTCTGTGTCTTTAAGCCCCTTTTGTTGCTTCTCTCGTTGCCATAGCGTTTAGTGTTTCCATGTTTGAGATTTCCTTTTTTTTTCCTTCCAGACATTACCCCATCAGCACAATTCCAGACCTGGGATTCCAGCCACTTTTGGCTAAAGGGAAACTCATTTTTGTTGCTATAAAAATATCAAACCATGTAAATGCCTGTGGCTAAGATTTAGGTCCTGTGTCTAGGAATAGCAGCACAGCTGAGGGTGAATAAGAGAAGTGAGGAAGAAGTGAACAGATCTCTGTGCACCTTATTTCTCTAGGTCTACCTGTCCTTTCAAGGACAGGGAGATGAAGAGACCTTTGCCATCCTCTGGCACAGTAGCAATCCTTATGCTTTTGCTGGGGTGATTTTTGGGGTGGGAGATGCTTGCCTCAGGACTGAGCCTCTGGTTGTCTATCTGGAAAACAGAAGTAGTGAGTGGATATTTAATTTCTTAGTAAAGTGTCTCCTGGTACAGGGATGGAAGATCTGAGCTAAGCACAAAGTACCAGTAATATTAAGCTATTTCTCACAGCACTATTAGCATTGTTTTCTGCAAAACATTGCTGTTGATTCACCCTGGCACTCAAATTATTTAGACTGTACATTGTGTCAATCTGTTACAGTGCACTACAGATCGAAAGAAAAAGATAAAGTACTCTGGGGAATATAGCATTAAGTTTTAACTAGCTCTAAGTAACTGCTACTGCTGATTATTAACATTATACATTTCTACATTACATACTAAATTTCATTAAAATAAGAAAACATTCTTATTACTTAAGTAGCTTAATTAGCTACTGTATTATGTCATATTGTAATATATCAGAAGCAGCAGTATATGCTAGCCATGCACTGAGAAATTACATTAAAAATTCAGATAATTTTAGAAATGGGAAAAATTAAATTAAACTGGAAGTTCTGGGTTTTTTTTTACAAACAGAACATTTTATACCTTGCTTTTTTAATTTTAACACTTTTTTTATTCAAATTCTATTCTTGATCCTCATGAATTTCAAGGAGAAGAAAATCTAAGATCAGTCCTGGGACTTTTCATGAGATTAAAATAAGATGAGTGGTGCCAAATGCAAACAATTTTCTTGTGGTTTTTTGTGGTTTTAGATGAACATTTCCTGAATACTCATGGGTTATGTTGCTCAGGGAAAACCCCTGAGAGAAAGGAATTTCAATAAAGAGCTTGTTGGCCATGCTATGGTGATTTATTTTTATTAGCACTTCTTGAAGCAGTATCTTTTTATATTTTTCCTTTTTTTTTTCTTTTAGCTTCACACATGAGGAATGTTTTTGGCAAAGGGGAAACTAGTAAAATCCTCAGGGTGAAAGTTTCTCATTTGGACTGTCTTAGGAGTCCAAAAGAAAAGAGGGCTAACAATAGAAGCAAGGCTGAGAAGTTTGGTAAGTCATGGTCAGGGAAGCAAAAAATGTTGATCAGCTGTGGGAATCCCCAAGCCTCACTACCAGAGCACTGAGCAACAATGCAGGAACTTGTTGCAGCAGCAGTGAAGAGCCACTGCTCTGAAAAAGCACAGGCAAATGTTCTGGCTTCCCTATGGAGACTCTTCATGGAGGCTGGTAAGGCTGGCATGGCACAAAGCAGGTCTGCAGCAGAGCAGGAATTATAGGCTCATTGGTTAGGCAGCCCAGACAAATGAGCAGTAGACAATACCTGACCTTTACAAAGGGTCTCTAGCTGGCATTTCTGTTGTCTGAACATTTGCCAGCACTGTGGCTCTCTAGCTTTGCCAGGATCCACAGTGAAGCCTATTAGGCTACCAACCAGAAGCACAAGTAGCTGGTAAGGACTGACAGGTAAGGTGATCTGGACCTTCTCCTTTTCCAGGTTCCCTGACTATCAGAGAACATGTACATTTCTGGGCAAGTCAAATTAGAGCCTGCAGTAAAAACCAAGGGGGATGTAAAAACATTTGCAAAATCAACATGTATGTTCAAGCAATATTGCCTGGTGCTGCACAGCAGAACTGCAGTTGTGAAAATCAAACCATGGCTTGAGAGGAGGAAAGCTCAAGCCCCATGTAAAATCCTAATGAGGATTTGAAAAGATCCTAAAGGGGATCCTAAATAAAGATCCATACAGGCAGATTCTCACAAAGATTAGAGACATACAACCATGTATGGAAACTGCACACTGGAAATCCCCAGCTCAAGCTTTTTATTGGCACAGGGCTGCTGACTCACCCCTGATAGGGGCAGGGGGCAGCTGTGGATTCTTCTTCTCTTCCCTGAGCTCCCTTCTGTAGATGACAGGCTACAAATGATTTCTTGTTCCTACCTCCTTGCCAGCCAGTCTATTTGCCCAGCTAATTGCCCCCTCACCAGCCAAGTTAATACACAAGCTAAATTCAATGTTTGAATTCCCACCAACAGAAATATTTTGGAAATTTAATAGCACAACTGTTCTACTAAAGCTGCCTGAAGGGAACTCATACCAACTTTTCTGGAGCAAAGACTGATTTCATCTTCTGCTGTTTTATTTTAAAGATCCAGATCCAGATGATGTCATCTTCTTGCCAAGTACACTCCTGTGTCAGCTGAATCCAGTCAGCTGCATCCAAGAATACAGAATGTCAAAGGCTCTGAGCTCCAAGAAATGTCTCAGCTGGCACTTGACTCCCCTTGGCTTCTGGACACCGTGCACATGTGCACAGAAAGCTTTTGCTATTTCATCTCAAATCTGACATCCCAATTTGTAGAGCTGTCATCATGAGGACTGATTTTGATTGCGTGGTTTTGTCTTCCCCACTCACAGAGACAGACACAAACACAAATGTCCAGCTCACAGCTGGACAAACACATCGTGTGATGGGTGAGCAGCTGGCTCACAGGATGGGCACAAAGGATACAGTGAATGGGGTGACATCTGATGGTGACCTGTCACCAGTGGGGTTCCACAAGGCTCCATCCTCAGCCCTGTGCTCCTCAATATCTTCATAAATGACTTGGACACAGGAGTTCTTTATCCAAAGTGGGGAAAAAGTCTCAGAGAGACAAGTTTTGAGAGAGCTGAGCTGTTTACTGCTATGTTGGTATTCAGACCGTCAAGCCCTACTAAAAACAACAAATCATGGAATAACTTGCATTTAAATAGAGATTCTTAGCGATACACTGTCAGTATCTAAACAACTTTTGACATTTCAGAGCATTTGACCATGAGCAGATTCAACTTTGATGTTTGAAGATAATAAAGCAAGTAAGATGGGTGTTGTACATTAAATATTATTTTGTTTACTGGGCAGAATTCATAACATGAGCTCATCTGAGCATGTCACAGCTGTAATCTAAATCAGAGCCTGAGCATCATCCTCACATTGCATATTTAACCTAGTAAATATTGTGCTTTCTTTGGTTTTGGCAGCAGGAGGCAGGAAGTTCTCAAAGTCCTTGTGTGGGCTCATGACTGCTACAGCTCCTGATGAGAGGATATACAGAAGGAAGGTCCAAGGTCTCTATACAAGTTTTGTCCTTGTCCTTTGTTCTAGCAGGCAGAGAGAGAGCACCAAAAGTAATTGAGATAATTGCTTCAGGTTGCCTGTCCATACACTGGCATAACACATCAGCACAGAGTGTGGAGGAGGTTCATAGTGAATGCAACCCCTACAAAGCCCAATTGTCCCTTGTTGGTGCTTAATTTGAGAAACTGTGTAAAAAGGCAATTAGAGAAATGCAATGCATTTCTTTAGACTTAGTTCTATTCCAGAATAATAGATCATCTGGTGTAGAGTTTGTGAAGGGACCTGTAATGCCTGTATCTGCCTCAGCGGTTTCAAAATGCCAGTGCCGAACTTAAAGACAATTTTAAGGTAAGGACTGGAAGTCAGGGTGGGGTACAGATGGGTCCTGGTGATCTGAACAGGGGAGCTGACACACCACATGAGCCCATGCAGTTGCTTGTCCAGCCCAGAAACACCCAGTACCAGCTCAGATCCTCCCTACCACCAACTTGCCACTTCTTGTGGGGCAGATTACATTAAGCCACATCTCTACTGCCACTGCATATCTGAGGAACTTCAGATGTNTGTATGATACATTTGTTTGTTTGCGCTGCGTTCTCTTATCTCCCAGGTCTGTTTTCTTGTGACTAAGTTGAAAAACAGCTCTGTGATGCTTAACAAAGAGCAGGAGGAAGAGAGTTCACTTCAGTAACTCATGACTATGTTTATTTTTCTCTTCTTTGAGGGATTTGTTTTATGACTCTCACTAAACTGTTTACAGAAAGTTCAACAGCTAGGCAGAAAGTCATTCGCAAGGAAACTGGGCTAAATTAAAACAAAAATGTTGGTCAGCTTCCCAGAGGAAGAAAAAGTTTTTCTCTGTTATGTCTGTTCTGCTCTTTCTCTCCACCCACATACTGGAGAAGTTCAAATGGGATAAAATGGGGAACTGGGTAGGGATGAAAACTGAAAGAACTATAGCTGGGCTGGAAGACAGTGAAATTCATTTATCCCTCAAAACTTCTGGCTTTTGCCAACCTTTAGTTTGAGATCAGTGAGAAGGTCATAGACCTACATAAACCAGAAGTTATGTGAAATGACAGTGTAATAGCAACAGCAGCAAAAGAATTCTACTGCACTGACTTTCTTGAGTGTCCACCAGCAATTGCTAGCTCTCAAAGAGATCTCAAAGACCTCTTTAGATACTATCAAGTAACTTATCTTCACAGCATCCCATTCTGCAAGTGGAGAAACCAATGCACTGGCTAGCTAAATGTCTCACCCTCTGCTAAATGTTGCAGAGGGAAAAATGCACAGGGCCAGCTTTGGAAACAAACACCTACATTCTTGTTTTGCCAAACTATTGGATGGAAGAAAGGTTAAGGGAGACACTCCTGCTTTTGCATTTCACAGTTCCTGATGAAAGACCTGCTTTGTGCAGCATGTGGCATGCAGGACACGGAGCTTCTTACACTGCCCATGGATGGGCTGCCAGGACCCCTGAGCCTGCCTCAGGCTTCTGGAGCAGGACAAGGAGCACCTCCTTCCCCAGCAAGATGGAGGAGGCTTATCCTACCAGAGCACATGGAAGACAAACAGCCTAGCTACAGCAGAACAATAAATTATCCTTATCTTACAGTTTTGCAGCCCAAAGCTCCAGCCACTCAGCACTCCAGCCACTCAGCAGCGTTACTATTCCTGCTGCACTGTTTAGTGGCAGCCAAGTATTGCTTTGGGCCAGTTAAACTGAGAGACTTTCCTGTTTGTAGGTAAACTTTCCTGTTTGTAGGATTTCATTTAGTTAAAATACATTTTGATTCAAAAAAAAGCATCATGGTATTTTTAATAAAGTTCATTGAATAGAAAAATGTTCATGGCACTTAGATATAGGGCAGATTCAGTCCCTGAGTGTAGTCCTTAAAATTAGAAGGGTCCTTTCAGAGTTCCTTTTAAATCATATTAAATAACTATTGCATGCTTCTGACCTTTTATTTATTCCCTGAGAGAATGCCACATAAATACCAGATAAGTAAATATGTAATCAATGAGACATTTATTGAATGTTAATTAGGCTTAGAATTTTAAATGGGTCACACTAAGATGTAGAGGGTGCAATGGGAAAAATTCTCAATGTCACCAACCCTAATCACAGAAAAATCACGAGCTTGGACCTTCAAAACTGGGTCACCTTCTTGGCTCAGATGTGTGTATGTGTGTGTGTTTCAATTCCTGCTTCACACCCTGTCAGACATAAGATGTACCTGACAAGGAACATCTCCTCTGTACAGCGAGCAGTGGTGTATGCATCACTGAAGCTGCAGAGACACAAACCCCTGAGTCCACTTGAGCCTTAATTTAGGCTAATCATGAAAGTGTGCTAATAACTGAACCTGGGCTCCTGAGCTCAGACAGGGAGCATTGTTAATGCAGCTAGATAAAATCCAACCTAGCCTTGAAAAACTCCAGGAATGAGCAGCCACAGCTGCTTTGGGCAACCTCTTCCTGTGCCTCTCCACTCTCACAGTAAAGTACTTCTTTCTTTTTCCCAAACAAAACCTACCTGGTCTCAGTTTAAAGCCATTTCCCCTTGTCCCATCACTACATGCCCTTGTAAAAAGTCCCTCTGCAGCTTCCTCATAGGCCCCCTTCAGCTACTGAAGGGCCACAGCAAGGTCATCCCAGAGCCTTCTCTTCTCCAGGCTGAACAATCCCAATTGTCTCAGCCCGTCTTCATAGGAGGAAATCTAATATTCTTCATGTCTCTCCTCGGGACTCTCTCCAATGGGTCCATGTGTTTCCTGTGATGAAGACCCCACAGCTGGATATGGCACTCGAGGTGGGATCTCACAAGAGCAGAGAGGCAGCATCACCTCCCTTGACCTGCTGGCCACGCTGCTTTTGATGCAGCCCAGGACATGACTGGCTTTCTGAGCTGAAAATGTCTTCTTATGTCCAGGGACTCATCCACCAGCACAGCCAAGTCCTTCTTGGGAGGGCTGCTCTCAATCTGTTCATGCCCCAGCCTGTGCTGATGTTGGGGGTTTCCCTGATCCAGGTATAGCACCTTGTACTTGGCTTTGTTGAACCTCATGAGGTTCTCGCTGGCTCAATTCTTGTCCAGGTCCCTTTGGATACATCCCATCCCTCAGGCATGTCAGCTGCACTGCTCAGATTTCAAGTGTAGCCAGGATGGCTCAGAGTCACCAGCTGAGGGCCCTCACTAGGTCCCCATCTCTGTAACCTTGGTGTTTCATCCCACAGCTTGTCATGGGCAAGCCTGGTATTGTTCCTCTCCCTCTTCGAGTCTTTAAAGCTCTGCCAATGAGCCCCACTAGCTCCTGAGTGAAGACACTCCTGCTTTGATAACAATGAATCCCACCTGATGCCAGCAGGCCTGGTGCTATGCAGGCTATTCCCCTGTCAAGAATTCCAACATTTTGGTGGTGACACAGCCCCAGAGCCATGTGTTTCATAAACTGGACCCATCTGTTTCTTCCAAAGTCACTGCCTGCAGCTGGAAAAATAGGCAAAAAGATAACCTCTGTTCCATATTCCCTTATCTGTCCCAAGGCTCTGAAGTCTCTTTTGATCCCCTTTGTGTTGTGACTTCATCGACCTGCCACGTGGAAGAGCAATAAGAGGTAGACCATATTCTTGTTTGAAGTCTGAGAGTGCTAGTCAATAACTTCATCCTAACAGCAGGAATGTGTAGAACAACTATTACAACAGGTAATGCAGCCAGTCAGTGCCTCCTGCAGAGACATCTGCTGGATAGAACGAGGAGGAGTGGAAATCTCATCATCTGAGTCACCTAAAATTGGATAAAACAAAACCCTAGAGAATGTGGAAAAAGAAGAGCCTTCCTGAGAGAGAAGGGAGCCTCGGTGTGGCCTGATGCAAAATACCATACTGTCACCTGAGATGGAATTGTCCCTGTCCCCAGAGGTAGAGTTGCTCCCCATATGTGCCTGGAGGCTGTATCCTGTAACCTTCAGGATGCTGCACATGTTGATGTGTACTCTGCCTGCTGTAGCACAGCCCTAAACTGCCTGAGTGTCAGGCCAGGGATGCCCCTGGGGACAAGCTCTGGGCTCCCTCAAATGCCTGGAGTGGGTAAGAGGCAGACAGAGCTGAGAAACCCTGCACCATGTAGGCACAGTGTAAGAAGACTTCCTCTGGCAGGGCCTATGGGCCAAAGGAGAGGGACTGGGACACTGCTCCACATTTCTTACTGCCTCACCTGACAGCTGCATCTTGGAGCAGAGGACACCTTCAGGGAGGGGAGAGGCTGGGGGAAGAAAAGCAAATGTCCAGGGAATTCTTACATTTCTTCTATCTTCCCCCATTCAGCACTCTTGGCAGCCAAAGAAGGTCCTCTGGCCTTGGAAAGAACCCAGGCAACACATCAGAGAGAAGGTATTAGGGGTCTGGAAACCCAGTTTGCTATTTAAGCTGGTCCTTTTCTCTGCTTCACTTAGAGACAGCTGAACAGCTGGCTTTCCACTGGCACAGCTGGGGTTTTTGCCTTAAGACTAATTAGAACAGTTTCACTGGCAGTGGAAAAACTGCAGGTTTTTAGGACTTGCTGAAAATTTTAAGAAGTGTCCTGGGTGTATTTTTGCAGTACAAGCTTTTTTCTTCCTTTCTGTGACAATAGTAACTCTACCTTTAGCTCAGCCTTATTTTTTGAGTCAAGTCTGGTCCACTTCAGTTTTTAACTGGGCCCATCACAGGGCTAAATGCCTGGAGAACACACAGAAGTGATGATATTTTTAATAGTGATGGTATTTAACCCCTGGCACAGCTTACCAGAAGGTGATGGAGACTCTCTATCTAAAGACAGTATCTTTCCAAGCCATACATACTTCTCCACATAAAATCTCATGGGTTTGCAGGAGGGATCAGAGGGAAAGAAGGTCTGTTGGCTATTATCAAGGTGGTTTGACCTTCTCTCTTCTGGAAAGACAACAAATTTGGAGTTCTCCTCTCTGTTCTGTTCTGCTACACCAGGGTAGAATCCTAGAATTACTGTATTGAATAATAGAGCTGTATTAAACAGCATTCTTCCCTCACATGTTTTGGCAGACAGAAGGAGAAGAAAAGTTATTGATATAACTGACATGAATATTGTAGGCCATGGGGTCTTAGCTTTCAGGGCACCCTACTTGAAAGCAGAGGCTAACACCTGATGTGTTATTAATGTGTTATTAATCCTCTCATGGATTAATTGTCTTTCCTCCCCATAAATCACCTCAGTAGTTTCACTTCAAGAAGTCTTGAACCTCTTTACCTCCTGATCTTAAAAAAGTATATTTTTAGTGGACACAAATGGCTACTGTTTCCCTCCAGAAAGGACTGTATTTGAGGGCGAGTGGTGACCTCCCAGAACTGCTCTAATGTGCATGCTGCAAGTTTCAGTGAACAGCTCATCACTGTCCAGCTTTGCCAGTTCAGATCAGCCAAGGATTTTCCCCCAAGCCATGAAAAGCAAGGCCATCATGCCTGATGTTGCTTATATGAAAAATCCTCCCAGATCAATCATCAGCTGTCTGGAGAAGCTGGGTCGTATTTGTATAATGGATGCTGCTGACCTATCATTTCAATATATTTCTTTCATGACAGTTCTGCAGAGTCTGCTTGATGGAGACCCTGAGAATGTCAGTCTGAGCATAACACAAATGTCTTTCCATCTTTTCTGTTCACTTTTAATGGGGACAAGAACAAATCCCCTAAAAGGCTTTGTTTGCATCATCAGGCACCTGACATATCTTATGAACACTTTCAAGAGCCTGGCATTAGAGCTCAAGCACTTACTCATTTATTGTTTTGATATTAAAAACAGAGAGTCCCAGAGCACAGGAGAGATAGGTTCCATTCTATGTACAGAAATTGCCTAGCTTCATGTTCTGCATGGTATGTCTGATTGAAAAAAGCCCAGAAACAAAACAAAGCAAAATAAAACAAAAGAATCCTTATATAGTCCCATATGTCTGTGACATCAACTACAGAGTCAAAGCAACAGAAAAACTTCCATATTTCTCTATTCCAGGCTGAGACAAGTTTGTAAATACTTCCAGAAATTGCCAACATGCCTGCAGGGTAACATCTCTAATGTACACCTCCCTGACATAAAATGCAGAGCACCTTAACTTCTCCAGCCCTCCCCCAGTCACACACAGCTATAAATCCTGCCCTTCAGTTGTCAGAATATCTCATCACGAGTGATGCATTTTTTAGGCTGAGAAATACAAATCCCCCTCAACACAGCCAGTCAGGCATATACATGGGCTATGCTGCTGATAGTTTTGTACCAAGCACTCCCAGTGTGAGAATAACCTACAGTGACACTAAGCAGATAACATTTTTGCACGCTAACTTGTTGCCTGTGTAGTTTATTCCAAACTCCCCACCTTTCCCCAGGAGAAACAGGCTGTATTGGCAGTAGCAGTGTTTTGAAGGTAACCCTGCACCTGTAGTAGGTAGCTTTGCAGGCACCACTCCTCACCCCTAGCCAGGTAGTCTAAGTAACTTCCTTGCAGCAGGAAGAATTGAAACACACAGGCTACACTGGCAAGGGGATCTGAGCCTGAGCTGCCTTTCCTCCAGGAGGCCATGGGTTCAAACAGTACAGAAGGGCAGAATAAGGTGCTCTCACTACCAAGTAAGCTGGCACCAGGGAGGCTGCATGGGGAGGAACCCATCATCAGCAGGAAAGGAACCCTGCAAATCAGCCAGTGTAGGTTACAGGGGTGGGGAGAGTTGATACTGCCCTGATGGAAGCTCCTGATACCCACATTTCCCCTAACCCAGCGACTTAAAACGCAAAGAGAGGTAGTGTGGAGGGACAGGAGAGTGCAGCACTGAGGAAGCAGGGACATCGTTTTGCTCCAGCCTGTCCGCAGCAGCTTTCACAGCAGACCCAAGTCTCGCATTGTACCATGTACTCAGTGCCCCTCTCCTGACAGCAATCTCAAACGGTCCCTTTAAAAATCTCTCGCTGATTTGGGAGTTCACTGGCATCAATTCGCTGCCAGGAACCAAAGGTGCTAAACGGGTGGGAACAACCTATTCATGGACAGTTGAGGAAATGCTGGATAGAAATAGAGGTGTTTGGTAACCTGACTGATAAAGAAAAAAGAGTACGGATAGAGCTGGAGAAGTACTCAAGGTGGGAACAAGCTGTACAAAAAGTCTTAGGAGGGTGAAATGTAGAAAAAATATGCTGGAGCAGAATAAAAAGGACTTTATTCCACTCTGGGATCCTGAACCGCAGCTCAGTAAATGAGGGGCTTTATGTGTTGTGCTAGTGAGAGAGATCGCCATGAAGCAATAGGTCAGGCTCACCCCCTGCAGTCTCCAGGACAGGAGATCACAGCCCTGCTGCAGCTGATGTGGCAGTCACCAGTCAGGATATTGGCATTGAGGTGTGTTAGGTGTGGCTTTGGGTATGCACTAAAACCAGCGTTGAATGGAAAGTGTCTGTCAGTACTCAGTGAAGGGAGAGAAAATTTCACGAGCCTGGGAATTACTGGAGGGGACTGACTAATTTTGGTAGTCCAAAAAGGTCTGTGCTGGGAAATAACTTCCATGCAATGCCTCTGAAATGTGGGGGCGGAGGCGTTGTACTGAAGCCCTGAGCTGTGGGAGGGTATCACACAAAGATATGCAATGTTAGCACAGGCCAGAACTTGCCTGAGCCAGAGGGTGCCTACTCAGGGCTGGGAACAGTCCTCCCTGCCGCAGGCTACAGATGCATCCCCTCTGTCAGCTGCAGCTCCAGCCATGGAGGAGGCTCCCTCCTGCCCTGGAGAGCACTGGTACACCTCTGGATGCTTTGGCGGTGCTAATAGTTTCAGGCTCTGGTGCAATGGAGACTCGCTCTGTGCCCGGTTTGCCAGCCTTCCTTGCCCAGCAGAGGCAGGGCCACCCAGCTCCAGCGCAGATAAAGGGTCCAGAAAAGTCCCTATCTGCTCCCCCCAGATCCTAATCCTATCAAAGCCCATTAGAGCTTGCATTTGTCTTGAATGCAAAATAACTTTCACTGCCAGGGAGAAATCTTCAAGTCTCTGGTTCCTGTTTCTTCTGCCTTTATTGGGAGGAATTTCTGCCTGCAGGAACAGCTACCCCATATCACATAGAAGCTGGGTACTGGGCTGCCAGGAGGGGAATGAGGGGAATAAAACTTTCACTAGACTAAAAACCAGCAGTCAGGTATTCTGTGAGCCTAGCTTTGCCAGGCACCTAAAATCAAGTTAATATAAGAAACAACATGGGGAAGCCAGAAATTATTTTGTTATCTTTCTTCTTGCTTGAATTCTGGGCCTGGACAGTGGCCAGCCCTCCCTTCCCCAGTACAGGGCTGTGAAGCCTGGAGACTTTCTCCTTTATCTCTGAGCTGCTCATTGCAATGTCTGCAAAGCACTAACAAGACATCTGATTGACCCAAATATATCAGTGATCACAGTTTCAGGAATGCTTAACATGCTGCAAATTGAATAGCTTGGCTGATGTTTAACCCTCTACCAATTGTCTGGTTTTAAAAATATTGCAGCTTGTAAGCAGGATTATTAGCCAGAGGGCTGGCTCAGCTAAACTCTGGCTTGTATTCTTTTCGAAGAGTGCAGTTAGGAGTCAGAGTAGTTGGGGGGAAGTGATGTTTTCTCAGCTATTGATTTAAGGGTGTAGGCACAGTATAGCCTGTTGATTAATCGCCTAGCTTACAACAGGCAAGCTGTAATTGAAATTAATGTCATGCATAACTTGGAGGTTATGTCCACCTTAATAACAGGAAATCTAGTGTCCTTACCAATGGCAGTGGTTCTTCTCTGTGTGGAATTCCCAGTGCAGACACTGGCAGCTGGATGCTTACTAGAAGCATAACTCACCTGAAAGAAACACAAATTCATATAAAGCAAAATACATGTCCAATCTACATATGGATTTTTTTTTTTCTTTCAACAATTTTCCATCAAGATAGGAGTTTTCTTAAAACCTTAAGCTAGAAAGTGGCAGAGAACAGAGGCAATTCTGTGTCATTTCTTTGGTAAAAATACTGTTGGATAAAAGCCTCCTGCTCAGAGTAATGGTACTGTTCTCATCGACCACTGTGAAGTGCAGCAATCACCAGCCCCAAATCGCATANTCTCTCATTGTCATCACCACCCGTGCCGCCGGCGGCTGCAGCGCGGAGCCGGGAGCGGCAGGCGGTGCTGCTGCGACACGGCCGCGGAGCGCGGGGAGCGCCCGCCGCGCTCTGCACGGAAATTTGGGGCCGAAGACGAGGAAAAAGAGAATTCAATTTCTGCTCTTTTTTCCCCCCCTTTTCTTTGCGTTGTTTGTTTGCGATGGTTTGTTTTTGTTTGTTTGTTTTTTATTATTATTTTGGGGTTTTTTTTTGTGGTGGGCGAGCTGTATGCGTGTGTATAACTGTGGGTCGTTAAGGTGCATTAGGAGAGTTTGAATGTTTTTAACAAAACTCTGAAAAAGAAAGAATTCCCTAATTCTCGTATTAAGAGAAAATTTAACTGTATTCCATCCAGCTTGGAAGACTGGGGTGGGGCTGAAAAACTAGGAGCTGTTGTGATGAGACCTCAAGAGAGCAGAAAGAGTTCAAGAGACCAAAAAGGGATTTTTTTTTTTTCTCTTGCAGTATTTAAGATTCTGCATGCAGTGGTTTTGCTACGCTGATCCAGCTCCCATAACTACTTTGGAGGATAGCCACGGCAATGATAGCAGCAGAGAGGTGTCTAATCTCACTTGCCTCACAACCGTGTTTTTCCCAAGAGAGGTTCCCAGTAAAATACAGAAAGAGCAGAGCTAAGCGTCTTTGCCTTGGGAAGGCAGAAAAATTGAAATGGGGAACAGAGAAATAGCTACTCTATTCTAAACACCTCACAGGGACACATCTTGAAAAGAAAGGCTGGCTGTCGTTCCCTCGGGCAGGATATCCTGCGAGGTGGGTTAAACCCCCCCTCGAGAGGGTTAAAATGCCAGGAAGAGCTGGTCTGCAAACTCCTTGACACCTGCGCACATCCCGGTGTGTCAGGACGCGAAGGGCGCTGCCCTCCGTGCAGGCGGGCCCCCGCCGAAGCGGGGAGAGCAGGTGATGATGCTCCGTGGGGTCTCACCACCGCGCCTCGCCCACGGTCCCCGGCGGCCGTGCCCGGCAGGGAGCCCCGGCATCAGTCAGCCGTGTGCGGGTGGGTCCGGTTCCGCTGCGGGGCGGACAGGTGTCCGTC